>CM064496.1:2249854-2572446 GCA_032716605.1 Paralithodes platypus
AGCAGTGGAAATTAATTACTTAAGAAGTGCGTGCGGAGTTACATGGAGGGATAGACAGACTAATGAGGAAGTAAGAAGGAGGTGTGGTGTGGAGGTAATGTGCTGGAAAGTGTGAAAAGGAACAACTTGAGATGGTTCGGCCATATGGAACGTATGGAAAGCGAGAGATTGACTAAGAGGGTGTACGAGAGCGAGGTGGAAGGACAGAGAGGGAGAGGTGGAAGGATGGAGTGAGGAAGTATATGAACGAAGGCGGTGCTGGTTGGGGGGAGGGGCGTCGACTGACTGGGGACAGAGGTACATGGGGGCGGTTCGTTCGTGGCCACCCCTTCGGGGATCACGGCGTCAGGCAATAGATAGATAGATAGATAGATAGATATATATATATATATATATATATATATATATATATATATATATATATCTACATATCTATCTATCTATGTATATATCTATCTATCTATTGCCTGGTGCCGTGATCCCTATATATATATATATATATCTATCTATTGCCTGGCGCCCTGATCCCCGAAGGGGTGGCCACGAACGAACCGCCCCCATGTACCTCTACTGTATACCTTCCCTACTACGCTTAGAAGACATATTCCTCGGTGGTTACCACACACTCCTCTTTCCCCTTATATAGGGGGACTATTATATATATATATATATATATATATATATATATATATATATCTATTGCCTGATGCCGTGATCCCCGAAGGGGTGGCCACGAACGAACCGCCCCCATGCACCTCTTTCCCCAGTCAGTCGACGCCCCTCCCCCCAACCAGCACCGCCTTCGTTCATGTACTTCCTCATTCCATCCTTCCACCTCTCATTCGGTCTACCTCTCCCTCTCTGTCCCTCCACCTCGCTCTCGTACACCCTCTTAGTCATTCTCTCGCTTTCCATACGTTCCATATGGCCGAACCATCTCAAGTTGTTCCTTTTCACACTTTCCAGCACATCTACCTCCACACCACACCTCCTTCTTACTTCCTCATTAGTCTGTCTATCCCTCCATGTAACTCCGCACGCACTCTTAAGTAATTCATTTCCACTGCTTTCACTCTTGGTCTGAGTCTCTCAACCAACGTCCATGCTTCGCTTCCGTAAGTCAGTGTCGGGATTACCACACTGTCATGCAAGGACTTCTTAACTTCCATACTGACCACCCTATATCTTGTTACTGCTTTTAGCGTTCCTACAACCCTCTTCCCCTGTTGTACCCTCTCCCACACTTCTTCATCCATAGTCCCATCTTTACTCAACACACTGCCCAGATACTTAAAAGAGTTGACGATCTCCATAGCCTGACCGTTCAGCTTCACCTCACACTCTGTGACTTCACCCCTTTCGAAGACCATAACCTTGCTCTTCCCCGCATTTACCTTCAAATTCCGTTTTTCGCACACTTTTCCTAACTCATTTACCAGACCCTGCAACTCCCATTCATTATCACTCATCAGAACTGTATCATCCGCAAACAGCAGTATAGGTAGCTTCCACTCAATTCCCTCCCTTTTCAGCGATACACCAACATCCACTGCTCTTGATAGTATTTCTTTCATGACTCCATCCATATATACAGTAAACAACCACGGGGACATCACACACCCCTGTTTCAAACCAACATTCAGGTCAAAGAACTCGCTCTGCTCACTCTCCACACGTACTGCTGCCTTTGCACCCTCATACATGCTCTTCACTGCTTTCAGCAACTTGCCCTCTACTCCGTATATTCTAAGTACTTTCCACAAACCTTCTCTATCCACTCTGTCATAGGCCTTCTCCAAGTCCATAAAGGCAACATACACCTTTTGTTTCTTCTCCAGATACTTCTCCACAACACAATTCAGGGTAAATATCTGATCTACACATCCTCTTCCCTTCCAAAACCTCCCTGCTCGTCGCCTATCCATTTCTCCGTTCTCACTCTCACTCTCTCAATCACTACCCTACTGTATACCTTCCCTACTACGCTTAGAAGACATATTCCTCGGTGGTTACCACACACTCCTCTTTCCCCTTTGCCCTTATATAGGGGGACTATTATGCCAGTCTTCCAGTCATCGGGTGCACTCCTTCTCCATGCTAGTTTGAAAATTGTCCGTACCCATTCTATCACTATTCCACCACCATACCTCACATTTCCCACATACTCCATCTGTTCCTGGTGCTTTCCCCAACTTCACTCTTTTCATGGCTTCCCACGCTTCTGACCTCCTGATCCCCACCTCCTCCTCCACTACTTCTCTTCTTCTCCCTCCCATACCATATCCAGCTATGTTTGCTGGCTCTTCATTCCTTACATTTAGCAACTCACTGAAGTACTCCCTCCATCTTTCGACTCTCTTGCTTCTCGGCTAGCATTCTCCCATTCTTATCTTTCACACCATTACTGTTTCCCTTGCTACCTTCCCTAACTTTCTTGACTTCTTTCCAGAACAGTTTCCTACTCTCCCTCCATTTTACACTCAGATACACTCATATATATATATATACAGTCGACCCTCGCAAATCCGGACTTCACCAATCCGGACTTTCAACAATCCGGACACAATCCGGAGTCCGGTCCGATCGTCCGGTAGTGCGTACCGTAACGCATACTTGTCCGAATACTTAAAAAAAAATCCGGTAGGTGGCTCTCGCGACGGGTGACGCCACCCGTTCCCGCCTAGTCATTCAAGCTTGTTTACAACCCGCCGTGCGACTACCTGGTTATTAAGGTGTTTGTGAAGTTATTATCGACTTTCATTGCCAGCCACCATGCCCCCCAAGCCTCAAAAGACTGTCAAGCAGGTAAAGGTTACTCTGAGTGTAGAACAAAAGCTAGAACTGATAAGGAAGCTTGAGAATGGTCGTACAGTGCTCCAGGTTTGTGAGGAGTATGGGTGCAAGAAGCAAACCGTCGCCGATATACGTAAGACCAAGGACAAGTTAAAGAACTATGCTGCTAAATTTTGTGTCGAAGGCAATAAATCTAAAACTGGCAAAGCAAGACCAAGGAAAAATATGACCACAGCTGATCATTCCCAGCTAGATGCAGCTGTACTGAAGTGGTTTCTTCAGGAGAGGTCTAGTGGCGTGAATGTACGGGGTGTGGAGATTATGACCGCCGCAGTGAAGCTGGCTGAAAATTTAGGCCTAGCTAACTTTAAGGGTAGTGATGGTTGTTGTTGTTGTTGTTCCCTAAGCTGCCTGGCCGAACAGCCACGAGTCCCTGAGAAAGGCCATGGCCACGATCGGGCTTTCCCACAGAGCTCTCATTGAGTGTAGATTGTGTTGTTGGCGTAAGTGGTTGTGTGAAATGCAGTCTTCTATGATGTGTTTCTGATAGCTCAGGAGAGCTGGATGGTGTCCGCATCTCAGCCTGGCCAGGTGGACTCTGTCCTCGCGAGGAAGGGAGGATTCGGAAGGATGGATTTCGGAAGGTCGTGCATGCAGCTGCGTGTTGTCTGTGAGTGAGTGGATGGATCGGTGAGAGAGATGAGTATGGATGTGCTTCTGGAAGTTGGTTCGGGGTGGGCAGGGAGGGAGAGAGGACAATAATTGTGTGTGATACCGTGTGCTGGGTGTTGTTTTTATATTTCTTGGTGTCTGTGGGTGTGTTGCCATGTAGTTTAGTGGGTGGTCTTGGTTCGTGGAGGCTGCTGCCAGGAATTGAGTGCCTCTCATGTCCAGATGGTCTTTGACTTTGAGGATTTTGGTTTCTTGATGTAGGTGATCTGTGGGTGCAGTAGCTGTGCAGCCTGTAATGATCTTCAGGGCTTTGTTTTGAATAGTCTGTAAGGTCTTATGATGTGTTTCAGCTAGGTTAGAAGCCCAGGCTGGGCTTCCGCATTCCATCACTAATCTTATGTATTGTTTATATACTGTGGTGGTAGTTTCTTTGTTGTGTCCAAATTTTGTGTGAGCAAGTGACCTGAGGGCGTTAAGTCTGGGTGTCAGTTTCTTTTTAATGTTTGTGGTGTGCTGTTTGAATGTCATATGAGTATCATATGTTACTCCTAGGATTTTGTGTGTGTGTGTGTGTGTGTTAGGGGTGTGTTGTTTATGGTGAGTTGAGGGATGTATTCGTGTTCTCCTGTCCAACTTGTGAGCAGGGTTGCGGTGGATTTGGCTTGGGCTAGATTAAGTCTGTTTGTAGTGCACCAGCCATGTAGTGTGTTGAGATAGGGTTGAAGGAGATCTGTTGCTCTTTTTGGGTCATGGTGTGTGCATGTGAGTGTTATGTCATCTGCATAGGAGGCTAAGTTTATTTGGGGCGTATTGGGTGTAGTTATATCGTGCATGTACAGATTGAAGAGTGCGGGCGATAGGACGGATCCTTGTGGGACTCCGTTTGGAAAGTTTCTGGTTTTAGATGACTGACCGGCAAAAGATACGTGTGCACATCTGCCTGCTAGGAAGTTGGCCAGCCACCTTTTTGTGTTGTTGTGCATGTTTGTGTTGTAGATTTTGTTTGTTAGGTTGTGGCGGGGGATGGCATCGAAGGCTTTACTAATGTCGAGTGTGGCTAATAGTGATCCGTGTGGTGGTCTAGCTGAATTGATGCCGTCGAAAGCTCTTTGTGTAAGGTCTGTGAGAAGAGTGTTTGTGGAGTGCAGTGGCCTAAAGCCATGTTGTGTTGGAGCTAGGGGTAGGTCAGGTGTAATTAGTTGTAATACTAGGCGTTCCATGACTTTGGAGGGAGAGCAAAGGAGTGTGATGGGGCGGTGCGAGGAGGGTAGCGTGGGGTCTTTGTTGGGTTTGGGGAATGTGATGATGATACCATGCTTCCAAATGTCTGGTATTGTGTTGTGTGAATAGCTGTAGTTTGATATGTTAGTGAGTGCTTGTATGCCTTGTGGTCCCAGGTGTCTGAGGTGTATGTTGCTTATGTTGTCTAGGCCACAGGCGGGTGAGTGCTTGAGATTGTTGATGATATGCTTTGTCTGGTGATTGGTGAAGGGTGTATAGTCAGGGTCTGTGGGGAATTGTCTCTTACGTCGGATGACACGTCGGTCGTCTTTGTGAGGTTGTAGGTGGCTGACATGTGAGAAGTGATTGATGAGAGTGTTTGCTTGTTGTTTACATGAAGAAGTAGAGTCTGTTGTTGTGATTGCAGCATGTGATTGTGTTGTGTTGCTGTTGGAAAGTGTGATGCTGTTTAGTGTTTTGTAGAGTTTTTTGGGGTTTGTTTTGTGATCAAGTGTTTGTAGGAAGTTATTCCAATTTAGTTTTTGTTGTTCTTGTATTTTGTTGTTAGTTTGGGTGTTGAGTGCTTGAATTTGTTGTGTGATGTCTTGTGTGTGGGGTGCTGGGGAGTGTTTCAGTATGTCGCGTTGTCTGATGAGGTTTTGAATTTCTGGTGTGAAGTTGGGGTTGTGTCTTTTTCTGTTACCTCTTGGAATGTGTTTCTTGTCAGCGTTTCGGATAGTTTTATTGAGTATGTGTACAGCATTGTTGATGTTAGTGATGGGTGTACTGTTTAGAGTTGTGAAGTGTTGTTCTGTCTCATTTGTGAATGCTTCCCAGTTAGCTCTCTTATAATTGGTGTATGTGTGTTTGTGGCTGGGGTGAGTCTGGTTTTGGTGGTGATAATGATCGGGAGGTGGTCAGAGCCTAAGGTTCTGACCACCCTCCAGGATGTTGTGGGGGCGAGTTCTGGGGAGCAAAAGGTGATGTCTGGAGATGATGGGTTATAGAGGGCTTGGTGAGGAATATGGGTATGTTGATGGATGTCGTTAAGGATGATGAGGTTATCGGTTTGGTTTTGTAGTACCAGCCCTCTGTCTGTGTCGGGGTTGTCGACAAACCAGGCCGACGTCTTGGCGTTTGAAGTCACCACCCAGGATGATGTGTGGGGTGTGTGGGGTGTTTGTGATGTATTGTAAGTGTGGTCTGTATTCATTTGGTACTGTAGGGGATGTTTGGGGAGGGATGTATGTGTTTATGATGGTTATGTTGGAGTTGTTGCCAGTGCGTATTTTAATTGACTGTATTTCTGTTGTGTTATCATTTGGGGGGAGGAGGGATTTGGTTTGTACACTGGTTACTATGTATGATATTTCTTTGTGTACCAGGGTGATGAGTCCACCAACCCCGCCGACAGCCCGGTCTTGTCTGATGGTGGTGAAATTATGAAATGTGGGTGTTTTTTGTGTTGTGCGGAGTTTTGTTTCTTGTAAGATGGCAATGTATATGTTGTGTTGTTTGATGAAGTGTGAGAGTTCGTGTTTCTTTGTGTTGATGCCATCTATGTTCACTTGAAGAATGTTAATGTTATGTGCACGATGTATGTTGGGTGCTGCTGCACGAGGATGGGGTGGGGGTGGGGGTGGGGTGAGGGGGGGGTGGGGGTGTGGGAGGGGCTGGGGGTTGGGATGGGTGAGGTGGGGGTGGGGATTGGGGAGCAGGAGATGGGGGTTGGAATGGATTAGGATGGGGTGTGGTGTGTTGAGTTGAGGATGTGGATGGTATGGGAAGGTTAGGTGGGTTAGGGAGAGGTGGACGGGTTTTTAGGGGGGGGGGGGGGGGGGGGGGGAGTGGATGATATGGGAAGGTTAGGTGGGTTGGGGAGGAGAGGTGGACGGGTTTTAGGTGAGGGATTTGACTGGGAGAGGGAGAGGCATGAGGAACAGGTCCAGGTGTTTGTGTAGTGTTTCTTGGAGGCAAGTGTTGTGCAGGTGAAGTGGGTCCAGTTCCCGCATGAATTGCAGAGAACTGAACCCTTAGTATGGCGACTCGAAGTGATGGGTTTTGAGCAAGTTGGACATATGTATGTGTACGTGGGTCCTGGGTTGCTCTCAATGTCTCCGGCTAGAAGAAGTCTTCGAGAAATGACAGCCGGAGTCATTTCTCGGTGTAGGAAAAACTGTGTGATGTGTGTGTGTGGTGTGAGAGGTGTGGAAATTCCCGGCGCGACCGAAGCCGCTCCAAGGACCCGTGCCCCCAGGGAGGGGGCAGGGGATGGTTGTGACGGTTTGGCTCCCGAAACTGCTCCCCACGGCCGGCATCCGATTTTCCTCCACTGGTCGGTGATTTTGTCTTCGGCCGTGGAGGGTCGGCAGCCATCCGCGGTTGGCAGCCTCGGGAGGTGGCCCCACGGCGTAGACGCCGCCACATCAGGAGAGGTCTAGTGGTGTGAATGTACGGGGTGTGGAGATTATGACCGCTGCAGTGAAGCTGGCTGAAAATTTAGGCCTAGCTAACTTTAACCCTCCAGCCCCGGCTATGTATTATATATATATTCCTCGAAACCCGGGTGTTTTGGCCGAAAAAATGTCTAGGCTAGGCTACCGTATATTTGTTAATCAGACTGCTTCCCGCATTCCCGAGCATCCCCAAGCGTAGCTGTGTTATTTACCTGTAGAATGGCATTAAGTAGAGCTCTCTAAGTCAACTGGTTGAGTTGTGATGATGATTTCATTGGAGATAACTTTATGGCCAAAACAGCCACTTTACACTACTTTTCGATACTTAACAACAACATACAGGCACACACGAACAAGCGACGCTCTCCTTCTTGTGGCCGGAGATGCGGGGCGTCGGTCCAGCCGGCTGTTGTTACATGCGTCGGACCGACGCCTCGCACACGAAGCTCACAGGCTTTCAACCACTGGGCGTTCAAGAGCCCTTCCGGGTACCTGTTATATGCTTTTTTATGGGCGTTCAAGAGCCCTTCCGTGGTGAGAGGGTTAAGGGTAGTGATGGTTGGTTATGGCAGTTTAGGAATCGACATGGATTGTTTAATGTTAAAACTCATGGGGAAAGTGGGAGTGCAGACAGTTCTGGGATAGAAGCTTTCCGTGCTCGTTTCCATAAGCTTGTGGAGGAAGAGAACCTAACCCTCTCTCAAGTATATAACGCCGATGAGACTGGATTTTACTGGCGTTCTATGCCCAAAAATACCCAGGTAACGAAGCATGAGGGGAAAACAAAAGGAAAGAAACTATCCAAGGAACGATTATCAGCCCTGTGTGGGGGAAATGCCAGTGGCACGCACCGTCTCAAGCTGGCGATTGTGGGAAAAAGCAAGAGGCCACATGCAATGAGGAACCTAGACTTCGAAACAGAACTGCCAGCCAAGAATTACCACAGCAAGAAAGCCTGGTTCAACTGCGCTATTTTTACTGCATGGTTTTTCGAATACTTCGTGCCAGCTGTCATCAGATATCAAGTGGAAGTTTTGGGCATCCCCAGAGACGAAGTGAAGGCAGTTCTATTGTTGGATAATGCCCCAGCCCACCCCAGCGCTGATATATTGGTCTCACCTGACGGGCGTATTATAGTTGTTTACCTCCCGCCTAACACCACAGCACTTATCCAGCCCATGGATCAGGGCATTATTAGCACCCTCAAGAGGAAATATACCAGGAAGTACCTCAATGAAGTCCTGGTGGTGCTGGAGGACGAGTCCGACTCAGTACAGGACACTCGTGGGGCACGCACACTGGCTAACATCAAAGCCTATAACATCCGCTCTGCTATTTGCAATCTTTGCTCTGCTTGGGATAGCCAACAAATTTCCACCTTAGCCAACTGTTGGAAACCATTCCTTCATGCCGAAGATGATCCCAACGACTTCGAGGGGTTTGGTAATGATGCGGCTGCTGATTTCCACAACCTATTGAGGAATGCTGGGGAAAAGGATGTCACTGTGGAAGATGTTCAAGATTGGCTGGACGAGGCAGAGATAGTACCAGGGCATGAAATTTACACTCATGAACAGATTGCAGAACAGATCCAGAGCCAAGAAGCAGAAGAAGAGAGCAGTGACGAGGAAGAGGAACCAGTAAACCGACACATACTATCGTCATTGAGGGCCAGTGTGGACGACCTGATTGCCTTCACTGAATACACTCCTGAGGTAGCGTCACACTACACCCAGCTACGTTTACTCAGGGAGGCAATCATACTGAAGCAGCACCAAGTGGGTAGGCAGACGAAAATCCACTCTTTCTTTCGCCGGCCAGCCACAGCCACCCTAGCCACCACCCAGGAGCCTCAGCCGGGTCCCAGTAGTGCCACCACCCAGGAGCCTCAGCCGGGTCCCAGTAGTGCCACCACCCAGGAGCCTCAGCCGGGTCCCAGTAGTGCCACCACCCAGGAGCCTCAGCCGGGTCCCAGTAGTGCCCCCGACCATCGCCGGCCAGCCACTACCCAGGAGCCTCAGCCGGGTCCCAGTAGTGGATGTGAGGTGGATGATCCGATGGTCGTGGATTCGACCTCGGATTCTGATTAACCCCCTTCAATCAACCCCTGTAAATAGTGTAAATAGAAGATTTAGGATAAGGTGAGTACTGTACAGTACTGTATATTACGTAACTTTTATTTACTGCTAGGCTATTAATATTAATAATGTGTACTTACACTAGTTGTATTTGCGGGAGTGAGCATGCTCGTTAATTCCCGCCTCCTAAGATATGTTTGTCATACCGTGCTTTGAAACTATGCACTGATGGTGCAGACACTACTTCGGCTGACAATTTGTTCCACCCACTAATCGAGTTGTGTGCGTATGTGTATGCGTGTGTGGCCCCCCCGTACACTATTTTCTGAATCCGGACTTTTCCTGAATTCGGACAAGGCCCAGTCTCTTTTAGTCCGAATTTGCGAGGGTCGACTGTACATACAGTATATATATATATATATATATATATATATATATATATATATACAGTATATATACAGTCCATCCTCCTATAATGCGAATATATGGGCGGCAGAGCCCGTCGCACTGTAGGAATTCGCGTTGTAGGAATAACGCAGTACAGTATATGGAGATAATTCTATATGGGTCTGCACAATTTTGCCCCTTTTTTTCCTGATTTCTTGCTAAACAAACACCTTTATTACCTACCAGATATCATCAAACCATTAACAAATATAAAAAAAACATCTATCTATCTATCTATCTATTGCCTGACGCCGTGATCCCCGAAGGGGTGGCCATGAATGAACCGCCCCCATGCACCTCTGTCCCCAATCAGTCGACGCCCCTCCCCCCAACCAGCACCTCCCTCGTTCATGTACTTCTTCACTCCATCCTTCCACCTCATATTCGGTCTACCTCTCCCTCTCACTTACCTTAAAACTAATGAAGAAAAATGGGCCGATCCGACCCTCGCACTACATGAAATTCGCTCTATGCGATCGCGTATAAATACGGCGGTAAATAAAAGTGACCGATCGGTCCTAGGAAAGACCTAGAATATATTAGTTCCTAGAATATATCAAAATGTATGAATATATAATAGAACAATTAGTTAGACATTTTTTGAATCTACAATCATGGCCACAATTAACTGCATAAATGTACAATTGATCGGGACCCCCCCTCGTGTCAAAGGAGGATCGCGTTGTAGGAATCCGTGTTATAGGAGGATAGACTGTATATATATATATATATATACCCGGTATATTATTTCCTTGTAAAATTATATTTCATTCAATAATGCTTGATGTTTCTTACAGTTTCTTACAGTTGATCCTTTGGAAAAAGGCAAACTAGGCCTGTGTATCCAGCTCAGTACCAGTACTTGCACTGCTGCGGTCGTTCACGGTGTTGGCGGCGGCGGTAGCAGACGCAACATTTTTACTATTCTGTATTTTTGTTTTATAATCAAACTTCAAATCTTGTCTTCCCCATGCTTTATCAAGATTACTTTCAAACTCCCTTATTGATTCGGAATCGACTACATACTGGGGCAGTGCGTTCCACTCATTTACCACTATCACAAAATTAGTTCTTTGCCTTCTCAAGCCTATTTCTTTCTTTGTAAATTTTCTTAGAGTGTCCTCTCGTTCTTGTTGTTGTTGTTGTTGTTGTTCCCCAAGCTGCCTGGCCGAACAGCCCCAAGGCCCCGAGCAATTCCCTCCCGCATCAAGAAGATACCTTCACACACATCCTCATCATACTTTCCTGACACTATCTTAAAAGTCTCTATCATATCCCCTCTCTTTCTCCTATATGCCAGTGTCGGAAGTCCCAGTGTCCTCAACCTCTGCTCATAGCCCGCGTTCTTCAACGTTGGTACTAGCTTGCTAGCTCTCCTCTGCACTTTCTCCACTGCTTCTATATCCTTTACCATACCTGTATATGGAGCCCACACCTGGTTCGCATATTCCAGGTGCAGCCTAACCAGCGTTGTATAGAGATTCCTGAAGATTTCTTCGTCAAGTGACACAAATGTCCTCCTTATCAGCCCTACAATTCTATTGGCTTTGTTTATCTTTTCCGCTAAATGTTCTGAGAAATTTAACTTATTGTCTATCACTACTCCTATATCCTTTTCTGCATTCACTTCCTCCATCGCTTCATACATACTGTATCCTACCTTGTCTATCTTGCTTGTCCCAATCCGCATGTACTTGCATTTTTTTGGATGAAAAGGCATTAATCAATGCTCAGACCATCCCCTCATGCCCTCCATATCTCCTTGAAGCAAACCCACATCTTCCTTACTCCTCACTCTTCTATACAGCTTAGTGTCATCCGCATACAGGTACAGTATACCTCACTTCCATTAGTTATAACTTCAGGTAAGTCGTTGATAAATATAACGAACAGCAGTGGTCCCAACACAGATCCCTGAGGTACCCCACTTGTAATTTCCCTCCACCCCGAGCCTATTCCATTCACCAGTACCCTCTGTCTCCGATCTTTCAGGAAGGCTTCTATCAATTTCACACATTTCTCCCCTATATTATAGCTTCTAACTTTCTCTATTAACCTTTTATGTGGGACCTTATCGAAGGCCTTCATAAAATCGCAATATACCACGTCTATTACATCACCATCTTCTAGAATTTGCATCCAATCATCTACCACCTTAATTAGCTGTAGTACCGTTGACCTCCCCGGCAAGAATCCGAACTGTCTCCCACTGAAAAGTTGGTTTGACTTCATATGCTCCATTATTCCTTCTCTAATTACCGTTTCCATTAGTTTACACACAACACTTGTCAAACTGACTGGTCTATAATTCCCTGGGTCATTTCTCTTTCCCTTCTTAAATATAGCTGTTATGTTCGCCTCTGTCCAGTCCATCGGGATTTGTCCTGTATTAAACGATACCTCAAATAACATTTTCAATGGCTCTACTAACATCTCACCTCCTTCCTTTACGATTCTTGGGTGTATCCCATCCGGTCCCGGGGACTTACTTCTGTTCATTTTTTCTATAGCCCTTCTTATTCTAGCATGGGAAAACTCTATTAGTTCTAGTGCCGGTGCCTGTTTGATGGGAATAGTAGGCACTGCATCATCCGACTCCACTGTTAGTACCCCCCCAAAGTATTTCCCCAGCACCTCTGCTTTCTCCGTATCAGTCTCCGCTCTACTCCCATCATCCAACCCCACTACCAGCTCTGGGATCCCTACTCTTCTTGTTAACTTTTCCTGAATGTACTTCCAGAATATTTTTGGATTATCCTTCACATTTCTAGCAATCTCTCTCTCCCTCTCCTTCACCCCCCTCCTTGTCTCCCACCTTATTATATTGTTTATTTGTCTGCGTTCCAGATCCACTTCTTTAGCTTCTATACTAGACCCCCTGTTCTTTTTTTAACAATTTTAGTCTTTCCCACAATCGTTTCTTTCTTCTAATCAATGTCCAAAGCTTTCATTTCATTGGCAATTTTGGGTTTGTTCTTTTCCTCAATTTTGTTTTATCCTTATATTCCCTTACTGGTACACGTTTGGATACAGCATTCTCCAGTTTGACTCTAATTTTCCTCCACATTCCTTCAGCGTCTTCACCGTTCAAGTATTCCCCCCAGTCAATGTCCAAACACCGTCTCAGCAGCTCATAATCTGCTCTATCATACATGTATATTTTTCTATTGCTTCTATTATCCCTCTCTGTTTTAATATTGCAACTAAAGCTTATACAGGCATGGTCACTACGACCTATAGGGCTATCCACATTGACATGTTCCACTATATCCTCCTCATTGCTAAAAATCAAATCAAGTACACTCCCCTGCGTCCCATCTCTATATCTTGTCATCTCTGTAATATGTTGCGTTAAAAAATAATCTCTCACTTTCTCTATAAACTTGTTTTCCTGGCTACCCTGTCCCGCTGGAGTAGTACAATTTGCCCAGTTGATCCTTGGCAAATTGAAATCTCCAATCAAAATTTTATATTTGTTCTCTCTATTATCTATTTCCTCCATTGCTTTCAGTAAGTTATCATCCTCTTCCCTACTATTATTTGGGCTTCTATATATAGAGGCAATTAGAATTGATCCTCTTGCACATTTTACTTCAATAATAATAATAATAATAAGCATGTTACTTATTTCGCATAAGCGCCAATTTTTCCGAAGAATTCACTAGCGCTCGAAAAGAGAAAGAAAAAAAGAACAAAATCAATGCATCAAAAGAAGGCTTATTATAGGTTTGACTCCTGTAAGGAGATAAAGAAAACCTAATATTTAGTAGTGGCCCCGTAATCATTGACGAACATGCCTATTACATAAGGCATCCTCTTCAAACACTAATCCGCCGTAGTTTGAATCTACCGCGCAGAGCATTTAAAAACTGAGGAGCCTTCATCATGAGTGCACGCGACCTCACTCATGGCTTCAGTCATTATGAATTGGGTTCTCACTACGAAAAAACTTCGTAAAAAATAAAAACAAAAAGAAAATAAGAATAACTATCTAATAAGCTTTCCATCATATCGTGGATGTACTTGTGTGGATCTCTGACCAGACGCTGATTCAGGCGTCATTCCTCCTTCACTGACATATCAAGTAAACCAAAATCCTTAATACATCAACGAATGGGAAGGGGACGGTCGGGAGGGCCCCAGTCGTCAATGATTACGGGGCCACTACTAAATATTAGGTTTTCTTTATCTCCTTACAGGAGTCGAACCTATAATTTATTAGTGGCCCCTCCATCATTGACGAACATGCCTGATTTCTAAGACTGGAGGGGGACATTCGTAATCATATCATAACTCTAGAAAAGCAGATAATAAAAACAACCACATAGTATTCTTACTTTTGAAAAATATATTTAACCCAGCGTAGGCCGAAAATATACAAGAAAAAGGGGGTTCAGGCAGGTGCGTGCTTCAAAGAAGCCTGCCTGACAACAAAATGGGTAACCCTGAAGATTCTGAACACAGATCTGTAGTTACAAAGGCACCCCACTCAACGAGTGGTGACAAAAAATAACAAGTTATAAGTTTATATGTGCACATAATAAACCCCAAAATAAACTTGGAGATACATTGCAAAGGAACTCCATTGTTCTAATATTAAATTGCTTTCGCAGCTAAAACTACTATAACAACCCTGTTGTTTTGTACTTAACATTGTACTAGCACAATTTCTCGCTGAGAAATTTTCATATCACATTTTAACCTTAAATTGTATCACAGCTCTCATACTCCGGCGGGGTCTAGGGTGTCCTATGTCAACTGACTGCACCCCCCCCCCCCCCCCCTTTCCCGTGAAAGTAAACAAAAGTGACTGCAGGGCCACCTAGACCCTCTGCCTTAAAGCTATACATGGTAAGGAAGGTTTGTCTAGAGCAACTGACAAGTATCTAGACAGAAACGTATGATTAGACGCCCACAACTGCGTGGACGCGATATCTTCCACTGAAAAAAATTTCAGGAAACGTAAAGAGGCTGCCCATTTGCGTAAATCGTGGGCCCGACCCACAACGCCGGGATTACTCTCTTTAATGACTTCTACCAGAAGAGAGGCTAATCGCCGTTTAAGTAAGCGTTTACCCGTACTTGCTACCCATAAAGCACCTTGGGGGTTTCGAGGAGCTACTCTCAAATATTTGGTTAGAGCTTGCACTGGACAAAGATTATGATGCACCTTTCCCCTTTTTAACGCCGGCACCGTGAATTCAGAAAACACGTGTGCACTATGCTCATTCTTGGCTACAAAACCTGGGGAGGGTGCAATGGAAATACAGTAGGGTCTCACATAAAACGAGTTTATGGTCGATAAACGAGGGCGTTTTATGTGAATTCGTTTTATGTGAACACAGCATTTTGGTGGCGCAATATCGTCAATGTTCACTGTAAGCGAAAATTTTCGTACAAAGCGAACGATATTTCGTACGTTTTGTACGATATTTCGGCGTTTTATATGAAAGCGTACGATATTTTGTACGTTTTGTACGATATTTCGGCGCTCTATATGAAAACTCCTTGTATTTGCCCCACTTTGGCGGCGGACTCGTTTTATGTGATCACATTCGTTCTGATCGAAAATTAAATATTAATATTTTAGGTCGGTCGTTTTAATCGAGACTCGTTTTATGCGAACACGTTTTATGCGGGACCCTACTGTACATTCATTAAGTCTACCAAACCTAAGACAATTAGGTGTGTTGCTCATCGCCGCCAGTTCAGACACTCTGTTCCCGGTGGCCAAAGCCAAAAGGAAAACTGCCTTTTTTAAGAGTAATGCAAAGTCTGCAGTATTTTGGTACAGACGAGAGTGAAGCAAAGACAAAGCTTTGTCCAGAGACCAAGTAGGCATGAGCTGACGGGGAGGTGGGCGGAGTTTAAAACATGCTCTCATAAAACCTGTTTCCTCCGCTACCGGTATGGACAGACCCGTAAGGTCTAAAAAGGGCACTCTAATCGCAGTTAAGTGATTCTTTAATGTTACCACAGATAAACGTTTCTGCTCAAACAGATAATTCAAATAATTAAAAACTAATGCCACTGAGGGTACAGTTTGTTCTGTTCTAACTATCCAAGAAGTAAAGGCTTGCCAATGTGATTGATACTGTCGTTTCGTAGACTGAGTATATTGATTGAGTAATTTATTGGTCACATCTCTACCGTATGGTGCTAGCCACTTGGCCTCCTGAATGTCCATAATGCAAAAGTCAGCGAGGTCGCTAGGTTGCCAATCGTGTCTAAGTGGAAATACCCGACCGGGAGCGATACCGGGTCCGGGCACCACATTTTCAATTGCTGGTACCACAACTGCGCTGGCCACAGAGGCGCGATTAGCGAGACTAAGCCTCGATAATCTCGTAGTTTGTTCACTACGTGGCACATTAGTGACGCATCTGGCGGTGGAAACAGATAGATGGCGCTCCATCTGTTCCAGTCTGTCACTAGGGCGTCTGGCCCCCCTGCCGGCATTTTCGCCCGGCGGGTGAGGTATAGAGGGAGTTTGTGAGTCTCCTCGGACGCAAACAGATCCACTTGTGGATGGGAGAGCTCTGCAATCATTAGGTTGAAAATGGGTTGCTTGAGCTCCCATTCTACTGTCGTGCTCTGTCTCCGGGACAGAGCGTCTGCCCAGACGTTCGCTACGCCTGGGAGATAAGATGCGTGAAGATAAATATCTAGACTGTTGGCTAGAGCAAAAATCTCTTCCGACACGTTTAGCAACTTCCTTGACCTCGTTGACCCTTGTTTCTGAATACAGTGGACTGCATTCAGATTGTCCATTCTGAAGGCCACCGACTTGCCCCGTAACGCCGGGCCGTGAGCCTGAAGGAAATACAAGGGGACTAGTAATTCTTTGACATTTATGTGAGAGATTTCTAAGTGGGACCAAAGCCCCTGACCCTGGTGCCCCTGATTTGACTGAAATCCCCACCCTATTGTGCCTGACGCATCCGTGTCTACCCATACCGTTGGTGGAGGAGAGGTCCATGACATTATTGAGTGCAATGTTTCCCTCTTCGCCCAGACCGCTAGTAAGGTGTGGATTAATTTCGGGATGGGCCATAATTTTTTCGCCGGTAAGAGCGGGAATTATTTGTTGCCTTCCAATATTAATCGTTTTACTTTCAACCGGCCCAACTTGACAGTTAGTTGAATCCAGTTGAGAGAGCCGACCAGAGACTCCCAGACCCTTCGCGTCGTAGTCAGACTGTGAAGAAACCTGAACAGTTTCCTGCGAAACCTGTTGCGATTGTCCACACTCTGACTCAGAGTGAGAGCGGCGGTGTCCCAGACCAGCCCTATCCACTGAATTACTCTTGAGGGAACAAGGTTTGACTTTACCAGATTTACCTTGAAGCCTAGAGTTTTGACATAATTTAAAATGATATTGACATGTTTTATGCATAATTGTTGTGTCTCTGCCACCACCAGCCAGTCGTCTAGATACCACAACACTCTGATCCCCTGTTTTAACAATGGCATCAGGGCTTGCCGGACTAGTTTTGTGAATAATCGAGGTGCTAGGTTCAAGCCGAACGGCATCCTCTGAAAAACAAAATTTTGGTGCCTGATCCGTAAGGCCAAAAACCTTTGAAATCTTTTGTTGACCGATACGTGCCAATAGGCGTCTGTCAGGTCTAGTGAACACACCAACCTCCCGGCGGAAGTGTTAGCCTGATTTGGTGTACTGTTAACATTCTGAAAGATTCGTTGTGAATGTGAAGATTCAGATAAGACAGGTCTACGACCGGCCTCATCTGAACACTGTCCCTTTTGGGAACCAAAAATAGTTTGGACGTGAATACAGGGTAATTTGGTGGGACCGGGATGATGACATTCTTGGCAATCATTTCCTGGGCTAGTGACTCCACCTCTAAAGAAACAAAATTCGCCGTTGTCGGCTGACGTAAGCGAGGTCGCCGGAGCCACTGCCAAGTGATGCCTTTGCGTGCCACCATCCGTGCCCAAGTGTTTAACGGCCATGCTTGGTGACACGTTCGGAACGACCCAGTTAGCAGACAAGGGTTCGCCGGCTGTACTACCCTCGGTTCCTCCGGCCTTAAGGTTGGCACCGGGAGTGAGAGAGACTTTAGTTTTTTGACGGTGGGGTTGGTGGTCCTGGACGCTTTGCCGGCTGGCTGGTGTGGGCCGAAGACTGGCTCTGACCTGGCTTATTCTGGCCGCGTCCTCTCTGTCCTGAAAACCTACTCTGTCTATGCCTGTACTGACCCTGGGGGGAGTGGGAGGACTTAGGCGGAAGAAAAGGTTTAGATCCCCCTGGCTGAGCTTTAGTAGTAGGCCTGGGTTTGGGGAAGTTAAATGCAGGTTTCTTAGAAGGGGTGGGACTGTGCTTAACGGCCTGTGCCATATTGAACACCGTTCGCCACACTTCAGGGGTCATTAAAGAGGGAGTAAGCACTGGTGACATCACCACCTGATTAGCAATGCGATCAGGTAGCTTGCGAACTAACGACATCCTAAGATCTTGTCGTGCTCGTACCGCCTCAAGCAAGGCGGTGCGTATGTCACCTAAGGATTGGATTGACGACTGAAGAATCAGTCGCCGGGATAACTCAACCGATCTTCGAGCATCCGCATCTGCGATTGCCTGAGTGGACCGTAGTAAAGACTTAGCCACCTGCTGAGATACTATGTACTGTGAGAACAGGCGAAAAGCTTTTCCCCGTAGCCTAAATTCTCTGTCTAGGTGAGTAGGGGTAGAGGTAGTGAACGGGTCCTTCAGCTCACAAAGATTAATCTTAGGGGCAGCTAGAAATGAAAACAAAGCTGACGGGACTCCGCCGGCAGAACCCACCGGCATGGAGAACCATGAATGAGTATCTTGAGGGATCTGGTGGGAAGATTTAGAAGTGAAAGTGGTTGCAAAGTTTTGAGCCTCTACCTCCCAATCTACCCAAGGTCCTGGTCCCAACTGTCCCACCTTCAAAACTGGATTAGCTGCGTCGTCTGTGACGGTCTGTAAATCCAGTTCAGGAGTGAGAGCAGACAGAGTCTTAATATCATTAAACCCATCCAGCTTAGACCAGTCTGAAAATAGTTTTGAAGCTGAGGCAGGGGGTAAAGCAGGCTTAGAAGCATACACAAAATAATCTTGGTGACAATAACTAGGTATAGCCTTGATGTTTACGTCCAGAACATTACCCAAAGTATTCACGGCCCTTTATTTCTTTGACTTATTGCCCTGGATGACCCACTCACGCGGTACCGGGAGTTCCCCTGACAAGGTAGGTTGGGCAAGCTCTGGTTTAGAGGGGTTCAAAAGAACCCATGACTCGTCTGGCCCATAAAGTAGGGGCATAGCTACCTTTCTAAGAGGCGCTTTGTCTAGAGTGGGTGGATTGACATCCGTTATGACCCTGACATTTGAAGTTGTCAATGCCGCCGTAGCAGGCCTAGTGTTCCCTGAAGGTAACAGAGTGGGAGGTTTAGGGATCTTAGATAAATCAATTGAAGTCATCAGAGGCCGTACCGTAGAACTTGTCGTGGGAGCCCCCAAGTCCATTGTGGGGTTTTCCTGTTGTTGACCAAAAAATTTAGATAAAGCATGAGTAAGCAGCCCATTAATTTCTTGTGCCATAACAAACTGGTTTGATGAAGAACTTACAGGTGAATCATTAGTATCCTGTGCGGCGTCCAAGCCTGAGCCTGACCCTTGTCCTTCCATCTCCGAAATTATTGAAACTTCGTCTTTTTCCTCCTGATCCTCCTGAGAAGACCCCGCCGAGGCAGGGGTACCTTGTTGCCAAGATAAGTCTGGGATAGAGGATGGGATCGCCGCGTCCCTGTGGACATCGGCTACTGTGTGACTCGTTTGAGTCGGACGTGGGTGGTCAGACCCTGGTTGAGCAAACCGCCAAACACCGAGGCCCTGGCCTACGCTCTCTTGAGAGTCTGAAACATTCTCAATTACTGAACCCCCTGAACTTTCCATTTCCAGGGTTAAAATATTAAGTGGCAAATCCTCTTTTGGGACAGGCGCTGCACTGGACTCTGAGGCCGTAACACAAACTCTGTCTGGGGTAGAGGTACGATGAGATGCACTAGAAGTTGGAGAATGTCGAGAGGACTTCCGTTTATGTGAATCCTTTTTGGAGGATTTATGGCTACGGTGTGACCGCGAACTACTCTTAGATCTGGAGGATTCCTCGCCGTGACCACTGGTGGAACCTTCCGTCCTACTCTTCTTACTCGCCGGTGAAGAGGCACGACAAGATGACTGGTGTCTGAGAGGTGACCTTGACCCAGATCTCGCCCGAGACGAGGAGGCGGATGCCGGGGGTGTAGGCTCTCTTGGGCGTTTAGGTGTAGCAGCAGAAGATACAGAACCCTGACCAGTCTCCGCCGGCTTAATACTCGTGACTCTAGAGGAACGTTTAGGGGGAGGGTGTTCTGAGAGCAATCTATCCCAAAGTGGGATGTTGTCACATTGAAGTGATTTTTTTTTTTTTTTTTTTTTTTTTCTATGTGATTGAGGGAGGCAAAAGGCATAACTGCCTATAACGAGTGCCTCCCCCATAGTTGAAACAGTGACAGGGCCAAAATCAAGGGACGTTCGAGCCAAAATGACTTATGCGCAACAATGGTAGTGTAGGCCGACATCTGTTGCCTGACTTCTCTCAACGCTACCGCCGCGGTCTTATCATTCTCACAAAGGACCTTTACAGCTAATTGGGAGCAAAAAGAACAATTACGCATAACCCAGAGACCCCCTGAACGGTCTAGACATTTAACACACCTTATGCAAAGGGTATGCGCAAAAATAGGGATACCAGCACAAGTAGGGGTAGTGCACAGGGCAAAAACTGGGGCCACGGTAGCCATGACAGAGACTGGTGGGTGAAAACTACCGCCGGGTCTGTATTGGTCCGCCGGACCTCAGCTCTGGAAAAAAAGAAAATTTCCAGGAATTAATGCTCATAAGGTTAACCCAACATGTTCGCACATAAGTGTTAATAACCCGCCGGGTAACGAGATGTAATGACACAACGAACACAGCTCGCTACGCGGCGGGGTGTAAAAAATCTAAACAAATCTTTTGCTAAAGAAAGTGAAGAATACCCTCTGATATAATATAACGGTCCAGCATGGCGCTTATAGTCTTTTGGAGGTGGTGACTGTCTCAAGATTCAATTTTGTAACAAAGCAACCCCCCATAAAGACGCTGGCCCTTGAAATATTTTAGTAGAATAGCACAGGGCAGGATGATACGAGATCTGATGTCTAACGAATTGTCACAAAAGATCGCCGTAAGTTAGAAGGCGGCGATACCTAATTGTATCACTAAATTAAGTGGTTAAATCGAAATCGAATTTTGTAAATTCCTTAGTTCTTCCACCTAGGAGCACCCGCCGGGTGTGAGAATCGATATTTAACCTAATTGAACCTTCAATCGCCGTAAGTGTAAAGGCGGCGATACACATAGTATCACTTAAAATGGATTGGTTAACTAACTGAAAGACATAAGTCGTTCATCCCACCCTACCCAGGTGCACCCGCCGGGTGAGATGTCCAAACGTTAACCCCATAAGTTCCTGTCCCCACTTCTTTGTAAAAGATCGCCGGGGAGGAAAGCCTAAAACAACAGCTAGGTTTTTCATGTGGTTTTTTGTAAAACCAGGTAGAAAAACTACATAATGTATGTCCGCATGAACAACGTTTTATAGATGGGTACAGCCATCCCGCCGGGAATCAAAGGAGGCCTGAAACCAGGCACCCACAGAGACGCAGTCCTGGAGAGCCACAGACACCCCAACGCCGGGGATACAAGCCAGTGTTAACAACCACGTGTGGCCCAACACGGCTCTCGGCCGGGATTTTTTCATGGTGAAACCGAGAAAAAACCCGCCGGAAGGAAACCCACCCTGATCAGACACCATCTGAACAAACAAGAGACACGAGGAGAGCCACGCACGACTAACCCAAGGTCACACAATAATCCGTGGAATTAGCCAATACACAACTAAACCAGGAAACAATTATAGTCCGAGGAATTAGCCAATACACAACTAAAACCCGGATACACATGACACAGTAGGGCATATTTATAAATAATAAATAATAACACTAGTACATGTGGCAAAGCTACGAGCGGCTGGCTAGGCCTAGGTAGACGGCATAATAAAAGTTGAAATATACACAAACACTGGAAATATCACAACAGGAACCACCGCCAACACACCACCGTAGCAAAAACTTCCAACCCAGGGAAGACTGACTCGGGACCCAGAAAAATCTTCACTAAGTGAAGAAAAATACGCTGGGAACGTCAGAAAACAAAGCTTACCTCATCAGAAAGATAAAAGGCAGCAATAATTAACGCGTAGTGAAAGCCGCCTGCATCACAAACTAACTCAACTGTGAAAAAGTTCACATGTCCACAACGGGACCACGAGGGTACATCCGAAATAGATGCCCCATACACACGACCCAAAATACACTGCACTGCGGGCAACCAGCCCAGGACACTCCTGCTACGCCTATCCTAACCTTACTCGATACATCCTGGAGTAAACAAATGAGAAAAAACTCACTAGGGACGCAACGAATGCGGAACTAGCGGAGCGTGGGGAGGCACGTCCGGGCAGGCTGAGCGCAGAGCAGAGAAGGAGGAATGACGCCTGAATCAGCGTCTGGTCAGAGATCCACACAAGTACATCCACGATATGATGGAAAGCTTATTAGATAGTTATTCTTATTTTCTTTTTGTTTTTATTTTTACGAAGTTTTTTCGTAGTGAGAACCCAATTCATAATGACTGAAGCCATGAGTGAGGTCGCGTGCGCTCATGATGAAGGCTACTCAGTTTTTAAATGCTCTGCGCGGTAGATTCAAAACTACGGCGGATTAGTGTTTGAAGAGGATGCCTTATGTAATAGGCATGTTCGTCAATGATGGAGGGGCCACTAATAAATATACAACACACATTTAACAATCACTAGCAGTGGCAAAATAGCCTAAACTCTATAGCCATCTGTCATGACACCTCTCTCAAGATCATAGCTTCTCTCAAAGAGAAAAGTCTTAAGTTGTCTCTTGAAGCATTCAACAGAACTCAGTTGTCTCATGGACAGCGGCAACCTGTTATACAACCTCGGAGCCATGTAGGAGAATGACCTCTCAAAGAAAGAAGACTGCTGGAAAGCCCTTGGTTCATCAAGACGAAAAGGGTCATTGTCATGACGCACAACTACACCATGGTGTGCCGGTGGGCGCCTGAGCAGCTCTGCAAGGTACCTAGGCTCACCAAATTTGAGAACCTTAAAAGTCACCAAACACAACTTAAATTCTATTCTTGCTCTTACTGGCAGCCAGTGCAGTTCTATGTGAAGAGATGTAGTAGGAGTTCTAGGTGGAACACCAAAAATTAGTCTTGCGGCCCTGTTAAGAACAGACTGAACTTTCTTCAAAATATAATTTGGAAGACCCACCAACAGGGCATTACAATAATCAACACGAGAGAAGACCAATGAGTGAACCAACGTCAGGAGGCAACGTCTGGTTATAAACGGCTTCACCAAATAGAGATTTCTGATGTGCAAGTAACAACTTGTAACTATCTGGTTTACATGCTCTTTGAAATCTAATCGGGAGTTCACATATACACCCAGATTTCGAACAGAGTTGGCCGGTCGCAGCTGAGATCCACCCACATTGATGGAGAGGGCACCTACTATATCATCAGCTCTTCTATTTCCTCGGATGATGAGAATATCAGTTTTACCATCATTTAGTTTAAGTTTTCTCGCTCTCATCCACTTCTTGATGTCAGACATCAACAATTCCATCTTACTCCGTATATCAACTATATTTGTGATTCTCACATAAATCTGGGTGTCATCTGCATAAAAGTGAAAGGTGACATTATGTGCACAAAGCAGAAGAGACAAACTGCTAATATAAATTATAAATAGGATAGGACCTAAAACTGATCCCTCCGGAACACCATACTGCAGGGGTGTCGAGTCCGAGACCACTTGATTTACCATCACACTCTGGGATCTACCTGACAAGTACGACCCAAGAAGCAAGAGAGCGGAGTCACGCACACCACAATCATAAAGATCACTCAATAACAACTCGTGATCCACTGTGTCAAAGGCCGCAGAGAGATCAAGCAAGACCAACAGTGAGGCCACACCATTGCAAATGTTCTCAACTAGATCATTATGTACTCTAATCAATGCTGTTTCAGTTGAATGATGCTGTCGGTAAGCAGACTGAATAATTGGGATAGTTTCATTCTGCTGAAGTAGTGGTTGTAATTGGTCAAGTATTGCACGCTCTAATATCTTTGATATGAAGGACAGGTTGGAGACAGGACGATAGTTCAACATGTTCTCAACATCAAGTCCAGGTTTCTTTAGAGTAGATCGGAGTAGTGCATGCTTTTCAGAATGTGGGAAGCTACCTTCAGAGAAGCACTTATTAATTATTTTGGAAATAAATTCAACTGTGTGATCATAGACTCTTGGTAGCTTGGAAACATTTATGGGATCCAACGGGCAAAATGTTTTATTGAGGTTTCTTATGTAGGACGAGATCATGTCCACCTCTACTGAGTGAAAGGATGGGAGGACATTATTAGGAATGTGTCGGGGTTGGAGTACAACTGAAAGTTCTTCACCAACAGAAGCATCATCCAGTTCCTGTCTTATGCGAGTTATCTTGCCAGCAAAAAATGCCACAAAGTTGGCAGCCAACTCGGCATCGGGTACAGAAGGTCTTAAGCTGACTCTTGTTTTTCCAAGTAAACTGTTTACAATTGAAGCCAACCTCCTCTGGTCGTTACCACATGAGTCAACTTTTCCCTGATAATACACTTTCTTTTCATCTTTGATTGTGTGGACCACAGCTCTTCTGGCTGACAGATATTGCAACCATGTAGAGTCTGTTTTATTTTTCCGCCATTCACGTTCAGCTCTTCTACACGCTCTCCTAAGAAATTTAACTCGATGGCTATACCAGGGTGAATCATCTCGTACTATGATTTTCTTCTCTACTTCTGGACAGTGATGATCGAACACTAATTTAAGTGCATTTCCATGTACCTCCACCAGCTCATCTGAAGTAAGGTTGGAAGTATCAATACTTCCCAAGTACTGTTTTACTTCACTGCTAGCCAAATTTTGGTCTGTATTTTTATAATTTCTAAATCTGATTACTTTTTCATGTGTGAGTGGCTTAGGGAAATCAAAGCTGAAAGTAATCAAAGCATGATCAGAGGTATTAGGGTCAGCATTCTCAACATCAACATCCAGAACACCACCACAACCCACAGGAGAGAAAACCAAGTCAAGGGTGTGTCCTAAGATATGATTTGGGTGGGACACATGGTTTACAAAATTGTTCTGATCAGTCAACTCAAGGAACTCAGGAGAGAATGGCTTCAGATGAGGGCTGTCAACCCAGTAATTAAAATCTCCACATATCAAAAGTCTTCCGGTTTTAGCAGAAAATTCCTCGAGAAACTGCCCAAACTCTTCCATAAAACCCCTATCTGTGCCACGATGGCCAGGCCTATAGACAACTGCCATTCTTAGAATTTGTTGATGGAGTTTTATTTCCACTTCCAACAGTTCATAATAAAGAGGGGCTGGGTTATGGCTTATTTGCAAGATATTCACCAGAGATGTGGAGTAGACAACTGCTACTCCACCACCCGGATGATCTCCCCTAGGCCTAGGAACATTTATTATGGAATGGGTTTTAGGCAATGCCGCCTGGATAATATTCAGATCTGACTCGAACAACCAGGTCTCAGTATGACATAATACATCAAGGTTACGTTCATCCAAGATCTCGCAAATATGATCCATTTTGTTACGCAAGGAACGAACATTCAACACACCCAGTTTCAACCGGCTCCCATGTGCATTTTTCAGTTTTTTGAACCTACAAAATTGGTGTTCTCAATAACTTTATTTCTCTGAGCTGTCATTAGAGGACAATTTCTACTTGAGGCGAAATGATTTGGCGGCTCCGTAACTGATGTGGAGCTCATACAATTTATACATTTGGGGGAAGTCTTGTTGGTGCAGTCTTTTGAGTTATGAGTACCGGCACAGAAGTTGCATTTTGGATCCTCATTTTTCCGATAACACCTGTCACTGGTATGACCAAAGCCCTGGCAATGGTAACATTGTGTTACCCAGAAGCGATCGTATGCACGACATCTCACAAGTCCAACATACACAGAATTGCCATCATCCACAATGGAAGAGCGTATTTCAGGTGACATTTTTACTACCGCAGTCATTGTGTGTGCATCACTCTTTTGCTTGGTGAATAGCAAATTCATAGCTAAGCCATCGTCGACCGGGGACTTTATTCTTGGGTTCTTGTTGAGGATGCTGGGAATGATCTCATTATCCTCAGCGTCATTAGCAATGCCTACCAGAGTCATTTTTGGCATCATCTTCTTTGGTTCGGAGACACTGAAGGCACTGTCCACCCCCAAACACTGATTGATGGCCCTTCCTGCATCTTCTTGGCTTTCTTGGATGGAAGTCGTACCACCAGTACACCTGAATCAGTTCTAGTTAACTTGTTAACCGGAACCGAAGCCAAAGCAGTCTCGATTGCCTTTGTATCTGGTGGGCTTACTGGCTCGGAGGATCGGTCTTTTGGCTTCACTACCAGGACCTGATGGTCCCAGACAGTTTTTTCTTTCCACCATCTACCACCTCAGTGGTGCGTTTGGTCGGCTCCTTTTTGGTCTCTTCAAATGTTTGCTGAACTATCTTGGCAAACAAGGGAATGTCGGGGGCAGCAACTTTAGTCTCAAGGATATCCATTCTGTTACCAATACTCTCTATCTCCACGGCCACCGCAGCAAGGGCACCCTTCACTTCGTTTACAATGGCAGTCTTCACTTCACCAACTAGGGCAGCCGTCAGGTCATCCAAGGTCTGCTGACTAATTGCTGCATCCTTTGCAGCCAGGGGGGTGGTATCGCAAACAGTGCAATGCCATTTAAATCCAGGTTTCTTCTTTGCAAGTACTCTGAGGTCCTCATCATCAACATTTATACAGTTAACGTGAAAATAGGTACCACACGAGTAGCAGCCCAGCGATTTGGCCTTGCCCACAACCTTCCCACAACTACAACTCTGCTTGCCCGCTGCCATTTCAGTGGAAGTAACCAATAATTAAAAACAAAAACACCTGTATTTTGTATCTGATTAAAAATAAGAGAAAACCCTAGTTTTAAAAAAACGTGAAAATAACTACCTGGGACAGACCCCAGGTAGCGCCATCCCCGTCAGTGCCACCACAATGGAAAATAATTAAAATGGAAAAGAAAAAAATGGAAAGTGGTGTCTGCAAGGGCACCGCGGGCAGGTGGGGATCGACTTGGCTACCCTGTGGGGGTAGCCCAATCGAGATGCGTGGAGAGACCACACACAGGATGGCAGATGTGTGTGGTGCAAAAACTTTAACCAATTTTGCACACTGTTTTTAGCTTATAGCAGTGACAATGCAATTTCCACGGTACTCAGCAAGACCCTATTGGTTACGATACTGCCACTGCGCAAATACTCACAATACTGCTGTCTCATATCCACCTCATTAACCTTGAGCTCTTTTCTTACATAAATAAACAGTCCTCTTTCGACCTCTGCTCTAATAGCATTCCTCTCATATAACTCAAAACCTTCCAAACTATACTCCACCAGTTCCCTTTCAATTCTAGCATTTTTTGGTCTTACTTCCTGTGGGTGAGGAGAGCTGGAGGGAGGCGAGAGGAGGGTGGAATGGTGAGGAGGGTAGAGAGGTTGCAGGAGGAGGAAGTCCGGGAGGAGTACAGGAGAGCAGTGGAAAGACGACTAGGTGGGTTCGACCTGGAAGTTATGGAGGAAGTGGAGGAGATGAGCAAGGTGTTTAAGGATGAGATCTGTGCAGCATGTGAGGAGGTGTGTGGAGTGAGGAGAAGAGGGAGGGGAGTGAAAGGTACAGCATGGTGGACAGAAGAGGTAAGAATAGCTGTGGAAGAAAAGAAGAAAGCATATAGAGAGTGGTTGGGTAGTAGAGGGAATGAAGATTCCGAGAGACAGAAACGAGCGAGGTACGTGGAGAGTAAGAGGGTGGTGAAGAGAGTAGTGAAGGAAAGTAAGAGAAGAGTAGATGAGGAATTTGGAAGGAATCTGAGTGTAAAATGGAGGGAGAGTAAGAAACTGTTCTGGAAAGAAGTCAAGAAAGTTAGGGAAGGTAGCAAGGGAAACAGTAAGGGTGTGAAAGATAAGAATGGGAGAATGCTAGCGGAGAAGCAAGAGAGCGTCGAAAGATGGAGGGAGTACTTCAGTGAGTTGCTAAATGTAAGGAATGAAGAGCCAGCAAACATAGCTGGATATGGTATGGGAGGGAGAAGAAGAGAAGTAGTGGAGGAGGAGGTGGGGATCAGGAGGTCAGAAGTGTGGGAAGCCATGAAAAGAGTGAAGTTGGGGAAAGCACCAGGAACAGATGGAGTATGTGGGGAAATGTTGAGGTATGGTGGTGAGATAGTGATAGAATGGGTATGGAAGATGTGCAAACTAGCATGGGAGAAGGGGAGTGCACCCGATGACTGGAAGACTGGCATAATAGTCCCCCTATATAAGGGCAAAGGGGAAAGAGGAGTGTGTGGTAACCACCGAGGAATATGTCTTCTAAGCGTAGTGGGGAAGGTATACAGTAGGTTAGTGATTGAGAGAGTGAGAGTGAGAATGGAGAAATGGATAGGCGATGAGCAGGGAGGTTTTAGGAAGGGAAGAGGATGTGTAGATCAGATATTTACCCTGAATTGTGTTGTTGAGAAGTATCTGGAGAAGAAACAAAAGGTGTATGTTGCCTTTATGGACTTGGAGAAGGCCTATGACAGAGTGGATAGAGAAGGTTTGTGGAAAGTACTAAGAATATACGGAGTAGAGGGCAAGTTGCTGAAAGCAGTGAAGAGCATGTATGAGGGTGCAAAGGCGGCAGTATGTGTGGAGAGTGAGCAGAGCGAGTTCTTTGACCTGAATGTTGGTTTGAAACAGGGGTGTGTGATGTCCCCGTGGTTGTTTACTGTATATATGGATGGAGTCATGAAAGAAATACTATCAAGAGCAGTGGATGTTGGTGTATCGCTGAAAAGGGAGGGAATCGAGTGGAAGCTACCTATACTGCTGTTTGCGGATGATACAGTTCTGATGAGTGATAATGAATGGGAGTTGCAGGGTCTGGTAAATGAGTTTGGAACAGTGTGCGAAAAACGGAATTTGAAGGTAAATACGGGGAAGAGCAAGGTTATGGTCTTCGAAAGGGGTGAAGTCGCAGAGTGTGAGGTGAAGCTGAACGGTCAGGCTATGGAGATCGTCAACTCTTTTAAGTATCTGGGCAGTGTGTTGAGTAAAGATGGGACTATGGATGAAGAAGTGCGGAGAGGGTACAACAGGGGAAGAGGGTTGTAGGAACGCTAAAAGCAGTAACAAGAAATAGGGTGGTCAGTATGGAAGTGAAGAAGTCCTTGCATGACAGTGTGGTAATCCCGACACTGACTTACGGAAGCGAAGCATGGACGTTGGTTGAGAGACTCAGACCAAGAGTGAGAGCAGTGGAAATGAATTACTTAAGGAGTGCGTGCAGAGTTACATGGAGGGATAGACAGACTAATGAGGAAGTAAGAAGGAGGTGTGGTGTGGAGGTAGATGTGCTGGAAAGTGTGAAAAGGAACAACTTGAGATGGTTCGGCCATATGGAACGTATGGAAAGCGAGAGAATGACTAAGAGGGTGTACGAGAGCGAGGTGGAGGGACAGAGAGGGAGAGGTAGACCGAATATGAGGTGGAAGGATGGAGTGAGGAAGTACATGAACGAGGGCGGTGCTGGTTGGGGGGAGGGGCGTCGACTGACTGGGGACAGAGGTGCATGGGGGCGGTTCGTTCGTGGCCACCCCTTCGGGGATCACGGCGTCAGGCAATAGATAGATAGATAGACTTCCTGTAAGGCTATGACATCAGGTTTTTCCTCTTCATCCTGCAACCTACATATCAGTTCTCTTTTCTTGTCCTGGGTAAACACATCCACATTAATAAACATAATCCTTAATCCATCTACCATTCCTTCAGTAATTACACCATCCCACTCCTCCTGTCCGTACCCTACTCCCCCCTTAGCACTACTGGGTCTGCCACTTTGTCTCCTGTCTCTCCCTGTGACACCTCCACCCCGTTCTCCTCCTCCGTCACAACTCCTATCACATTCTCTTCCCTCCCTGATCTCCCCCTCCCTTCTACTCTTATAAACCAATTCTTCAATTTTCCATCCCTCACTCTCCAGTAAAAACTTCTTTTATCCTCCTCACCCAACTTTACATTATTTTCATCAGCCTTTTCTTGTAATTCCTTCATTTTTTGTCTTTGTTCTATGCTCAAATCCTTCTTTAGTCTTATATGTTTCAGTTTTTCATTTGTATTTAGCCTCCAACTAAAATTTGTCACCGTCTCTGCCACTGCCCTGGTTTTAAACTGTACCCTTATAGGTCTCATCTCTCCCCTTTTATATCTACCTATCCTACTGACCTCCTCCACCTGCCCTTCCCATCCATATCCGTCCTCATCCACACCTTTCATGACCTCCTTCACTGTCTCCATATCCCTCACTTTTCTCACTCCATTATCATTCATATGAGCCTCTATATCTCCATACATGATTACACCCCTATCCCTGTCCATGGCCTCCCTCACGACACTCTCCTTGTTCTTCATGACCCCTACAACTGCACTCTCAAAACTGTTTTTGGTCATATTCATTTCTTCCTTTTGCTCTTTCATAATATCCTCCAAATCCTTGAATTTCTGTTTACCTACCACCATCCATGCAGTTGACTCCTTTACTTCCTTGAATCGTCCTTCGTATTCCTTCAGCTGCTCCTTCAATGCCATATTCTCTGCTCTCAGTTCATCTACCCTTTTCAATACCATCTCTAGGCTATCATTAACTTCCGAAATAGGCCTGCATTCACTTCCTTCGCTAGGCCTATTCCCTTCCCCACCTGTCACACCACACATTACACACAGTGCCTTAACTTTCTCACCAATATCCCCCTTCCATTTCTCCGTATCACTCATCCACTTTTCCAAATCCTTCACAACAATAATAACATCTTCTAACTTATTATCTGTGCTCTTAAACCCACGAAAACGTTGTAACTTTTCTTCCGCCTCCGTCATACCCGAAATTCCCTCCGCCATGTTTGTTTACAAACTCAACAACTCATAACACTACCGCTGTCCCGTCACTACACACTCTTATTACACTATATATCACCCCTCCACCACACCAATATATCCGCCAAACACATCACAAATCCTTCCTCTCCTTGCTAGCCCCGTATGCACTCGATATTCCGTGAATTACTTATCCATTCCCATGAACATATGCCGGAGCCTCAAAAACTTGCTTCCGCCTTCCGCCATTGTGTGCCGCAAGTCAGTACGGTGATGTGTAAATGTTAATGTCTTTACAGCCCTAATATTAAAGATAAGAGACAGAGAGAGAGCGAGAGTTACACATATCGGTAAGTGATCTTCACTGAATATCCAATATATCATACAGTACAGTAATTCTGACTACTGTACCTGTACAGTATAAAGATGCAGTTTTTAACGCTGTGCACTCCCTTGATTAACAGGGCTAGGGCATGCCCTTCTTACAGGGACTTAACTGGGCATTTGCTATGAATCGCTAGAACAAGCTGCCGAAACTCTTGACATCAACCAGTGGCGTGGCCTGGGATCGAACTGCCGACCCTTCGATCAGCAGCCAGACGCACTACCGACCATGCCATGGTATGTGGCATCGCTGGTAGCTACCGTAGCTAAATGTATGTATGTATACTGTATGTATGTATATGCTCAGGCCCAATCCCCACTTTTCCTATTTTTATTTTTTTATTTTCTATTTTACTTCATTTTATTATTTTGTTTGTTTTTATTTTCTTGGGGGTGGCCGACTCAAGACAGAGCAAGAACAGGGAAAACACAAGACAGAACAACGAACAAACACAGACAAAACACAAAATTCACACACATCTATGTCACCCAGCAGAACACCCAGACACCAGGAGAACACCCAGACACCAGGGTCACCAATGTCGCTCCAGCACTCCCCCGGCCCCCGACCACCCGGAGAGGCTCTGATCTCGGCAGGCAGACATTCTTACAGTTTCTTACAGTAGATCCTCTGGAAAAAGGCAAACTATGCCTGTGTATCCAGCTCAGTACCAGTACTTGCACTGCTGCGGTCGTTCACGGTGTTGGCGGCGGCGGTAGCAGACGCAACATTTTTACTATTCTGTATTTTTGTTTTATAATCAAACTTCAAATCTTGTCTTCCCCATGCTTTATCAAGATTACTTTCAAACTCCCTTATTGATTCGGAATCGACTACATACTGGGGCAGTGCGTTCCACTCATTTACCACTCTATCACAAAATGAGTTCATGAGACATGCAGCGGAGCCATAGCCACAAGCCCGCCCACCACACTTCCAGGCGCACCCTTCATATTAATCGTCTTCCCGGGCCAGGCGCCTGATGGACTATTATCTAGTCCAACTTGCGCCCGACCCCTTCTCCCAAATGACCACGTGTTCACTCAACTATTCACAAGCATTCTCCATTAATTCCTGTTTATTACCACTTCCTTTGCCTGATCTATAGTCATTCCTCTATCATCCAAAGCTTGTCTTACACAGTCTCTCCATCTCAATGGGGGTCTTCCTGCCCTTCTATCTCCCCTTGTATCTGACTCACATATTCTCTTTGTAAGCCTTTCATCTCCCATTCGTTCAACATGACCATACCAGCTCAGCACCCTTCTGTCCACTCTGGCTGACAAATTTTCCTGTTGCCCCACTAAATATGACTTAAAATATGTTTGAAAACAAAAATAAAATAAATCTAGTCACCCGTCATCCTTTGATCATGTTAGACTTCAGCTCACGTTACAAAAAATAATGTTGTCTATCCAAAAAAAAGGTCAAGTAGAAGTTGCATTATAAAATTGTTAAATTAAAAGAGTACAGTACTACACATACAGTACCTGAAATTGCTACATAAAACCAAACCTGAAAATAATAGTAAAAACATAGATGTCTCACCTTTGAAAGCTCTTCAACAGCAGCTTTACCTCTCCCTTCGTCCCGGGCAGTGAGGATGTTGTTCCCTAAGCTGCCTGGCCGAACAGCCCCGAGTCCCTGAGGAAGGCCATGGTCACGATCGTATTTTCCCACAGAGCTCTCATTGAGTGTAGATTGTGTTGTTGGCGTAAGTGGTTGTCTGAAATGCAGTCTTCTATGATGTGTTTAATGGTATGGGGTGCTGTGTTACATCCCGGGCAGGTGTCGACGACGGAGTCATCCAGTCTCTTCTGATAGCTCAGAAGAGCTGGATGGTGTCCGCATCTCAGCCTGGCCAGGTGGACTCTGTCCTCGCGAGGAAGGGAGGATTCGGAAGGATGGATTTCGGGAGGTCGTGCCTGCAGCTGGGTGTTGTCTATGAGTGAGTGGATAGATCGGCGAGAGATATGAGTATGGATGTGCTTCTGGAAGTTGGCTTGGGGTGGGCAGGGAGGGAGAGGGGACAGTATTTGTGTGTGATACCGTGTGCTGGGTGTTGTTTTGATATTTCTTGGTGCCTGTGGGTGTGTTGCCATGTAATGTAGTGGGTGGTTTTGGTTCGTGGAGGCTGCTGCCAGGAATTGAGTGCCTCTCATGTCCAGATGGTCTTTGACTTTGAGGACTTTGGTTTCTTTGATGAAGGTGATCTGTGGGTGTAGTAGCTGTGCAGCCTGTAATGATTTTTAGGGCTTTGTTTTGAACAGTCTGTAAGGTCTTATGATGTGTTTCAGCTAGGTTAGAAGCCCAGGCTGGGCTTGCGTATTCCATCACTAATCTTGTGTACAGTATTGTATATAAACTGTGGTGGTGGTTTCTTTGTTGTGTCCAAATTTTTTGTGAGTAAGTGACCTGAGGGCGTTAAGTCTGGGTGTCAGTTTCTTTTTTGTGTTTGTGGTGTGCTGTTTGAATGTCATATGAGTATCATATGTTACTCCTAGGATTTTGGGTGAGTGTGTATGTGTCAGGGGTGTGTTATTTATGGTGAGTTGAGGGATGTATTCGTGTTATCATGTCCAGCTTGTGAGCAGGGTTGCGGTGGATTTGGCTGGGGCTAGATTAAGTCTGTTTGTAGTGCACCAGCCATGTATGGTACTGTAGTGTGTTGAGCTAGGGTTGAAGGAGATCTGTTGCTGTGTTTGGGTCATGGTGTGTGTATGTGAGTGTTATGTCGTCTGCATAGGAGGCTAAGTTTATTTGGGGTGTATTGGGTGTAGTTATATCGTGCATGTACAGATTGAAGAGTGCGGGCGATAGGACGGATCCTTGTGGGACTCCGTTTGGAAAGTTTCTGATTTTAGATGACTGACCGGCAAACGATACGTGTGCACATCTGCCTGCTAGGAAGTTGGCCAGCCACCTTTTTGTGTTGTTGTGCATGTTTGTGTTGTAGATTTTGTTTGTTAGGTTGTGGCGGGGGATGGCATCGAAGGTTTTACTAATGTCGAGTGTGGCTAGTAGTGATCTGTGTGGTGGTCTAGCTGAGTTGATGCTGTCAAAAGCTCTTTGTGTAAGGTCTGTGAGAAGAGTGTATGTAGAGAGCAGTGGCCTGAAGCCATGTTGTGTTGGAGCTAGGGGGTTGGAGGGGTGTTTAATTAGTTGTAGTAATTTTGGAAAGGAGTGTGATGGGGCGGTGTGAGGAGGGTAGCGTGGGGTCTTTATTGGGTTTGGGGAATGTGATGATGGTACCATGTTTCCAGATGTCTGGTATTGTGTTGTGTGAATAACTGTAGTTTGATATGTTAGTGAGTGCTTGTATGCCTTGTGGTCCCAGGTGTCTGAGGTGTATGTTGCTTATGTTGTCTAGGCCACAGGCGGGTGAGTGCTTGAGATTGTTGATGATGTGCTTTGTCTGGTGATTGGTGAAGGGTGTATAGTCAGGGTCTGTGGGGAATTGTCTCTTCCGTCGGATGACACGTCGGTCATTTTTGTGGGGTTTTAGGTGGCTGACATGTGAGAAGTGATTGATGAGAGCGTTTGCTTGTTGTTTACATGAAGGAGTAGAGTCTGTTGTGATTGCAGCATGTGATTGTGTTGTGTTGCTGTTGGAAAGTGTGATGTTGTTTAGTGTTTTGTCGAGTTTTTGGGAGTTTGTTTTGTGATCAAGTGTGTGTAGGAAGTTATTCCAATTTAGTTTTTGTTCTTGTATTTTGTTGTCAGTCTGCGTGTTGAGTGCTTGGATTTGTTGTGTGATTGTGCTGGGGAGTGTTTCAGTATGTCGCGTTGTCTGATGAGGGTTTGAATTTCTGGTGTGAAGTTGGGGTTGTGTCTTTTTCTGTTACCTCTTGGAATGTGTTTCTTGTCAGCGTTTTGGATAGTTTCATTGAGTATGTGTACAGCATTGTTGATGTTAGTGATGGGTACGCTGTTTAGAGTTGTGAAGTGTTGTTCTGTCTCATTTGTGAATGCTTCCCAGTTAGCTCTTTTATAATTGGCAGTGAGGTAGACGGTGCCATCGAACTTGGCACACAGCTCCTTCATGATGCCAAAGTCGATGCCTTTGTTGGCACCCGTCACCTGTTCATTAGCGAAATAAAGATCTGTTAGAACACTCAATTTAATAGTGGCCCCTCCATCATTGACGATTTGCCTATTAATATAATAGTCTCCATTCAACACCTGTGTTAGCCGTTTTGAATCTACCGCGTGGGGATGAAACAGAGCACTCCTCATAAGTGTAACGCAACTTCTCTTATGGAATCGTCATCAGATCGGGTACCCACTACGAAAAAACTTTCGTAAAAAATAAGAGAAGAAAAAAGGAAAAATTAAACTTAAGCATTGTTATAACGCGCTTCCCAACTCTGTGGATTTCTTGTGTTGTGGCTCCCTGACGCTCCTCTCTACGCGTCCATTCCTCCTTCTCTTCCCCGCGGGCAACAGGGTCCGACGTGTGTCGCCTGCGCTCCACCAGATTCTTCGTTCGCTCAATTCTTGTGAGTCTTTACTCATTTGTATATATCTGAGTTGTATTGAACAAGGTTTAGATTAGCTAGCACAGGCTACCCTATTGGTTGCCCGCAGGAAGTGTTAAATTAGGGTACTTTTACAGGCGCTTACGTGTTCTCCAGGACCGACGCCACATGTGTTTTTCTCTTTACCGTTTCTGTGCGCCTTAGCTTTTGCTTATCTTTAGCTAGGAGGCTACTTTCATCGCAGAAAGATTCTTCAGTCCAGTGTGCTTTGGCTGTGGGCCTCTTTTCATCTTAGCAGACGCTTCAGTTTAAGGATTGTCACACGTGGTGTGGGATCTTCTGGGGTTTGAGCCTGCTTTTTGGCCCCTTTCGTGGGCCCCTTCTCCTCGTGCTGTGGCTGGGATGTCGTCAGGAGTAAGTTTCTTCCTACATTAAGGATTACTTTATGCCTCGTGGCCAGCCTCAGTAGGGTCTCCTTAGTGGTTAGGGGTGTTGTTATCTATACTATGATATATATGTTGTGCCCCTTTTCCTGTGTTCCCTGGTGCTTGTGTCGATCACATTCTGGGAACTTTAGGAGACGTCCTTGTTGTGTGGGGTTTTTGGTTTGGGGATTTTTTCATTCTTGTGCTTTAGAAGTTTTTTCCCCCTGGTTGTTGGCCCGCCGGTCCTCTTTCTTCGTATTGAGGCCGGCCTCCGCCGTGCGGGTGTGGTTGGGCCTTACCTACCCCTACCCCTCCGTTTTTGTTTGTAGTGTGCCACTACACCTCCTTGTCGGCGGACATGCTTGGCCCGGCGGAAGGAGGCCGGTATCGGACCGTTACCTAACGACTCCCCCTGTGAATAACCAGTTTACCTCGCCCGCCCGGCGGCACAGTTAGGTAAAAGGATAAGCGGTGTCAGTCTGGCTAGTTCAAGTAGCCGGAGGATGACATTAGATATGAGTTCTGTTTAGGGCCAGTGACCCATGTCATAGGTAAGCAGTCCCGTGTGAATCCCCCCGATTGAAAACGGCGAGGGTTTTTTTCACGGCAGCTCTCAGGAGGCGGAAAATAGCTTGGCAGTGGTAAAGTAATTTTTCGATGCCGGGGAGTAAATAGGATGTATTTAGACCTCTCAGGTTATCCTTATGAGCATTGATTCCTGGAAATTTTCTATTTCCAGATCTCTTCGCATCTCGAGCAGCGCAGCTAAGGAGGAACTGTTCCCGGCGGGGAGGGGAGTCAGTAACCATGCCTCTATTCTCAATATGTTCTACACCTACCTGTCTTTTGGTCCCAGTAGCAGCGCACAGATTGTGTATTCGCTGTATTAAATGTTTGGACAAGACTAAATTTCTTTGGACATCTCGTAAATCATGCCTGCTGACCCTTACTGAAATTAAGAATAAGTTTGCCTCTTACGCTACACGAGTGGCGGATGTAGAATTGTTCTGTGACAATGTTGAGTTGCTTAGAATCATTCGCCTTTACTCGTTTGAAGATCCTTCAGTCCCTCAGGCACAAATTCCTCTTGTACCCTTTTCACATCTGGCGTCCAGCTTGGAACACTTGCCCGCCAAGAAGCGCAAATTGTCCAGTCCACAGCAAGGCCAGGTTCCTGCAGTAATACACGATAGCCCCCCCAACCATGTGTGTAAGTCTAATTCGCGATCAGTCATATCGACATCCGCCTTGGAGACACCGGAGGTTTCCTCCGGTCTCCTCGGGGCGGATGCCGAGAAACCCCAATCAGCGATGAGGGTTAAAACCAATGTTAGAGTAAGACTGCAAGGGTCTAAACTAGTGCTATCTAAGAGTAATTTACCGGACGGCAAAATAGGACTATATTTGTCTCCAGCGCCTGACACGGAGCAACATCATGAAAGGGCGGCGGGGTTAAACACGCCGGCGAGAGACGCACCAGTACTTTCCACTAGGCCGGAGGCCCAAGGCACAGGGGCAAAAGTACCTAACCCTAGGTCAGAGTCTGTGACTACAGACCATCCAATGATTCATAATAAGTTGAGCAACGTCCCAAGGAACAGGGTTACACAACCCTCTTGGCTAGTCAGTCGGGCGCCGGGGACGCAAGGTAAAGAGTCGCCGGTAGAAGTCATCTACCCAGTAGCTCTTCAAAAAGACGGTAAGGGACTAGGCGAACCAAGTCCGCAGGTACAGATAGAGGATATGAAGTCAGGGGAGAAGGTAAGGTCTAAGTCTCTCAAGAGACCACGTTCCCAATGTGTCATGGCAAAACATTTAGATGATTCTTTACAACAGGTTCTCCAACAATGTGCTATTTCCAAACGACCTAGGGATAATCCAACTGAGGTGACGAGACCTTTTCCCCCCCACCCCACCCCCGTAGAGTCTGTGCCTGCCTCCTCCACGGACGATGAGGTTTTGCTTCTGCATTCGGTCCCCTCAAGTAATGTAGTAATGCAACAACGCGTTCCAATCTGCCCCCTGTCACCAGCTAAAATCAATGTGATCACAGAACCAGATACAATCATGGCTTCGCCGACAACAGCTAATTTGCCACACTCCGCCGCTCGTATTCTTCCAGATGACACACAAGCCACAGCCGGGGAGGCACCACGGACCATAAGTAGGTCACAACCTGGTGCGAATGGTTCCGGTAGGCTGTCACAACCTAGCAGTTTTGAAAACAACGTAAGAGCTCATACCTCAGCGGAAATGGCGGAGTTTTCTTTCTCACGACCTTGTACGAGTCAACCAAAAGTTAACGTAACAGTTCAGTCAGCGGCGGGGGCCCTGAAGCCTCCGCCGGAAGCCATGGTATCGCATTGCTCTAAACCAGCGGTTCAATCCCAAGTACGATCTAATACACAAACGGAAGGCAAGCTTTCTTGTCGGAAGGAGCCAGGTGGACTTTGGCTTCCTGTTACCTCGTCTAAAGCAGGAGACGGGCACAGATCCATGCAGGGAGAGGTCCCGGTACCGAGGGAGTGGACAATTGAAGTAAACAGACATAAAGACTTCCAGGCAAAGGATGCACAGGGAAGAGTAGTGAAGGTACAGATTCAGGCAGTTCCCAACCCGACCAATTATCAATATTTTGTGTATGTACCGGGTCAGCTTGCCCCTCCTTCTCCAGGTGAACTTATTTGCCCCGATTGCTCTCAGCCTTGCAGCATCAATGATTGTCATTCACTGGGGTCTATTGAAACAAGTTTGGCCTACACTCCGGTAACTTTACCACAGGAGCAAAGAGACTTAAACCTGGGGGAGGTGGGGCACGGGCCTTGGGTGAATTGGGATCAGGAGGTCTAACAATTTTCCATTGATTTAACTTCCAATACAGTACTTCCTTAGCTGTCCCTCCACCACACCATATGGAGTTTGATTTGCTGAAGCCACGGCCCGGCGGCGTCCCGCAAGCTATATTTGAGTTCCTCATTGCCCCTCAATTAGAAGTTAAAGATTTCCCAGATACATTTAAAGCTCCGGATCCTATTGAGCTCCAACGTGAGTTTCTAGTGTGTGACAACGCGCACCGTAAGTTTATTGGTTTTCTACTAACTAGGGACACAGCTCAAGCCATTGCTAAACCGGTGTCCAATCCACCGAGGCGACGGGATGAGGCAGTTAACCCCTTATTGGCGGCGCTCGACTTAAGTTGTGCACCAATTTGCAGCAAGTTAGGAGCATTATTAAGGCTTTTAAAGGGTTAAAATAGAGTGCAAATGGCCGGGAGCACAGCGGGCCAGACAGCCGACTCCCAGGGCTTACCGCCGCCCATTAACTCATGTTCCCTGTGTTCTCGAGAGGCCGGCAGTGTAGCCAGTAGTGAGCATAGCTGGGAAAAATATACCGATATATGCTAAACTCCCATGTTCGTGGCATCACTGCAAGAGAACCACGAGTGCTACGTAGCTCGTTCTGGTCTCATTTTGAAGCTTTTAGCGCCTAGTTTTTTGCTAAATATTTTTTTTTTCATGCAGATGCTTGATTTATCATGCAGGAGGGCCTGAATATGCCCAAATGAGCCCAAAAACACCCCGCTAGACAAGGGTTAAATCTTTTCAACAATATCTCCTACCGCATCCAGCGATATCTCTCAAGGACATTCGTACAGCCTTGTTCGAGGCAGTCCGGGCTAGACAGCTTCTCAGACTCGGTATGGTGAAAGGGTTACCCGAAAATGTGTATTACAGGGTCACTTTTTCCGCGATATTAACAGCATCAACTATTAACCCGCAAACTCAGAAGGATGTAGAAACGATGCTCAGGGCAAGCAAGGGGGCATCGTAGTAAGGTTACCCTAGGCTTTAGGCACGAAGACGGCCAGCGACAAACGGATGTAGGTTATGGCCAAAAAACCCTCTTGTTGGTTTTTTCCTTACCAGCCTTGGAGGATTCCCTGTTCGACTTCTCTCCCAAAAGCCTCGCTCTGGTAAAGAGATCCGAGGTCGATACCGTATTGAAACCCCCAGGCTGCGCCACGGGTCACTACGGGTGTTCCGGCTGCGTACCGCAGGACGTGGCATAGTTTTTTTTTTACAAGAATACATACTCGGAAGCATACCGTAGGGATTTGGCTGGAGGAAGATAAGCCTCCGGCACAGGTTCACACTGCACCAAGGTGATAGGCCACGTTCGAACACCAGTAAGCGGAGCTGGCAGACATCTCTCCCATAAATAAGAATATTTAGGCAAGGTACGCCAACGCAGAGAAAGAACCAATGCCGGCATCGCTTACAGTGTAAAGAAACCACGGGAATCATTCCACTTCCTACAATTTTAAGGGAATGTCAAAGGCTAGACAAGCGTCCGCCGGTCGCTGGCCAATGCCGATTATGATCTTATCCACTGTTTTAGGGTAGCTAACCTAGTGAGTCAAGTAAGGAAATCTCTACGGGGTTAAAGGCTATGTATCATTACGCCTAACAAGGTTATACTTATAAGGCGAAGGGTGACGATTCTACAGATCTCATATCATGCGGGAATTAGAAGATAATATCCCAAGAGTAGGATGTTTATACTGTATTCATCACTGCATGGAACATGGCAGGAGAACGTCAGCTCTCAGGTATAAGAATTTTGTTTCCGTTACAATCACTCAGATAGTAGGCTGTGCTTGGCCTCCGGAGGAGTTCGGACCTCTAGGGAAACACAGGGGCCCATTTCTGGGCTGCCGGTCTCTACAACAACATGGTCTCACCTGACTATAGAAGTGTCCGTAACTATTAAGGGAGGTCGACGTTGAGCGCTAGCCGATCCTAAATAACCAAATCAATCAAGACAAGAGAGCTGGTCTCGTTTTTTCTGAGGGCCTAAGTCGTCATGCTATGGCTCCATGTAGTCGAGAAGTTGTTTCCTCCCGCCGGAGGCATTCTTACAGTTTCTTACAGTAGATCCTCTGGAAAAAGGCAAACTAGGCCTGTGTATCCAGCTCAGTGCCAGTACTTGCACTGCAGCGGTCGTTCACGGTGTTGGCGGCGGCGGTAGCAGACGCAACATTTTTACTATTCTGTATTTTTACTTTATAATCAAACTTCAAATCTTGTCTTCCCCATGCTTTATCAAGATTACTTTCTATCTATCTATCTATCTATTGCCTGACGCCGTGATCCCCGAAGGGGTGGCCACGAACGAACCGCCCCCATGCACCTCTGTCCCCAGTCAGTCGACGCCCCTCCCCCCAACCAGCACAGCCTTCGTTCATGTAGTTCCTCACTCCATCCTTCCACCTCATATTCGGTCTACCTCTCCCCCTCTGTCCCTCCACCTCGCTCTCGTACACCCTCTTAGTCATTCTCTCGCTTTCCATACGTTCCATATGGCCGAACCATCTCAAGTTGTTCCTTTTCACACTTTCCAGCACATCTACCTCCACACCACACCTCCTTCTTACTTCCTCATTAGTCTGTCTATCCCTCCATGTAACTCCGCACGCACTCCTTAAGTAATTCATTTCCACTGCTCTCACTCTTGGTCTGAGTCTCTCAACCAACGTCCATGCTTCGCTTCCGTAAGTCAGTGTCGGGATTACCACACTGTCATGCAAGGACTTCTTCACTTCCATACTGACCACCCTATTTCTTGTTACTGCTTTTAGCGTTCCTACAACCCTCTTCCCCTGTTGTACCCTCTCCCGCACCTCTTCATCCATAGTCCCATCTTTACTCAACACACTGCCCAGATACTTAAAAGAGTTGACGATCTCCATAGCCTGACCGTTCAGCTTCACCTCACACTCTGTGACTTCACCCCTTTCGATGACCATAACCTTGCTCTTCCCCGTATTTACCTTCAAATTCCGTTTTTCGCACACTGTTCCAAACTCATTTACCAGACCCTGCAACTCCCATTCATTATCACTCATCAGAACTGTATCATCCGCAAACAGCAGTATAGGTAGCTTCCACTCAATTCCCTCCCTTTTCAGCGATACACCAACATCCACTGCTCTTGATAGTATTTCTTTCATAACTCCATCCATATATACAGTAAACAACCACGGGGACATCACACACCCCTGTTTCAAACCAACATTCAGGTCAAAGAACTCGCTCTGCTCACTCTCCACACGTACTGCCGCCTTTGCACCCTCATACATGCTCTTCACTGCTTTCAGCAACTTGCCCTCTACTCCGTATATTCTAAGTACTTTCCACAAACCTTCTCTATCCACTCTGTCATAGGCCTTCTCCAAGTCCATACAGGCAACATACACCTTTTGTTTCTTCTCCAGATACTTCTCCACAACACAATTCAGGGTAAAAATCTGATCTACACATCCTCTTCCCTTCCTAAAACCTCCCTGCTCGTCGCCTATCCATTTCTCCGTTCTCACTCTCAATCTCTCAATCACTACCCTACTGTACACCTTCCCTACTACGCTTAGAAGACATATTCCTCGGTGGTTACCACACACTCCTCTTTCCCCTTTGCCCTTATATAGGGGGACTATTATGCCAGTCTTCCAGTCATCGGGTGCACTCCCTTTCTCCCATGCTAGTTTGCACATTTTCCATACCCATTCTATCACTATCTCACCACCATACCTCAACATTTCCCCACACACTCCATCTGTTCCTGGTGCTTTCCCCAACTTCACTCTTTTCATGGCTTCCCACACTTCTGACCTCCTGATCCCCACCTCCTCCTCCACTACTTCTCTTCTCCCTCCCATACCATATCCAGCTATGTTTGCTGGCTCTTCATTCCTTTCATTTAGCAACTCACTGAAGTACTCCCTCCATCTTTCGACTCTCTCTTGCTTCTCGGCTAGCATTCTCCCATTCTTATCTTTCACACCCTTACTGTTTCCCTTGCTACCTTCCCTAACTTTCTTGACTTCTTTCCAGAACAGTTTCTTACTCTCCCTCCATTTTACACTCAGATTCCTTCCAAATTCCTCATCTACTCTTCTCTTACTTTCCTTCACTACTCTCTTCACCACCCTCTTACTCTCCACGTACCTCGCTCGTTTCTGTCTCTCGGAATCTTCATTCCTTCTACTACCCAACCACTCTCTATATGCTTTCTTCTTTTCTTCCACAGCTATTCTTACCTCTTCTGTCCACCATGCTGTACCTTTCACTCCCCTCCCTCTTCTCCTCACTCCACACACCTCCTCACATGCTGCACAGATCTCATCCTTAAACACCTTGCTCATCTCCTCCACTTCCTCCATAACTTCCAGGTCGAACCCACCTAGTCGTCTTTCCACTGCTCTCCTGTACTCCTCCTTGACTTCCTCCTCCTGCAACCTCTCCACCCTCCTCACCATTCCACCCTCCTCTCGCCTCCCTCCCGCTCTCCTCACCCACTTCTTTTGTATCCTAACCTTAGCTACCACTACATAATGATCAGACAGACCCCCTCCAATACCCCTATACACCCTAGCATCCATCACAGATTTCTTCATTCGTTCATCCACACATACATAATCAATCAATTACTTTCGTTCCACCACTGTCTTATCCTTCATCGTCAACATCCGTTTCCACGTGTACCTGTGGATCATTCTGTGTCGGAAGAAGGTGTTGGCTATCCACAGCCTCCTCCCCACACATAAGTCCACAAGTGCACTACCATTCCCATTCACCTCTGATGGTACCCCCCACCCTCCCACCACTCCCTCAACTTTCCTATCACCCACCTTACCATTCATATCCCCAATCAGAAATATTCTTTCGTTCTTGTCAAACTTCTCCAGGCACGCCTCCACATTCATCCAGAACTCCTCTTTCTTTCTTTCAAGTATATCCTCTGTCGGGGCATACACGCATACAATCACCCACGTTTGTATTCCTACTTTCATTCTCACCCACACAATCCTTGAACCCACAGACCCATACTCTCTTACACATTCCTTCCATTTGCTACTTACAAACAAACATGCACCTTCTCTCGCTGTTCCTTCACTCACTCCAGCACACACACCCATTCCACACTCCCACTCTCTCACATCTGAACCTTTCCATTTGGTCTCTGTCATTCCACATACATCCAGCCTGGCATTCACTAACACTTCCAGAACCTCTCTCTCTTTTGTGCCATCATTCATGCCACTAACATTCCACGTAGCCATTCTCAGAATGTTCGAAGGCATGTCCTTAGTCGGTCGTGGTTCGTCAACGTTGGTTCCGTCCGCATCCGAGGCTGTTCGTTCGTTTTTCTTTGCTTAGATATTTTTTCCGGGTGGGGGTCGCAAGCCCATCGACCCAACCTCTTTAGTCGCCTCTTACGACACGCAGAAGGCACGTGGGGCATATTCTATTCCCTAACCCCAAGGGGGGGTTTCAAACTTCCTTATTGATTCGGAATCGACTACATACTGGGGCAGTGCGTTCCACTCATTTACCACTCTATCACAAAATGAGTAGCTTCGGTGTACAGGAGACAAGGGACCTATACTTTCGAGGACATATTTACCAGAAATAACAAGGCTACATTATATGTTTTAGAATGTTGACAACACTACTGTACATAAAACTTTTCGTAGCTGGAGTTAGTTCAATTGACTAGTTCTTATGATTCCGCGTGGCTATGAATGTTTAGCACATGTCGAAACCAGAAAAGGTTGGCAGCTAGTGAGTGGAGAAATGGTGTTAGATTACATTTTCTTTCCTCTCCTCCGGCTCCCAGGGGAGGGGGAGGGGGGGGGGGGGAGGAGAAAGGAAAGATGCTGGAAATCACAGGTCTAAGCGAAGACCAGTGACGCCGGAAAAGGGTAAAACAATGTCACCTTGGCAGAATTCATGCAGATTGTAGTAGTGCGCTACGAGTCAACTCGTGTATTCGTACATGACGTACGCGCGTATCCCCCCTTTTGTCTCAAAAATACCCATCCGACCATTGGCAGGACTCGGAACAAACCTTCCATTGGGGCTAGCTCAGCAGGTAGAGACCTCACAAAAGCACTCATTCAGATCCGGTAGGGCAACTGCTAAGTCCACCAGAAGATAGGAGGTAATGGGTTACCGGAACTACAAGAATGAAGAAATCATATCTCAAACTCAGTTAAAATCTAGTACTGGGTAACTTCGGATTTTTTTTTAGTTTTTTTAACAATTTCTCCTGACTGTAAACACATTAGGCCTATAGAGATTTAACTAGGTCAAGTGATGTGTGGTGATAGTGCACGGTAATCCAGGAAGCCTCCTAAAATTATCCCCTATAATAAAAAGAACTATCCTTATCCTAAATGATGTCCGAAGTCATCTTGAAAAGTGGCTAACTTCGGACATGTATGGATAACTTCGGACAGACAGTGATTTCTTATAAATGGAAAATGATTGCCAAGAAAGCTGGGATAACTTCGGACAAGCGGAGGGGAACTTCGGACGTACGTTCGTGGTTTTACTTCATTCATTTTTCGGCTCTTACTATTTTATATGAATATTTTATTATTGCTGCTTATTCCTGTCCGATGTCTTACTGGAAAATGCAGTCAATACCTTTAGGCCTGTATAATTAGTATAGGAGGGGGTTATATACGATGTTTAACATATATTCTTTTTGGATCTGTTCTCGTTAGGCATTGAACTCGCTCTTAGAAAATATTGAGCAGGAAAAATAACCAATGTTGTCAAATCAATATCTCGAAAATTAACTAGGCCTAGTGAAAATATATAGGTATGTATACTCTATCACTGCATATACATGCATTTTTATAGGTATAACGTATGTGTTGGTGTTTCTTACGGCAGATAAAAAAAAAAATTGACAAGATATATGCCTCTCCTAATTTATATATATTATATATCCAGAATTATCCTAAATACACAAATCGGTTAGCATATTATCATATTTTTATGGGTTTTTGGACTCAGAGAATGATTATTTGATCTTTAACCACCATTTTAACCCTTCCTCCCCGGGTGTCATTTTAATATGACACCACGGCAGATGGGCCGGTACCCGGGTGTCATTTTAATAGACAGTAAGCTTTAAACAAAGCCGATCGTTGCGTCACCGCACCTCCGAAAACAAGAAGGAGAAGACTCGTTTGTTATTGTATGTCTGTATGTCGTTGTTTCAGTAGTGAAAAGATCGTCGTATTGGCCCTGTGTTGTTTATTATCTATGCCTCTAGTCTTTCATCCCTATTGGATGCACATGTTGTTAAGTATTATTTCTATGCAGATGATTCACAGTTGTATATTGAAATTAATAATATCGATGAGGTAAAGAATAAATGTTCATCACTCTTGTCAGACTTGAAGATCTGAATGACTAGAAGGAAGCTCAAAGTGAATGACAACAAGACGGAGATTATAGTCATAAATGGTAATTTGAGAAATAGTGTCCATGAAGATTTTGGATGTCTAGAATTCGGTGAATCACAGCTCCAACCTTTGGAATCAGTGAAAAACTTGGGCGTTGTATTCGACAAAACTCTGAACTTTAAGAATCATATAAATAGTGTTGTGAAGAGTTGTCACCTTTACATTCGTAACCTTTATGCTATAAGGAAGTTCTTGAGCAAGGAATCTCTTTTGACCCTCATTCATTCATTTGTTATATCTAGAATTGATTACTGTAATTCATTGTTCATTGGTCTACCAAATGTTACTTTGAAGAAACTCCAGTCAGTTCTTAATAGGTGTGCTAGACTAATATTTTCACTTCCACCCAGAACACCCACCACATATTATCTAATAGATCTACACTGGCTTCCCATCAAGGCCAGAATAGAGTTTAAAGTGTGCCTACTGGCATTTAAGGTGCTGAGGTTTGGTGAGCCTAAGTATTTGTTGGATCTTCTATTTCCAACACATAATGAGTCAAATGTGAATTTACGTAGTGGTGATGACCCATATCGCCTTTATGAGCCCAGAGCCATATGGGGAACGTGCTTTTGCTGCTAGATCCTTTTCTTATGTTGCCCCACGTCTATTCAATCGACTTCCTGTGTCACTTAAGCAGTTGAATTGTGTTGACGCTTTTAAGAAACAACTGAAGTCGCACATATTTCTAAGGGCTTATGATATTGGGGAGCATAAAGTTACTGATGACTATAAGCTCTAATTTTTTTTTTTTTTTTTTTTTTAAATGGCAAAATTTAAGTTGCTGTTGTTGTTTCCCAAGCTGCCTGGCCGAACAGCCCCAAGGCCCCGAGCAAGGCCAAGGACATAACCGAGCGCCCCCACAGAACCCTCCCTGCCGACCACAATAAAGCCTGGGTGACCGAAGCCACTCCATGGCGGGGAGCGGAGGAGGGTGCGGAAACGCCCGGGAAACCAAAGCCCCATCCAGGACCCTGTGCCCCTCAGCAATTATGAAGAGAAAGTTGAGGGGCAAAGGAAAAATGTGACGCTTTGGCTTCCAATCTTGGTAGATTGGGAGGTCAATCCACGGAAATTGATGTCATGGTCAGACACGCTACGGCCGATAGGAAAAACTTCAATATTATTTACAAGGTCGGATTCACTCTGGGAGAGGACCAGGTCATGGGTATGCCCTGAAGCATGTGTAGGTTACATACACTTGTAAGTGTGTTCAATAGTTTTGCATTATCAATAGGGTTATAACGTCTGCTCTACTTTCTGGTCTATTGAACCATAGCCTAATAAAGAGAGGGGGAGGGAGGGAGCGTCCCCGATAGTGACAACCAATCTGAAGATGATAATGATATGATGGAAAATATTTCTGTGTTCTCTGGTTTCAATGAGGACGATCAACATGCCTGGGAACCTGGAGGGGCCAATGTGCTAGCTGTAGCACAAGGCTTATCAACATTATTACAGTAACGGGATCGGGGTTGAGGCCGGGACGGGGCGGGGATATCTACCTAACGTCAACATGTCTATTCACACAAATAAGTCAGTAACAGGTCCAAAACAGTTCTTATTGATGCTTAATGTATTCTATGTTATGTCATATATGATGTTGGTGGTATAATGAAATATAAGTCGGCTGAAGGTAGGCAAAAAGGGCCAAAAGGGGGACTTTGGGAAAGTGTCTGGAACAAATTAATTAATTCCCATAAGGCCTGTTATTTCTAAAACACGGTTTTGATACACACTGTACAGGGTATGAATTAACCGTGTATATCAAGACCTGACTGTACTATTAATAAGTCTGAGGCACTGAAGGCTATTACTTGCTCAGTCAGCTCGTGTTTAATGTCTAAATACAGTACTGTAAAGTCAGTTCCAGACCGGCTAGAACCTATCCGGCGTCAGAGGGAACTTCGGAGAAAAAGTTTATCCGGGCTAGATATGCGTTCTGCCCTTTAGAGTTAAACCCGAGCGGACTTGGCCTAAGCCTTGGTATGATCTTAAACTAAACCTTCTGGTTGTCCGGGACATGAGCAGCCTAGGCGATATGAAGACCGGGGACTGTGTGACTCGTTGCCAGTCGTATAGATGTAGGGTGGCTTATATGGTTACCGTAAAACCGGGTCACTTCGGACTGCAGTCGTAACTTCGGACATCGGCGATAATAAGTAATTAGCCATTGTCATTATATAATGGAAACGCTTTTTATTTTTTTTATTTTTGTGGGGTCCGTTTAGAGAAATGGCAAAGGAAGAGCATGTAAAAGCCCTAGGGAACTGACATGAGTATATGTACACAAAAGAAATATTATATACCGTATATGACGAAATTTGTACATTTTTCGCAACCCTGAAGAAATTTGTTTGTATGAATGATGTTGTGACTGATGTAATTTTTTAGTAAAATTACCAGAGACAACATCCACCAAAGGAAATTTGTTACACTTGTATAACGCTCTAGCTAGAACACTTATCATTTAACCTATTGTGTTTTCCAATTTATTTATTTTTTAACTTCGGACATGGAACAAACAAATCGTTTGTTATTATTTGCCCTATGAACATAATTCATAATACTTGTCCATCATTAACCTGGCAAGTACGGGAAGACTCTTAAGAGTTTCCCCGGGCGACTGCGGGAAGACTCTTAAGATCCTGGGCCTAAAAAAATCCATTTAAAACACCCCAAAAAAACTTGAACCCTTTTTTTTTTTTTTTTTTTTTTTTTTTGCCCCTGGGCCATGCCAAATATCACTCCTCCACATCCCCTCCTTCCCCACTCCCCCCTTCCTTCAGTTATCACCTATTTTCCCTGTTATTCCCTTATTCTGTCGTCTATTTTCGTGCTAACATTAGCGAGTTGCAAGCAGGGCATTGTTATCACTGTTACCAAGCGAGTGCAAGAGAGAGAGAGAGAGAGAGTATCGATCGACAATCTCTCTCCAGACGTGGGGAGGAGCGGAGGGGAGGCCTCAGCCTTTGGTTATGTAACTCCCGGCCTGTATCTCCGATTTTGACCATCCAAACGCTGTTGCCACTTGTTTTATTGCTGTTACAGGTTAATACCTTTATAATCAACATAAAATAGGCGCATATGGATAAGTATTAATGCTATTTATGGTAAAATAACGATGTTAGTGATGGGAACAGCTCAAATACGTGCGCACAGGCGTGTGGTGTCTCATACCCCCCATGCGTACGTCTTAGGTTAACCCTCCTGGCCCGGGCTAGCTCTCCTAATGACAGTACGGCGTACCCGGGCGATCTGGCCGAAAAACGTCTAGGCCTAGGCTACCGTATTTTGGTTAATTTTAACTGCTAGAAATTTCCCACGCATCTATAAATGTAGTGCGGTTTCCAATATGTAGACTGGCATTGAGTAGAGCTCTCTAAGTCAACTGGTTCAGTTGGGATGACGATTTTAGTGGAGAGCATTTTCAGGCAATGTTAGCAATACGACGATCTTTTCACTACTGAAACAACGACATACAGACATACAATAACAAAAGAGTCTTCTCCTTCTTGTTTTCGGAGGTGCGGTGACGCAACGATCGGCTTTGTTTACATGCGTCGGACGTACAGCGTTCAGACCAAGCTGATAGGCTTTCAAGCTTACTGTCTATTAAAATGACACCCGGGTACCGGCCCGTCTGCCGTGGTGTCATATTAAAATGACACCCGGGGAGGAAGGGTTAAAATGGTGGTTAAAGATCAAATAATCATTCTCTGAGTCCAAAAACCCATAAAAATATGATAATATGCTAACCGATTTGTGTATTTAGGATAATTCTGGATATATAATATATATAAATTAGGAGAGGCATATATCTTGTCCAAATTTTTTTTTATCTGCCGTAAGAAACACCAACACATACGTTATACCTATAAAAATGCATGTACTGTATATGCAGTGATAGAGCATACATACCTATATATTTTCACTAGGCCTAGTTAATTTTCGAGATATTGATTTGACAGCATTGGTTATTTTTCCTGCTCAATATTTTCTAAGAGCGAGTTCAATGCCTAACGAGAACAGATCCAAAAAGAATATATGTTAAACATCGTATATAACCCCCTCCTATACTAATTATACAGGCCTAAAAGTATTGACTGCATTTTCCAGTAAGACATCGGACAGGAATAAGCAGCAATAATAAAATATTCATATAAAATAGTAAGAGCCGAAAAATGAATGAAATAAAACCACGAACGTACGTCCGAAGTTCCCCTCCGCTTGTCCGAAGTTATCCCAGCTTTCTTGGCAATCATTTTCCATAAGAAATCACTGTCTGTCCGAAGTTATCCATACATGTCCGAAGTTAGCCACTTTTCAAGATGACTTCGGATATCATTTAGGATAAGGATAGCTCTTTTTATTATAGGGGATAATTTTAGGAGGCTTCCTGGATTACCGCGCACTATCACCACACATCACTTGACCTAGTTAAATCTCTATAGGCCTAATGTGTTTAACAGTCAGGAGAAATTGTTAAAAAAAATCAAAAAAATTCCGAAGTTACCCAGTTTTACGGTACTAGATTTTAACTGAGTTTGAGATATGATTTCTTCATTCTTGTAGTTCCGGTAACCCATTACCTCCTATCTTCCGGTGGACTTAGCAGTTGCCCTACCGGATCTGAATGAGTGCTTTTGTGAGGTCTCTACCTGCTGAGCTAGCCCCAATGGAAGGTTTGTTCCGAGTCCTGCCAATGGTCGGATGGGTATTTTTGAGACAAAAGGGGGGATACGCGCGTACGTCATGTACGAATACACGAGTTGACTCGTAGCGCACTACTACAATCTGCATGAATTCTGCCAAGGTGACATTGTTTTACCCTTTTCCGGCGTCACTGGTCTTCGCTTAGACCTGTGATTTCCAGCGTCTTTCCTTTCTCCTCCCCCCCCCCCCTCCCCTGGGAGCCGGAGGAGAGGAAAGAAAATGTAATCTAACACCATTTCTCCACTCACTAGCTGCCAACCTTTTCTGGTTTCGACATGTGCTAAACATTCATAGCCACGCGGAATCATAAGAACTAGTCAATTGAACTAACTCCAGCTACGAAAAGTTTTATGTACAGTAGTGTTGTCAACATTCTAAAACATATAATGTAGCCTTGTTATTTCTGGTAAATATGTCCTCGAAAGTATAGGTCCCTTGTCTCCTGTACACCGAAGCTACTCATTTTGTGATAGAGTGGTAAATGAGTGGCACTGCCCCAGTATGCCACTGCCCAGCACTGCCCCAGTATGTAGTCGATTCCAAATCAATAAGGAAGTTTGAAAGTAATCTTGATAAAGCATGGGGAAGACAAGATTTGAAGTTTGATTATAAAGCAAAAATACGAATAGTAAAAATGTTGCGTCTGCTACCGCCGCCGCCAACACCGTGAACGACCGCAGCAGTGCAAGTACTGGCACTGAGCTGGATACACAGGCCTAGTTTGCCTTTTTCCAGAGGATCTACTGTAAGAAACTGTAAGAATGCCTCCGGCGGGAGGAAACAACTTCTCGACTACATGGAGCCATAGCATGACGACTTAGGCCCTCAGAAAAAATGAGACCAGCTCTCTTGTCTTGATTGATTTGGTTATTTAGGATCGGCTAGCGTTCAACGTCGACCTCCCTTAATAGTTACGGACACTTCTATAGTCAGGTGAGACCATGTTGTTGTAGAGACCGGCAGCCCAGAAATGGGCCCCTGTGTTTCCCTAGAGGTCCGAACTCCTCCGGAGGCCAAGCACAGCCTACTATCTGAGTGATTGTAACGGAAACAAAATTCTTATACCTGAGAGCTGACGTTCTCCTGCCATGTTCCATGCAGTGATGAATACAGTATAAACATCCTACTCTTGGGATATTATCTTCTAATTCCCGCATGATATGAGATCTGTAGAATCGTCACCCTTCGCCTTATAAGTATAACCTTGTTAGGCGTAATGATACATAGCCTTTAACCCCGTAGAGATTCCCTTACTTGACTCGTGGCTCACTAGGTTAGCTACCCTAAAACAGTGGATAAGATCATAATCGGCATTGGCCAGCGACCGGCGGACGCTTGTCTAGCCTTTGACATTCCCTTAAAATTGTAGGAAGTGGAATGATTCCCGTGGTTTCTTTACACTGTAAGCGATGCCGGCATTGGTTCTTTCTCTGCGTTGGCGTACCTCGCCTAAATATTCTTATTTATGGGAGAGATGTCTGCCAGCTCCGCTTACTGGTGTTCGAACGTGGCCTATCACCTTGGTGCAGTGTGAACCTGTGCCGGAGGCTTATCTTCCTCCAGCCAAATCCCTACGGTAAGCTTCCGAGTATGCATTCTTGTAAAAAAAAAACTATGCCACGTCCTGCGGTACGCAGCCGGAACACCCGTAGTGACCCTTAGCGCAGCCTGGGGGTTTCAATATGGTATCGACCTCGGATCCCTTTACCAGAGCGAGGCTTTTGGGAGAGAAGTCGAACAGGGAATCCTCCAAGACTGGTAAGGAAAAAACCAACAAGAGGGTTTTTTGGCCATAACCTACATCCGTTTGTCGCTGGCCGTCTTCGTGCCTAAAGCCTAGGGTAACCTTACTACGATGCCCCCTTGCTTGCCCTGAGCATCGTGTCTACATCCCTCTGAGTTTGCGGGTTAATAGTTGATGCTGTTAATATCGCGGAAAAAGTGACGCTGTAATACACATTTTCGGGTAACCCTTTCACCATACCGAGTCTGAGAAGCTGTCTAGCCCGGACTGCCTCGAACAAGGCTGTACGAATGTCCTTGAGAGATATCGCTGGATGCGGTAGGAGATATTGTTGAAAAGATTTAACCCTTGTCTAGCGGGGTGTTTTGGGCTCATTTGGGCATATTCAGGCCCTCCTGCATGATAAATCAAGCATCTGCATAAAAAAAAAAATATTTAGCAAAAAACTAGGCGCTAAAAGCTTCAAAATGAGACCAGAACGAGCTACGTAACACTCGTGGTTCTCTTGCAGTGATGCCACGAACATGGGAGTTTAGCATATATCGGAATATTTTTCCCAGCTATGCTCGCTACTGGCTACACTGCCGGCCTCTCGAGAACACAGGGAACATGAGTTAATGGGCGGCGGTAAGCCCTGGGAGTCGGCTGTCTGGCCCGCTGTGCTCCCGGCCATTTGCACTCGATTTTAACCCTTTAAAAGCCTTAATAATGCTCCTAACTTGCTGCAAATTGGTGCACGACTTAAGTCGATCGCCGCCAATAAGGGGTTAACTGCCTCATCCCGTCGCCTCGGTGGATTGGACACCGGTTTAGCAATGGCTTGAGCTGTGTCCCTAGTTAGTAGAAAACCAATAAACTTACGGTGCGCGTTGTCACACACTAGAAACTCACGTTGGAGCTCAATAGGATCCGGAGCTTTAAATGTATCTGGGAAATCTTTAACTTCTAATTGAGGGGCAATGAGGAACTCAAATATAGCTTGCGGGACGCCCGCCGGGCCGTGGCTTCAGCAAATCAAACTCCATATGGTGTGGTGGAGGGACAGCTAAGGAAGTACTGTATTGGAAGTTAAATCAATGGAAAATTGTTAGACCTCCTGATCCCAATTCACCCAAGGCCCGTGCCCCACCTCCCCTAGGTTTAAGTCTCTTTGCTCCTGTGGTAAAGTTACCAGAGTGTAGGCCAAACTTATTTCAATAGACCCCAGTGAATGACAATCATTGATGCCGCAAGGCTGAGAGCAATCGGGGCAAATAAGTTCACCTGGAGAAGGACGGGCAAGCTGACCCGGTACATACACAAAATATTGATAATTGGTCAGGTTGGGAACTGCCTGAATCTGTACCTTCACTACTCTTCCCTGTGCATCCTTTGCCTGGAAGTCTTTATGTCTGTTTACTTCAATGGTCCACTCCCTCGGTACCGGGACCTCCCCCTGCATGGATCTGTGCCCGTCTCCTGCTTTAGACGAGGTAACAGGAAGCCAAAGTCCACCTGGCTCCTTCCGACAAGAAAGCTTGCCTTCCGTTTGTGTATTAGATCGTACTTGGGATTGAACCGCTGGTTTAGAGCAATGCGATACCATGGCTTCCGGCGGAGGCTTCAGGGCCCCCGCCGCTGACTGAACTGTTACGTTAACTTTTGGTTGACTCGTACAAGGTCGTGAGAAAGAAAACTCCGCCATTTCCGCTGAGGTATGAGCTCTTACGTTGTTTTCAAAACTGCTAGGTTGTGACAGCCTACCGGAACCATTCGCACCAGGTTGTGACCTACTTATGGTCCGTGGTGCCTCCCCGGCTGTGGCTTGTGTATCATCTGGAAGAATACGAGCGGCTGAGTGTGGCAAATTAGCTGTTGTCGACGAAGCCATGATTGTATCTGGTTCTGTGATCACATTGATTTTAGCTGGTGACAGGGGGCAGATTGGAACGCGTTGTTGCATTACTACGTTACTTGAGGGGACCGAATGCAGAAGCAAAACCTCATCGTCCGTGGAGGAGGCAGGCACAGACTCTACGGGGGGGGGGGTGGGGGGGAAAGGTCTCGTCACCTCAGTTGGATTATCCCTAGGTCGTTTGGAAATAGCACATTGTTGGAGAACCTGTTGTAAAGAATCATCTAAATGTTTTCTTACAGTTTCTTACAGTAGATCCTCTGGAAAAAGGCAAACTATGCCTGTGTATCCAGCTCAGTACCAGTGCTTGCACTGCTGCGGTCGTTCACGGTGTTGGCGGCGGCGGTAGCATGACACATTGGGAACGTGGTCTCTTGAGAGACTTAGACCTTACCTTCTCCCCTGACTTCATATCCTCTATCTGTACCTGCGGACTTGGTTCGCCTAGTCCCTTACCGTCTTTTTGAAGAGCTACTGGGTAGATGACTTCTACCGGCGACTCTTTACCTTGCGTCCCCGGCGCCCGACTGACTAGCCGAGAGGGTTGTGTAACCCTGTCCCTTGGGACGTTGCTCAACTTATTATGAATCATGGGATGGTCTGTAGTCACAGACTCTGACCTAGGGTTAGGTACTTTTGCCCCTGTGCCTTGGGCCTCCGGCCTAGTGGAAAGTACTGGTGCGTCTCTCGCCGGCGTGTTTAACCCCGCCACCCTTTCATGATGTTGCTCCGTGTCAGGCGCTGGAGACAAATATAGTCCTATTTTGCCGTCCGGTAAATTACTCTTAGATAGCACTAGTTTAGACCCTTGCAGTCTTACTCTAACATTGGTTTTAACCCTCATCGCTGATTGGGGTTTCTCGGCATCCGCCCCGAGGAGACCGGAGGAAACCTCCGGTGTCTCCAAGGCGGATGTCGATATGACCGATCGCAAATTAGACTTACACACATGGGTGGGGGGGCTATCGTGTATTACTGCAGCAACCTGGCCTTGCTGTGGACTGGACAATTTGCGCTTCTTGGCGGGCAAGTGTTCCAAGCTGGACGCCAGATGTGAAAAGGGTACAAGAGGAATTTGTGCCTGAGGGACTGAAGGATCTTCAAACGAGTAAAGGCGAATGATTCTAAGCAACTCAACATTGTCACAGAACAATTCTACATCCGCCACTCGTGTAGCGTAAGAGGCAAACTTATTCTTAATTTCAATAAGGGTCAGCAGGCATGATTTACGAGATGTCCAAAGAAATTTAGTCTTGTCCAAACATTTAATACAGCGAATACACAATCTGTGCGCTGCTACTGGGACCGAAAGACAGGTAGGTGTAGAACATATCGAGAATAGAGGCATGGTTACTGACTCCCCTCCCCGCCGGGAACAGTTCCTCCTTGTCCGTTCGTACGCTGCTACGTTCAGATTTTACATAATCTTTCTCGACCGAACGTTGCCGACACGGGGCTTTGGTCTTCCCCCACCACGTTTGTCTCCTCCTCTCTGGCCATGTCCACAGGCAGGCCGGGACGTCCTTGTCGTGCGTTGGGCCAGCAGGTTCACTCAGGGTCTACCTGCAGTGTTCCTTCTGTCTCTTATCCTTCTCCCTTCTTGTTCTTCTTTTATTGGGTGAGGGGGGGGGGGGGGGGTATTGCACTATACCCATACTTGCACCTACATTAAAGAATTAATAACTAGGTTAAGATTTTGATGTAATTTCTCGTCTTAAAGTATACTACGTTCTGTTGGTGGGTCTTGGCCTCATACCACTGAACTCTTCTCATGGCTTTCAGTGCTGGTCACTGTGTATGCTCCTGTCTTTTCTCTTCGCCCCCTGTACGGTCCTCCTCTTCGACGTATGTCAGTATTTACTCATTACATTCTGGGTCTTCCTGCCTTCGTCCGGAAGGAGGGGGGGGGGAGCATCCTGGACTTCATGTTTTATGATGAAATGCAGCATTCTTTGTCTTAGGTTAGTTATCCCATGGCATACGACTTGACTGTACTTGACCTCTCTTGATATGCACCTGTCAGTACACTCTTTCTATAAACTCTCTTGTTTACGTCGGTCTTTCCATGGTCCTGATATTTCCTAAGGGCTAAAGTTTGTGTTTTCAGCTTGTATGTCCGCCTCCAATTTGGTACTCTAGCTCTACGTTGGAACGTAGAGGCTACTACTAAATTGGGAGGTTTAACGACCCTCCCAATACCAAATGAGGTAAACCTCCTATTTGGTCGTAGCCTCGGAGTATCCAACGTCATAGTATCCCGCCCTCGCGCCGTACCCCTGCCCATCCAATCTTGTCTCTTGTAACTTGATACCGGGAATGCCCAATGAACCCTCTCGGGTAGTGGGGTGGATCCGTCAAGACGGCTGAAGGAGCCAGATATGATGGCCTAAAATCCTGTAATTTTCTCTTCTTTCTCATTAATATTTTCCTTTTCAAATAGTTGCCTCCAAAGTATGTACAACGTACCTAGTAGAGAGAGTAAGGTGCTACTCTAGATGTTATCGTTTTATCGCGCTAGTGATTGCCCGCTCTAGAGCGGAGCAGAATTATACGATAAGTATATAGCTCTACGTTGGATACTCCGAGGCTACGACCAAATAGGAGGTTTACCTCATTTGGTATTGGGAGGGTCGTTAAACCTCCCAATTTAAGAAATGAACATATAATTGTGTTGGTGCTTATACCTGATTTACTCTAAACCATTTAGTACCCGGAGAGAACGGAGGGACACAGGAGCCCCGCCGACTCCGGGACTCGAAGCATGCAAATTGTATAGTTTTAGTTGGTGCTCTTGCACTTGGTCATGCAAACTCTTAGGAATCATTGGTATCGAAGCACTTCATAACATATTACTCATATAGGAAGAGAATAATTGGTCCCTCATGTAAAATTCAGTAGAGGGAAGCCGAGCTAGCTAGGCCTATTGGCCGCCCTCGTGGACACTTGCCCGAGGTGGCGAACAAAGCATGGCCTTATAAATAAGTACTGGGACAAGAATAGGACATATAAGGGAATCAATAAGTCTAGCTAAGACCCTATCAGCTCGAAGTAATGCTAGAAGCATGCAAACTATAAAGTGAAGCGACTTATAAAAGTGAAGCGACTTTGAAAAATTTAATACTAGTAGAATTTCAGGAAATAATGTAGGCTACTTTACGACAAAGAAAACTTTGAATTAATAATATCCTTTGAGTTCAACGTGTATCCTGAGGGCACACGAATAAGATGAATAATAGCCTACGATAAGTAAATAATTAAATGCAAGCATTGTATAGGATATAGCCTAATATAACAATAATCACTTACTACGACGAACAACCAATATTAAGAATGGTGAAGCAGTATCCATATACTTTCGGTGTGGACAGGCATGGACGGTGGCCCTCTGAAACATACAGGGCGATTACTCAATTCATGTTTGGACCTAACTCAAATAATATATAACAAGGACTCACTAGGAGTGAGAAAGCCAGGCAAACGCTGAGACGCCCAGAGCAAGGGGGCACACGTCCGACTCGTCTGGATCACAACCGTAAAGAGGCAGATAAACACGCTAGAAAGTCTGGCATCACATGCATGGGAAGCATAACGACAGCACAGCTGGAGGGCTGAGGCACCGGGAGGTTTGAAATGATAGATTCTTCTTTAAATTTTATTTCTAGTGGTATTCATTTTCAATGACGAGCCCTTGGTAAGATTTAATGGGTATTAACCAAGGATTGTTTTTATGCTATATACGCAACGGTTGTGATAAGAACTCCGGGGACTCCCGAACGGGTCCCGGAATCTCAGCCTATATATAGTATAGGCTCTTCGTCATTGACGAAGGAACCAATACTAAATTGGTAATTTTAAGAAAAAAAAATCTATCATAGTTGCAACTATATAGTATTGGTTAAGTATGAAACTGGTCAAGTGAATACAGTTTTTATACCAGATTATAAACTGTCAATAGTATAAATCTGGGGTAGTTGCGAGGAATTTACTGATATATTCCTATGCAACTGCCGGACAGCATCTCAAGAGTAGCATCTCAAGAGGAGATCCTGTCATTTTTTGAGCAGATCTTCTTTGAAGTAACGCACTGCTCACCTTCTTTGCTATTTTTATACATTGTATTCAAACAATAAAGACTTATTCTGTTATACGGATTCTTGACTATGCCTTGCGGTTTTTGGAATATTAGGATATTGTCACGAATGTCCCCCTCCAGTCTTGGGAATTCATGCAAATCGTCAATGATGGAGGGGCCACTATTAAATTATAGGTTTGATTCCCGGAGGGAAGTAATGAAAACCTAATATTTAGTAGGGGCCCCGTAATCATTGACGATGCAGGGCCCTCCCATCCATCCCCTTCCCATTCGCTTGATATCTTGGGTGTTATCTTAATATATCAGTGAAGGAGGAATGGACGCGTGGAGAGGAGCGTCAGGGAGCCACAACACAAGAAATCCACCGAGTTGAGAAGCGTGTTAAAACAATGTTTAAGTTTATTTTATTTTTTCCTTTTTTCTTCTCATATTTTTTACGAAAGTTTTTTCGTAGTGGGTACCCGATCTGATGACGATTCCATAAGAGAAGTTGCGTTACACTTATGAGAAGTACTCTGTTTCATCCCCGCGCAGTAGATTAAAAACGGCTGACGCGGGTGTTGAATGGAGACTATTATATTAATAGGCAAATTGTCAATGATTACGGGGCCCCTACTAAATATTACGTTTTCATTACTTCCTTCCGGGAATCAAACCTATATTATAACATTACCATGCTATTTCACCGTCACATTATGATGAGTGTGAGAATAACTAAAACAGTGCAAGGGAGTGAGGTGCAAGGGCAGAGAGGGAGAGGCAGACTGAGAGTGAGGTGAAAGGATGGAGTTGAAAGGGATACAGTAGCCTACAAGTAAAAGTAGTGTTGGGTGGGAGGAGGAGTGCCGGCTGACAGATGACAAGAGAAGCATGGAGGCGATAGATAGAAATAATTATACAGTACTGTACTATTTTGTTATATCGTCTTCTTCTAACATTGTTTCATTATACAGTAATACTATCTTGCTACTACTGTAGCTTGTTATGAAATACTGTATCAATGCTAATTCTAAATACAGTAATAGTGAAATCAAGTAAGATTGCATAATGAATTAATGGTGCCATGATGCAAACATAGGCATCATAGTAATGAAAGAGTTTATATTCTTATAGAAGGCACTACAAAAATGTTACCATACAGGTACAGGTCAAAATGGCCACAATCCTGGCCTAGGTTAGATTAAGCTAAGCTAAGATAACTACTGTATTGTACATTAACTCTTAAAAAATGGGTGACAGCATACTGTACATATTCCATGCCAAAATCCCGGGTGACGCCATATGGCACGGTATAGTAACTCACAAGGTAGGCGCACTGAAAGTCTTGAACTCATATACAGTACATGCACGCTTCTAAAAAGCAGTAAACAGACGTCTATCACTTCTTTTTCTTCTGTGACTTCACGCTCAACCATGGTACAGTCATAATATAGGATATACAGTCCTCCCTCGGGTAGCGCGGCTTTGGACAGTGCGGTTTTGGTCTAACGCGGGTACCCCTAGTGTTCCGAGTCAGCATCTAACACGGTTTTATTTATGTAGCGCGCTCTGTGGTCGGCTGGGGGCTCGGCATCTCTCGGCCGTGACGTCAGACTCGTGACGTCAGACTCGGTAGACTCGGCTAGGCTCGGCTCGGCTCGGCCTCCCCCACGCTTGGGTAGGCCTAGTCCTACGCCGCGTCTCTCCGTGATAACATAGTGCCCACCCAAATTGTTTCTGTTCTACCAAGTATCACCGCAACCATGCCCCCACCACTCAAGCGCCGCAAGTTCACTTATGCAGAGAAGCTAGAGGTGGTGAAGAAGGTGGAATCAAGGTGTACCAAGAAGGCACATATTGCCCATACTTATGGGGTGAATGAATCGACAATACGAACAATCTTCAAGAATAGAGACAAGATACGAAAAGTTCTCAAGGGTAACCCAGGTGTAGCGAGTCAACATGCCTTTAAGGTATCCAACCCCGTTCTCAAGCCTGCCGAAGATGGAGTTAACGATGGAGACCCTATCACCAGTGACTTACGTGAGATCGTCGAGTTGGCTGATCGCTTGGCTGACCGTATCCAGAACAAGGATCCAAATAGGGATAGGGCTCGAGCAACGTCTATGCAACTCTCAACTCTGCTGAGACACTACTCCGAGATGTTTACTGAGAGGGTCAATGCTCGCCAACAGAGAAGGATCACAGAGTTTTTCCGTGACCGCCAGGAACAGCAGCAGGGTGACGATTCGGAGGAGGAAGAAACGCCAGCTGGGTGACGATTCGGACTCCCTCCCTTCTGACGTTGACATTGGCGACATGTCATTGTTCTCAGGGTTCGGCGATGACAACCAGAACCTGGGAAGGCCTTCAACCTCCTCAAGGCCTTCAACCTCCTCTCAGTGACGCCCATCTTGGTGTCGTGGGGGAGGGGAGGGGAGGGGAGGGGAGGGGAGGGGAGGGGAGGGGAGGGCGGGCGGGAGAGAGAGGGAGGCGACGCACCACATCCACAGCACCACTCGACAAGGTAATGAACAGTAACTTACCTGTGTGTCTCATTTCATAGATATGATCTGTAAAATAGGGTTAGGTTGTCTGTTACTAATGTTTGATCCATATTTGGTAAGGTTATTGGGTGGTAAATGGTAAAAAAGGTGACTTTGGGGAAGTCGTCAGAACCAATAGAATTAATCCCATAAGTTCTTTGCTTTGTGTAGCGCGTGTTTGCGTAGCGCGATCCCAGTACAGTACGATATACCCGCACTACCCGAGGGAGGAGTGTACAGTAGTTGTCGGAATAACGTTGATTAGGCTATTCTATAAGCGAATATTTAGTGAAATATTCGTATACAGTACAGTGTACCAGCGTCGCTTGTTTGTAGGTGCCGCTATAGTATTCTCTCTGACCGCTAGACGGCAGCACCGTCAGTTCTGCGCCCCTAAGTCCCCACCAACATTTTGTTTCGTCGAAATCTCTGATTCCCTCTTAGATTCTTAGCTGGCTATATACTTACCGGTATACATATAATCTCTCCACATCCCCTGGGCCTTCATACACCCTCACACACCATCACTAAATAATAATAATAATAATAAGCATGTTACTTATTTCTCATAAGCGCCAATTTTTCCGAAGAATTCACTAGCGCTCGAAAAGAGAAAGGAAAAGGAACAAAATCAATGCATCAAAAGAAGGCTTATATACAACACACATTTAACAATCACTAGCAGTGGCAAAATAGCCTAAACTCTATAGCCATCTGTCATGACACCTCTCTCAAGATCATAGCTTCTCTCAAAGAGAAAAGTCTTAAGTTGTCTCTTGAAGCATTCAACAGAACTCAGTTGTCTCATGGACAGCGGCAACCTGTTATACAACCTCGGAGCCATGTAGGAGAATGACCTCTCAAAGAAAGAAGACTGCTGGAAAGCCCTCGGTTCATCAAGACGAAAAGGATCATTGTCATGACGCACAACTACACCATGGTGTGCCGGTGGGCGCCTGAGCAGCTCCGCAAGGTACCTAGGCTCACCAAATTTGAGAACCTTAAAAGTCACCAAACACAACTTAAATTCTATTCTTGCTCTTACTGGCAGCCAGTGCAGTTCTATGTGAAGAGATGTAGTAGGAGTTCTAGGTGGAACACCAAAAATTAGTCTTGCAGCCCTGTTAAGAACAGACTGAACTTTCTTCAAAATATAATTTGGAAGACCCACCAACAGGGCATTGCAATAATCAACACGAGAGAAGACCAATGAGTGAACCAACGTCAGGAGGCAACGTCTGGTTATAAACGGCTTCACCAAATAAAGATTTCTGATGTGCAAGTAACAACTTTTAACTATCTGGTTTACATGCTCTTTAAAATCTAATCGGGAGTTCACATATACACCCAGATTTCGAACAGAGTTGGCCGGTCGCAGCTGAGATCCACCCACATTGATGGAGAGGGCACCTACTATATCATCAGCTCTTCTATTTCCTCGGATGATGAGAATATCAGCTTTACCATCATTTAGTTTAAGTTTTCTCGCTCTCATCCACTTCTTGATATCAGACATCAACAATTCCATCTTACTCCGTATATCAACTATATTTGTGATTCTCACATAAATCTGGGTGTCATCTGCATAAAAGTGAAAGGTGACATTATGTGCACAAAGCAGAAGAGACAAACTGCTAATATAAATTATAAATAGGATAGGACCTAAAACTGATCCCTCCGGAACACCATACTGCAGGGGTGTCGAGTCCGAGACCACTTGATTTACCATCACACTCTGGGATCTACCTGACAAGTACGACCCAAGAAGCAAGAGAGCGGAGTCACGCACACCACAATCATAAAGATCACTCAATAACATCTCGTGATCCACTGTGTCAAAGGCCGCAGAGAGATCAAGCAAGACCAATAGTGAGGCCACACCATTGCAAATGTTCTCAACTAGATCATTATGTACTCTAATCAATGCTGTTTCAGTTGAATGATGCTGTCGGTAAGCAGACTGAAAAATTGGGATAGTTTCATTCTGCTGAAGTAGTGGTTGTAATTGGTCAAGTATTGCACGCTCTAATATCTTTGATATGAAGGACAGGTTGGAGACAGGACGATAGTTCAACATGTTCTCAACATCAAGTCCAGGTTTCTTTAGAGTAGGTCGGAGTAGTGCATGCTTTTCAGAATGTGGGAAGCTACCTTCAGAGAAGCACTTATTAATTATTTTGGAAATAAACTCAACTGTGTGATCATAGACTCTTGGTAGCTTGGAAACATTTATGGGATCCAACGGGCAAAACGCAGTGGCAGTATCGTAACCAATGAGGTTTAGAGGTCCTGTCATCTGCGTATAAGTACGGTATTGGTTAAAGTCTTGCTAAAACGCACCTCTGTAGCTTACCGTGACTAGTTACGGTAAGTAAGTCCTACCCCGCCTTCTCGAGGTAGCCTCGTTATTACACCGTCCTTATTTTAATCCTCCTTTTTAAATTTCTAAAATTTTTATTTTTGCTTGACGGTGGAACTAAAGGGGAGGGCGGGTGTGCTATTTTCTTCAGCAGCACACTTTGTTTTTAATTTTAAATCCTCTTTTAATTTCCACTATAAAAATTATCCCCCTTGTAACTATATTTCTGTTGTCCCCTGTATATTTTTGTTCTCCCTATCTTCTTAATATTTTCATTTTTACTGTGTTGTATGTTTTTTTACTGAAGTTGGTATCAGTTTTTAGTTTTTCTTTTAGTATACTTTTGACAATCCGGCGCCCTGTTTGGAGGCATTATGTCCAGGCCCCAAGTCCTCCTGGGAAGCAACTGTGCTCGGTATGCTGCCGGCCAGGACCCCCTCGGGGGTGGAGGAACAAAGCAGAAAAGTGGTGGAAACGTCGTTCGGGTGAAGGAAAGCGTGCTCCGTGTCTGTGCCTTCAATGCCAATGGCATAAATGATTTTAGCAAGAGAGAGTGTCTGATGCGAGAGCTTAAAGATGGATGTGTGGATGTGTGTGGGGTAGGTGAGACGCACCTGTTGGGTTCTGGAGTGTGGGATGGTGAGAGTGAGCATGATTTGTGGGGTGGGGAAGGATGGGTTGTCTGGTCTGGATTGGATGCAGGATATAAACGTAAGAAAAAGGAAGGGGTAGCAGTAATTTTGTCAGAAAGGTTGAGGAAGTGTGTGAAAAACTATGGATGCGTGGACTCAAGAATTGTATGGTGTGAGTGCAAGATTGGGATAGATAGGTATACTTTTATGTGTGTCTATGCACCAGTCAACCAAGAAACTGGGAAAGGTGCGGAAGAAAATAGAAAATTTTGGAATAAAGTCAATAAATGTATAAGAGAAAGGCAAGAGTGTACACAAGTAATATTAGTAGGCGACATGAATGGTAGAGTTGGAAACGAGGAGATAGAAGGTATAGTGGGTAAATGGGGTGTGGAGGGTAGGAATATGAATTAAAATGTAAAACTTGCAAACTAAACAAACCAAAATTGGGACAAGGACAATATAAAGTCAAATTAAATTATCAAAATCGCTATGTGGAAACAACGCTTACTAAAATGAAAATTATTAAATAAAAGAACACAATCCACCACATAGGGTGTACATCACTACATGAGCAAGTTAATCTGTTTCCCAAGCAAACCAATCGCACATATAACAACGCACTATCGTCACGTTAAAGGAAGTAGTCAAGTTTGGGAAGTCCGGGACGTTCTGGCAAATTTTACTAAACTCTGCATGAATAAAGAAACTACATGTTAAATGTCAAAATATTATTTAAAATCAAATTTGCAACATGACAAGACATTAACAATAGTAAAAAATACAAATATTGATAAGATATCTATACTATTACAAAATAATATATACAGTACAGCACTCACTAACGATAGTGCTATCGGGTAGGTACCTGTAAGCATAGCATGCTTCAAGTGACCCCTAACAATTACTACCCTACTAATAACCTACATTTATTGTACAAATAAACTAAGGAAATCGCAAAAGCAAGCAATTGATCCTATCGACAATGAATAGATACAGTATATATAATAAATAACAATATTTGAAAACATGAAGAAGGCACAATAGATTTAAACAGAAGAGTACTCTTTTAACAAGAAAAATGACTTCCTTTTAGAAGTATGTGCGGAGAGAGAGATGTTTCTGGCTAATACATTTTTTGAACATCGTCACATTCATAGATATACATGGCACAGAGGTGAAGGTCAGCAGGAACAGAAATCTCTAATTGACTACGCCATGATGGACTCCGGACTAAAAGGAAGAATTTTAGATTCAAAAGCTGTAAGAGGTATGCTGACGGGATCAGACCACTATACAGTGCTGACAAAAGTGAGGATAAGGAAAGAGTGGAAATATGAGAGGAAAGAGAGAAAACTGACAGTAGAGAGAATAAATGTGAGAAAATTAAATGAAGAATGTAATGCAACAAAATACAAGGACATCCTGAAAGAGACTATAAAGGACATGGATGTTATGATAGATCTGGGAAATACTGTAGACGAAGTATGGAAAGGTACAAGAGACTCCATGATTAAAGCAGCTGAGAAAGTATGTGGGAAGAAAACCTTTAAAATGTGGAAGAAGAAAGGTAACGCATGGTTTAGTAAAGAGATAGAAGAAATAGTGAAAAAGAAGAAAGAGTTCAGAAAGAGTATGCTGCAAAAGAATATACCTAGAGAAACTAGAGATGCGAGGAAAGAAGAATATAAAAATTTGAAACAAAGAGTGAAGAGGGCGATACAAGACGCTAAAAGGAAGACAGATGAGGCATATGGGAGAAAGATTAGTGAACAGTTTCTGAATGACAGGAAAGCATACTACAGAGCTGTGAAAGAAGCCAGAGGGAAGAAGACTGAGAGTGTCTCAGGTGGTAGGATGAGGGACATGAATGGGGAAGTGGTAGAGGGTGATGGTGTGGTGAAAGTATGGAAAGATCATTTTAGTAGCTTAGCTGTAAAGAGTAGGGGAAGGCAAGATCTCATCCATAGGAATGGAGAGAGGTAGAATAAACAGGGTAGTTGAAAGCCAGATAAGCAGAGAAGAAGTAAAAGAAGCAATCAATAGACTTAAAATGGGCAAAGCTGCTGGAGTAGATAACATCCCAGGTGAAATGCTGAGATATGGAGGAGAAGAAGCTGTTGACATAATGCATAGGTTATGTAAATTAGCATGGGAAAAGGAAAGTGTACCAGAGGACTGGAGGAAAGCAGTGATAGTACCCTTGTACAAAGGGAAGGGTAGTAAAGAAGAGTGTAAGAATTATAGGGGAATTAGCTTGCTTAGCATACCTGGAAAGGTACACGCAAGAGTAGTAACCCAGAGGCTACAGAAGATAACGGATGACAAAATAGGCGAGGAACAGGGTGGTTTCAGAAAGGGCAGGGGCTGTGTTGACCAGATAGCCTCAATGCGATTGTTGGTAGAGAAGTATCTGGCCAAAAACAGAAAACTCTATGCAGCATTCATGGATTTGGAAAAAGCCTACGACAAAGTAGACTGGGAGGGCCTGTGGGATGTGTTAACAGTATATGGTGTGGGAGGAAAGTTGCTAATGGCAGTAAAATCTTTTATAGGAATGCAATGGCAAATGTGAAGGTAGGGGATAAGTTAAGTGAAAGTTTTGAGGTCAATGTAGGTGTAAGACAGGGATGTGTCATGTCAGCTTGGTTGTTCAATATATACATGGATGGAGTGATTAGGGAATGTAGGGCTGTATCAATGGGTGTGGGAGCTAGACTGGAATCAGAGGGAAGAACATGGAAGATTTTAACATGCCTATATGCGGATGATGCAGTCCTGTTGGCGGAAAATGCTGAAGAACTTCAGAGAGTGGTCACCGACTTTGACAGGGTATGTGAAAAGAGAAAGTTAAAGGTCAATGTAGGGAAATGTAAGGTAATGGTGTTTGAGAGAAGAATGCATGAAACTATAGATTTTAAGGAAAAATATAGAATCAAGACAGAACACAAGAAAAGTTGTAAAATAAAATTGAAAAATGAAGTACTAGAAGAGGTTGAAAGTTTCAAGTATTTGGGAGCTGTACTATGCAAATATGGTAAAATGGAGAGTGAGATAAAAGAGAGAAAAATGCAAGGGAGAAAAGTGATTGGAGAACTTGATAGTATTCTCAAAGGAAGAATGGTTAGCCAGGAAGTCAAAAAGTCACTGAGAAACAGTGTGCTGCTCCCAACACTCTCGTATGGAAGCGAGACATGGACGGCAAGTGACGAGGACCTCTTCAAACTAAGAGCTGTGGAGATGAGCTTTTTCAGAATGGCAGCTGGCATGAATAGGCTAGATGGGCCAAGTAATAGGGAAGTGTACGAGTCCTTTGGAATGGAAGAGCAGGCTTTGGGCATTGATTGTGGTGTGGTTGAGTGGATAGAGAAGTACTTTGAGGTGGTATGGTCATGTTCAGAGAATGGATGAAGACAGAATGCCAAGAAAGATATATGGGAGTCAGGTGAGTGGAACCGCTAGTAGTGGAAGACCACCTATGGTATGGGAAAAGAAAGTGGAAAAATATATTGAAGAAAAACTTCCACGTAGTGGAAGGGGCATTGTGGCACGGGCAAAGGAGGCATGTCTTGACAAAGTAGCTTGGAGACGTTTCTGTCATGGCCATCCTCTAGTGGGGGTTTCCCAGGGGGAAGCAAGGCGTCGGAGATGATTATGAAAACAAAATGATAATGAACGGGCAAAATGTTTTATTGAGGTTTCTTATGTAGGACGAGATCATGTCCACCTCTACTGAGTGAAAGGATGAGAGGACATTATTAGGAATGTGTCGGGGTTGGAGTACAACTGAAAGTTCTTCACCAACAGAAGCATCATCCAGTTCCTGTCTTATGCGAGTTATCTTGCCAGCAAAAAATGCCACAAAGTTGGCAGCCAACTCGGCATCGGGTACAGAAGGTCTTAAGCTGACTCTTGTTTTTCCAAGTAACTGTTTACAATTGAAGCCAACCTCCTCTGGTCGTTACCACAAGAGTCAACTTTTCCCTGATAATACACTTTCTTTTCATCTTTGATTGTGTGGACCACAGCTCTTCTGGCTGACAGATATTGCAACCATGTAGAGTCTGTTTTATCTTTCCGCCATTCACGTTCAGCTCTTCTACGCGCTCTTCTAAGAAATTTAACTCGAGTGCTATACCAGGGTGAATCATCTCGTACTATGATTTTCTTCTCTACTTCTGGACAGTGATGATCGAACACTAATTTAAGTGCATTTCCATGTACCTCCACCAGCTCATCTGAAGTAAGGTTGGAAGTATCAATACTTCCCAAGTACTGTTTTACTTCACTGCTAGCCAAATTTTGGTCTGCATTTTTATAATTTCTAAATCTGATTACTTTTTCATGTGTGAGTGGCTTAGGGAAATCAAAGCTGAAAGTAATCAAAGCATGATCAGAGGTATTAGGGTCAGCATTCTCAACATCAACATCCAGAACACCACCACAACCCACAGGAGAGAAAACCAAGTCAAGGGTGTGTCCTAAGATATGATTTGGGTGGGACACATGGTTTACAAAATTGTTCTGATCAGTCAACTCAAGGAACTCAGGAGAGAATGGCTTCAGATGAGGGCTGTCAACCCAGTAATTAAAATCTCCACATATCAAAAGTCTTCCGGTTTTAGCAGAAAATTCCTCGAGAAACTGCCCAAACTCTTCCATAAAACCCCTATCTGTGCCACGATGGCCAGGCCTATAGACAACTGCCATTCTTAGAATTTGTTGATGGAGTTTTATTTCCACTTCCAACAGTTCATAATAAAGAGGGGCTGGGTTATGGCTTATTTGCAAGATATTCACCAGAGATGTGGAGTAGACAACTGCCACTCCACCACCCGGATGATCTCCCCTAGGCCTAGGAACATTTATTATGGAATGGGTTTTAGGCAATGCCGCCTGGATAATATTCAGATCTGACTCGAACAACCAGGTCTCAGTGAGACATAATACATCAAGGTTACGTTCATCCAAGATCTCGCAAATATGATCCATTTTGTTACGCAAGGAACGAACATTCAACACACCCAGTTTCAACCGGCTCCCATGTGCATTTTTCAGTTTTTTGAACCTACAAAATTGGTGTTCTCAATAACTTTATTTCTCTGAGCTGTCATTAGAGGACAATTTCTACTTGAGGCGAAATGATTTGGCAGCTCCGTAACTGATGTGGAGCTCATACAATTTATACATTTGGGGGAAGTCCTGTTGGTGCAGTCTTTTGAGTTATGAGTACCGGCACAGAAGTTGCATTTTGGATCCTCATTTTTCCGATAACACCTGTCACTGGTATGACCAAAGCCCTGGCAATGGTAACATTGTGTTACCCAGAAGCGATCGTATGCACGACATCTCACAAGTCCAACATACACAGAATTGCCATCATCCACAATGGAAGAGCGTATTTCAGGTGACATTTTTACTACCGCAGTCTTTGTGTGTGCATCACTCTTTTGCTTGGTGAATAGCAAATTCATAGCTAAGCCATCGTCGACCAGGGACTTTATTCTTGGGTTCTTGTTGAGGATGCTGGGAATGATCTCATTATCCTCAGCGTCATTAGCAATGCCTACCAGTCATTTTTGGCATCATCTTCTTTGGTTCGGAGACACTGAAGGCACTGTCCACCCCCAAACACTGATTGATGGCCCTTCCTGCATCTTCTTTGGCTTTCTTGGATGGAAGTCGTACCACCAGTACACCTGAATCAGTTCTAGTTAACTTGTTAACCGGAACCGAAGCCAAAGCAGTCTCGATTGCCTTTGTATCTGGTGGGCTTACTGGCTCACTGGGTGAAAGTCAACGAGTGGCGGCAGCAAACTACGTGAATTTAAAGGAAGTTGAACAAGGCATAAGCGAGAATCTGTATAGGCCTACCTCCATCCTTCCTCCCGATCTACGAAGCGAAAATCACCAACACTTCGAAATATCTCTTCATATAAACTACAAATATATCTAATAACAATGCTAACATGTAGATTGGGTCCTACTGTAATAACATTATCTATATCAATCGACGGTACTTTACATATTAGGTGAACAAAAATACCATAACGATCGTAAAATTTCCGCGGTAGAATTTCAAGCGACGTCGGTGTAGGCTATACTACCTCATAGCCGTATTATAGGTTTGACTCCTGTAAGGAGATAAAGAAAACCTAATATTTAGTAGTGGCCCCGTAATCATTGACGAACATGCCTATTACATAAGGCATCCTCTTCAAACACTAATCCGCCGTAGTTTGAATCTACCGCGCAGAGCATTTAAAAACTGAGGAGCCTTCATCATGAGCGCACGCGACCTCACTCATGGCTTCAGTCATTATGAATTGGGTTCTCACTACGAAAAAACTTCGTAAAAAATAAAAACAAAAAGAAAATAAGAATAACTATCCAATAAGCTTTCCATCATACCGTGGATGTACTTGTGTGGATTTCTGACCAGACGCTGATTCAGGCGTCATTCCTCCTTCACTGACATATCAAGTAAACCAAAATCCTTAATACATCAACGAATGGGAAGGGGACGGTCGGGAGGGCCCCAGTCGTCAATGATTACGGGGCCACTACTAAATATTAGGTTTTCTTTATCTCCTTACAGGAGTCAAACCTATAATTTATTAGTGGCCCCTCCATCATTGACGAACATGCCTGATTTCTAAGACTGGAGGGGGACATTCGTAATCATATCATAACTCTAAAAAAGCAGATAACAAAAACAACCACATAGTATTCTTACTTTTGAAAATATATTGTAACACTTTGGCGTAGGCCGAAAATATACAAGAAAAAGGGGGTTCAGGCAGGTGCGTGCTTCAAAGAAGCCTGCCCGACAAAAAAACGGGTAACCCTGAAGATTCTGAACACAGATCTGTAGTTACAAAGGCACCCCACTCAACGAGTGGTGACAAAAATAATAAGTTATAAGTTTATATGTGCACATCATAAACCCCAAAATACATGTGGAGATAAATTGCAAAGGAACTCCATTATTCTAATATTACATTGCTTTCGCAGCTAAAACTACTATAACAACACCGTTGTTTTGTACTAAACCTTGTACTAGCACAATTTCTCGCTGAGAAATTTTCATATCACATTTTAACCTTAAATTGTATCACAGCTCTCATACTCCGGCGGGGTCTAGGGTGTCCTATGTCAACTGACTGCACCCCCCCCCCCCCCCCTTCCCGTGAAAGTAAACATAAGTGACTGCAGGGCCACCTAGACCCTCTGCCTTAAAGCTATACATGGTAAGGAAGGTTTGTCTAGAGCAACTGACAAGTATCTAGAGAGAAACGTATGATTAGACGCCCACAACTGTGTGGAAGCGATATCTTCAACTGACAAAAATTTTCAGGAAACGTAAAGAGGCTGCCCACTTGCGTAAATCGTGGGCCCTACCCACAACGCCGGGATTACTCTCTTTAATGACTTCTACCAGAAGAGAGGCTAATCGCCGTTTAAGTAAGCGTTTACCCGTACTTGCTACCCATAAAGCACCTTGGGGGATTTGAGGAGCTATTCTCAAATATTTGGTTAGAGCTTGCACTGGACATAAATTATGATGCACCTTTCCCCTTTTTAACGCTGGCACCGTGAACTCAGAAAACACGTGTGCACTATGCTCATTCTTGGCTACAAAAGCTGGGGAGGGTGCAATGGAAATTGAATCATTAAGTCTACCAAACCTAAGACAATTAGGTGTGTTGCTCATCGCCGCCAGCTCAGACACTCTGTTTCCGGTGGCCAAAGCCAAAAGGAAAACCGCCTTCTTTAGGATTAATGCAAAGTCTGCAGTATTTTGATACAGACGAGAATGAAGCAAAGACAAAGCTTTGTCCAGAGACCAAGTAGGCATGAGCTGACGGGGAGGTGGGCGGAGTTTAAAACATGCTCTCATAAATCCTGTTTCCTCTGCCAACGGTATGGACAGACCCGTAAGGTCTAAAAAGGGCACTCTAATCGCAGTTAAGTGATTCTTTAATGTCACCACAGATAAACGTTTCTGCTCAAACAGATAGTTTAAGTAATTAAAAACTAATGCCACTGAGGGTACAGTTTGTTCTGTTCGAACAATCCAAGAAGTAAAAGCTTGCCAATGTGATTGATACTGTCGCTTAGTAGACTGAGTATATTGATTGAGCAATTTATTGGTCACATCTCTACCGTATGGTGCTAGCCACTTGGCCTCCTGAATGTCCATAATGCAAAAGTCAGCGAGGTCGCTAGGTTGCCAATCGTGTCTAAGTGGAAGTACCCGACCGGGAGCGATACCGGGTCCGGGCACCACATTTTTAATTGCTGGTACCACAACTGCGCCGGCCACAGGGGCGCGATTAGCGAGACTAAGCCTCGATAATCTCGTAGTTTGTTCACTACGTGGCACATTAGTGACGCATCTGGCGGCGGAAACAGATAGATGGAGCTCCATCTGTTCCAGTCTGTCACTAGGGCGTCTGGCCCCCCTGCCGGCGTTATCGCCCGGCGGGTGAGGTATAGAGGGAGCTTGTGAGTCTCCTCGGACGCAAAAAGATCCACTTGTGGATGGGAGAGCTCCGCAATCATTAGGTTGAAAATGGGTTGCTTGAGCTCCCATTCTACTGTCGTGCTCTGTCTCCGGGACAGAGCGTCTGCCCAGACGTTCGCTACGCCTGGGAGGTAAGATGCGTGAAGATAAATATCTAGACTGATGGCTAGAACAAAAATCTCTTCCGACACGAGTAGCAACTTCCTTGACCTCGTTGACCCTTGTTTCTGAATACAGTGGACTGCATTCAGATTGTCCATTCTGAAGGCCACCGACTTGCCCCGTAACGCCGGGCCGTGAGCCTGAAGGAAATACAAGGGGACTAGTAATTCTTTGACATTTATGTGAGAGATTTCTAAGTGGGACCAAAGCCCCTGACCCTGGTGCCCCTGATTTGACTGAAATCCCCACCCTATGGTGCCCGACGCATCCGTGTCTACCCATACCGTTGGTGGAGGAGAGGTCCATGACATTATTGAGTGCAATGTTTCCCTCTTCGCCCAGACCGCTAGTAAGGTGTGGATTAATTTCGGTATGGGCCATAATTTTCCCGCCGGTAAGAGCGGGAAATATTTGTTGCCTTCCAATATTAATCGTTTTACTTTCAACCGGCCCAACTTGACAGTTAGTTGAATCCAGTTGAGAGAGCCGACCAAAGACTCCCAGACTCTTCGTGTCGTAGTCAGACTGTGAAGAAACCTGAACAGTTTCCTGCGAAACCTGTTGCGATTGTCCACACTCTGACTCAGAGTGAGAGCGGCGGTGTCCCAGACCAGCCCTATCCACTGAATTACTCTTGAGGGAACAAGGTTTGACTTTACCAGATTTACCTTGAAGCCTAGAGTTTTGACATGATTTAAAATGATATTGACATGTTTTATGCATAATTGTTGTGTCTCTGCCACCACCAGCCAGTCGTCTAGATACCACAACACTCTGATTCCCTGTTTTAACAACGGCATCAGGGCTTGCCGGACTAGTTTCGTGAATAATCGAGGTGCTAGGTTCAAACCGAACGGCATCCTCTGAAAAACAAAATTTTGGTGCCTGATCCTTAAGGCCAAAAACCTTTGAAATCTTTTGTTGACCGACACGTGCCAATAGGCGTCTGTCAGGTCTAGGGAACACATCCAACCTCCCGGCGGAAGTGTTAGCCTGATTTGGTGTACTGTTAACATTCTGAAAGATTCGTTGTAAATGTGAAGATTCAGATAAGACAGGTCTACGACCGGCCTCATCTGAACACTGTCCCGTTTGGGAACCAAAAATAGTTTGGACGTGAATACAGGGTAATTTGGAGGGACCGGGATGATGACATTCTTGGCAATCATCTCCTGGACCAGCGACTCCACCTCTAAAGAAACACAATTCGCCGTTGTCGGCTGACGTAAGCGAGGTCGCCGGAGCCACTGCCACGTGATGCCTTTGCGTGCCACCATCCGTGCCCAAGTTTTTAACGGCCATGCTTGGTGACACGTTCGGAACGACCCAGTTAGCAGACAAGGGTTCGCCGGCTGTACTTCCCTCGGTTCCTCCGGCCTTAAGGTAGGCACTGGGAGTGAGAGAGACTTTAGTTTTTTTATGGTGGGGTTGGTGGTGTTGGACGCTTTGCCGGCTGGCTGGTGTGGGCCGAAGACTGGCTCTGACCTGGCTTATGCTGGCCGCGTCCTCTCTGTCCTGAAAACCCTCTCTGTCTATGCCTGTACTGACCCAGGGGGGAGTGGGAGGACTTAGGCGGAAGAAAAGGCTTAGAACCCCCTGGCTGAGTTTTAGTAGGAGGCCTGGGTTTGGGGAAGTTAAATGCAGGTTTCTTAGACGGGACGGGACTGTGCTTAACGGCCTGTGCCATATTGAACACCGTTCGCCATACTTCAGGGGACATTAAAGAAGGAGTAAGTACTGGTGACATCACCACCTGGTTAGCAATGCGATCAGGTAGCTTGCGAACTAACGACATCCTAAGATCTTGTCGTGCTCGCACCGCCTCAAGCAAGGCTGTGCGTATGTCACCTAAGGATTGGATGGACGACTGAAGAATCAGACGCCGGGATAACTCAACCGATCTTCGAGCATCCGCGTCTGCGATTGCCTGAGTGGACCGGAGTAAAGACTTAGCCACCTGCTGAGATACTATGTACTGTGAAAACAGGCGAAAAGCTTTTCCCCTTAGCCTAAATTCTCTGTCTAGGTGAGTAGGGGTAGGGGTAGTGAACGGGTCCTTCAGTTCACAAAGATTAATCTTAGGGGCAGCTAGAAATGCAAACAAAGCTGACGGGACTCCGCCGGCAGAACCCACCGGCATGGAGAACCATGAATGTGTATCTTGAGGGGTCTGGTGGGAAGATTTAGAAGTGAATGTGGTTGCAAAGTTTTGAGCCTCTACCTCCCAATCCACCCAAGGTCCTGGTCCCAACTGTCCCACTTTCAAAACTGGATTAGCTGCGTCGTCTGTGACGGTCTGTAAATCTAGTTCAGGATTAAGAGCTGACAGAGTCTTAATATCATTAAACCCATCCAGCTTAGACCAGTCTGAAAATAGTTTTGAAGCTGAGGTAGGGGGTAAAGCAGGCTTAGAAGCATACACAAAATAATCCTGGTGATAATAACTAGGTATAGCCTTGATATTTACGTCCAAAACATTACCCAAGGCATCCAATGCCCTTAATTTCTTTGACTTATTACCCTGGATAAACCATTCACGTGGTACCGGGAGTTCCCCTGACAAGGTAGGTTGGGCAAGCTCTGGCTTAGAGGGGTTCAAAAGAACCCATGACTCGTCTGGCCCATAAAGCAGGGGCATAGCTACCTTTCTAAGAGGCGCTTTGTCTAGAGGGGGTGGATTGACATCCGTTATGACCCTGACATTTGAAGTTGTTAATGCCGCCGTAGCAGGCTTAGTGCTCCTTGCCGGTGACAGAGTAGGAGGGTTAGGAATCTTAGATAAATCAATTGACGTCATCAGAGGCCGTACCGTAGAACTTGTCGAGGGAGCCCCCAAGTCCATTGTGGGGTTTTCCTGTTGTTGACCAAAAAATTTAGATAAAGCATGAGTAAGCAACCCATCAATTTCTTGTGCTGTAACAAACTGGTTAGATGAAGAACTTACAGGTGAATCATTATTATCATGGGCGGCGTCCAAGCCTGAGCCTGACCCTTGTCCTTCCATTTCTGAAATTATCGAAACTTCATCTTTTTCCTCCCGATCCTCCTGAGAAGACCCCGCCGAGGCAGGGGTACCTTGTTTCCAAGATAAGTCTGGGATAGAGGATGGAATCGCCGCGTCCCTGTGGACATCGGCTACTGTGTGACTCGTATGAGTCAGATGTGGGTGGTCAGACCCTGGTTGAGCAAACCGCCAAACACCGAGGCCCTGGCCTACGCTCTCTTGAGAGTCTGAAACATTCTCAATTATTGAACTTCCTGAACTTTCCATTTCTAGGGTTAAAATATCAATAGGTAAATCCTTTTTAGGGACAGGCGCTTCACTGGACTCTGAGGCCGTAACACAAACACTTTCAGGTGTAGAGGTACGATGAGATGCACTAGACTTTGGGGAATGTCGAGAGGACTTCCGATGTGAATCCTTTTTGGAGGATTTATGGCTGCGGTGTGACCGCGAACTAGTCTTAGATCTGGAGGAATCTCCGCCGTGACCACTGGTGGAACCTTCCATCTTACTCTTCTTACTCGCCGGGGAAGAGGCACGACTAGAAGACTGGTGTCTGAGAGGTGACCTTGACCTCGATCTCGCCCGCGACGAGGAGGCGGATGCCGGGGGTGTAGGCTCTCTCGGGCGTTTAGGTGTATCCGCAGACGATACAGAACCCTGACTAGTCTCCGTCGGCTTAATACCTGTGACTCTAGAGGAACGTTTAGGGGGAGGGTGTTCTGACAGCAACTTATCCCAAAGTGGGACGTTGTCACATTGAAGTGACTTATGTGCGACAATGGTAGTGTAGGCCGACATCTGTTGTCGGACCTCTCTCAACGCTACCGCCGCGGTCTTATCATTGTCACACAGGACTTTATTAGCTAATTGGGAGCAAAAAGAACAATTATGCATAACCCAGAGACCCCTTGAACGGTCTAGACACTTAACACACCTTATGCAAAGGGTATGCGCAAAAATAGGGATACCAGCACAAGTAGGGGTAGTGCACAGGGCAAAAACTGGGGCCACGGTAGCCATGACAGAGACTGGTGTGTGAAAACTACCGCCGGGTCTGTATTGGTCCGCCGGACCTCAGCTCTGGAAAAAAAGAAAATTTCCAGGAATTAATGCTCATAAGGTTAACTTAAACATGTTCGCATACAAGTGTTAATAACCCGCCGGGTAACGAGATGCAAAGACACAGCTAACACATCTCGCTACGCGGCGGGGTGTAAAGAGTCTAAACAAATCTTTTTTGCTAAAGAAAATTAAGAATACCCTCTGATATAATGGTCCAGCATGGCACTTATAGTCTCTAGGAGGTGGTGACTGTCTCAAGATTCAATTTTGTAACAAAGCCACCCCCCATAAAGACGCCGGCCCTTGAAATATTTTAGTAGAATAGCCCAGGGCAGGAAGATACGAGATCTGATATTTAACGAATTGTCACAAAAGATCGCCGTAAAATAGAAGGCGGCGATACCGAAATGTATCACTAAATTAAGGTTAAATCGAAATTGAATTTTGTAAATTCCTTAGTTCCTCCACCTAGGAGCACCCGCCGGGTGTGAGAATCGATTTTTAAACCTCATTGAACCTTCAATCGCCGTAAGAGTAAAGGCAGCGATACACAGAGTATCACTAAAAATGGATTGGTTAACTATATGAGACATAAGTCGTTTATCCCACCCTACCCAGGTGAGAAGTCTAAAAGTTAACCCCATAAGTTCCTGTCCCCACTTCTTTGTAAAAGATCGCCGGGGAGGAAAGCCTAAACAACAGCTAGGTTTTTCATGTGGTTGTCGTAAAACCAGGTAGAAAAAACCCCCAAAACGTATGTCCACAAGAACGTCGTTTTATTAAGGATGGGTACAGCCATCCCGCCGGGAATTAAAGGAGGCCTGAAACCAGGCACCCACAGAGACGCAGTCCTGGAGAGCCACAGACACCCCCCCACGCCGGGGATACAAGCCAGTGTTAACAACCACGTGTGGCCCAACACGGCTCTCGGCCAGGATTTTTTCATGGTGAAACCGAGAAAAAACCCGCCGGAAGGAAAAACCCACCCTGAACAGACACCATCTGAACAACACACGACACGAGGAGAGTCACGCACGACTAACTCAAGGTCACAACATAATCCGTGGAATTAGCCAATACACAACTAAACCAGGAAACAATTATAGTCCGAGGAATTAGCCAATACACAACTAAAACCCGGATACACATGACACAGTAGGGCATATTCATAAATAATAAATAATAACACTAGTACATGTGGCAAAGCTACGAGCGGCTGGCTAGGCCTAGGTAGACGGCATAAAAACAGTTGAAATATAAACACACACTGGAAATATCACAACAGGAACCACCGCCAACACACCACCGTAGCAATAACTTCCAACCCAGGGAAGACTGACTCGGGACCCAGAAAAAACTTAACTAAGTGAAGAAAAATACGCTGGGAACGTCAGAAAACAAAGCTTACCTCATCAGAAAGATAAAAGGCAGCAATAATTAACGCGTAGTGAAAGCCGCCTGCATCACAAACTAACTCAACTGTGAAAAAGTTCACATGTCCACCACGGGACCACGAGGGTACATCCGAAATAGATGCCCCACACACACGACCCAAAATACACTGCACTGCGGGCAACCAGCCCAGGACACTCCTGCTACGCCTATCCTAACCTTACTCGATACATCCTGGAGTAAACAAATGAGAAAAAACTCACTAGGGACGCAACGAATGCGGAACCAGCGGAGCGTGGGGAGGCACGTCCGGGCAGGCTGAGCGCAGAGCAGAGAAGGAGGAATGACGCCTGAATCAGCGTCTGGTCAGAAAAAATCCACACAAGTACATCCACGGTATGATGGAAAGCTTATTGGATAGTTATTCTTATTTTCTTTTTCTTTTTATTTTTTACGAAGTTTTTTCGTAGTGAGAACCCAATTCATAATGACTGAAGCCATGAGTGAGGTCGCGTGCGCTCATGATGAAGGCTCCTCAGTTTTTAAATGCTCTGCGCGGTAGATTCAAACTACGGCGGATTAGTGTTTGAAGAGGATGCCTTATGTAATAGGCATGTTTGTCAATGATGGAGGGGCCACTAATAAATATATAATCTTCAAATGCAAAAAATAACAACTGTAGCAAATAGAATAAAGTCCTGTCACACTATACAGTATATATCTATATTTATCCACGTCACTTTACATTTTCGGCTCTAAACATAATATACCGATCCTGTTTGAAGACCATATTTAGGCAAGTCGAATGGTCACCATCACGGTATAGTAACTCGTTCTTTATACCATGTTCACATCCACTAACCGCGCAATATCTTGGCTTCCCCATTACAGTATTATGATAGCAACAAAGTTTAGGGAAATGGAATAACTGTATTTCCTAGACATAAGAACACGACCAGCCCACATATGAAGTGACCATATTTAGGTGGGAGACCAGTAGGGTCTACACTAGATGACGTCACCCGGGGATCGATCACGTGACTATCGTGGTTCCAGTAATAAGCTTGTGCCCATACCTTTCTATTGTCTTTATACCGTGCCATATGACATCCGCATGTTTAGTGACATGCAATCACATTTTTTGAGGGCCATCTCGGCCTAATCTAGAGATGAACTAGGCTCCATTCCCAGCCACTCCTGCGGAACTCGCACTACCCACAAAGCTGGATTTTCACCCTTTTCAACCTGGACGAAGGTACGTGATCATGATATGTAATTGATTACATTACATATCCCAAGCCTACAGTAGCCTATACTGTAAATTGTGTACATTCGACACTAGTCTACCACACCTCTAATGTCCGTCACTGTAGTGAGAAGTGTGTAAGTCCACGCTCTCTGCCTAATTACAATTTTGGGCACCAAGCGGGTGACTAACCACGAACTCCTTGCACACAAGTTATGAGCGTTACAACTCCATGCAGATTTCAACATGAAAACCTAGGCTACCATATATACAATATGAGATAATATTCAAGGACACTACATCCGCCTTATTAGAAACAATGTATTAGGGAAAATAGGGACCAATAGACTCGCCATATTTTTCTCATTATAGTCCGCATGGAGGAATTTCGTTATCGACACTTGAAAAAACCCGATTTCACAGAAAAATACACCAAAAATCTGTCAAAGATGTCAAATACCGGGGGTGTGGGGGCGGCAGCCCCACCCATAATACTAGGATAGGTTAGGTAAGGTTGTTAGGTTAGGCTAATGTCCTTTCAAAGGGGTATAGGCTAGTAAACACTAGGATAGCCTATACCTGGTCAGAGGTAAGAAGAAGAAGAAGAGTCCTGATGTAGTCTCCTTGAATGTTACCCAATATGATACCTCAATCTACTCACCACAGCAATCCTCTCAGCAGCCATGATTGCAATTGAAATCTCTTGCTAGAAATCAATCTGAGGAATAAGAAATAACATAATATAATTATTACACTAGTCACTGATGGTAGTCATAACATAAGACAATTCTATAGTCTGTATAAAATAGGGCCTACTGTAAGTGTATTTCAGAAACTGGTAGATTTGAGTTGCAGTAAAATACAGTACAATAGAACCCCAACCAACCGGACTAATCGGGGGAGAACCCTGTCCGGATCTGCAATAAGTCTGAATCTGTCATAGTCCAAATAAGTATTCACTATTCAGCGAACCGGACAAGTCCGGATGTCAGAGATAATGATGTCTGGTTACTTAAGAAGTATGTTCGGAGTTACATGGAGGGATAGACAGACAAATGAGGAAGTACGAGAGAGGTGTGGTGTGGATGTAGATGTGCTGAAAAGTGTGAAAAGGAATACCTTGAGATGATTCGGCCAAGTGGAACGTATGGGAAGCGAGAGAATGACAGAGTGTGTACGAGAGTGAGGTGGAAGGACAGAGAGGGAGAGGTAAACTGAGATAGAGGTTGAAGGATGGAGTTAAGAAGAATATGAATGAAAGCGGTGCTGGATGGGAGGGGCGTCGACTAACTGGGGACAGAGGTGCATGGTGGCGTTTCGTTCGTGGCCATCCCTTCGGGGATCACGGCGTCCGGCAATAGATAGATCGATTTTCTAACTCGGACTACTCCAGATCTCGGAGATCAAAATAGTTAATGTTAGTAGGCTAGGCTACTGTTTCTAACTCGGACTACACCGAATGTCTAAGATGATGTTATCATGTTCGTACTGTACAGTACAGGGCACAGTACTCCAAGTGGGGGTGGCGAGGCAACACCAGCCATCTTGCCATTCTCCGGTTCTGTGGAAGCCATCACTAAAACGCTGTCCATTATTAGTGAGATAGGCGAGGCAAAAAATGCACAAAGAAAAGAGATCATTTCCAAAATCTGAACCTCTCTGAATAACAAATATCTAGTGATAATGTCGGAGAAGTTGGGAGAGAGGTGGTGATGGTGATCGTAGTATTGATGATGTTGGTAGTACAGTACTGTACTGTAATAGTGATGATGGTAAGTGGGTAACTCATCACAGAGTTGGGTATGCCGTATTGATTTTGGTTAAGATGACATTTCTACTTTAGGCTAGGCCTATTTATTTTTTTTATATTTTATTTCATATACAGTACCGGTACCATTGTTTCATACTGTATACTAAGGACTGTCGTATTATGATATAGTTTGTACCCCCCCCCCCCCCTATATTGGGAAGGGATCTAATTATGGTTGCTGTGCAGTGTGAAATACGGAATGGGTTGAAAGGAGCTCCTCCCCTCCCCCCCCCCCCCTCAACATTACTTATTGAAACCAGCATTTATTTTGCCAGTAGGGAACCTAATTAGTGTTACCTCACAATTTTGGCACCATAACCATCGATAGGGAGAGTATTTGTTATTTTAGAGTGCTTTTATATAGTGCCCATGTAGCCTACCCTAATGCGACAGTTATGACATTTAAGCCCCATTTTCCCTATCACTGATCTTTATAGCACTCCCCAGTCCCCACTAGCCTTTACTCAAACCAGTATATAAGCGACCCAGAACCCTGGATTCTTGGCTACACTGGGATCCTTAGCACGGCCACGGCCCTGTGTAAACATATTATCAGCTGATATTGGACAGTTTGGATGATAGGCCTAAGCGTCAATGACCTCTTTCACCTCCCATACCCATTTTCATTCACTCTATTCTTCCCTCAGTCCATATAGGCTAGGCCTACTTCTATTAATTAATCATTAGATAAAGGGAAGACACCCAGGTGATTTTGTTCAAATTAGGAAGGACCTCATATATATATATATATATATATATATATATATATATATATACTGTATATATATATATATACCGGTATATATATAGGCCTATATATATATTCTTCTCTCTCTCTCTCTCTCTCTCTCTCTAACAAACACACTCACAAACAATATATAGATAGATAGATATATAGATTGATTGATTGATTGATAGATAGATATATAGAAAGAGCGAGCGAGATAGAAATACATACATACAGACAGACAGATGGATGGGCAGACAAACCGGACGGAGAGGGAGAAAGAGACAGGCAGACACAGTAAGAGATAGTTAAGATATATAGATCAAGAGAGACAGACAGAGACAGAGACACATACAAACAGACCGAAGGAGAGAGAGGGAGACAGAAGCAGACACACAGACATACCATACATAAAGAAAGACAGAGACACAATCTCTAAACAAAACGCGCCTCGACTTTTACCTCAAGGATGGTGTGGAAAAAAAGTCAAAACATGGGAAACACAGAATACTGTACAGTACTTCTATTAGAGAAGTAACCCATTCATTCTTATTAAAGAAAACCGTACAATAGAAGCAAACCTATATTCATTTGTTAAAAATAAAGTGTTGGCAATTGGCATTCCTGCATTTCTCAGATAGATAGATCTCAGGCCCTAGGTGGGTAGGTAGGTCGGTAGGGGAGGGGGAGAGAGAGAGAGAACATTTAGAACAAGACAATATATACGGTATATAGCCTATATACGAGGTCCTTCCTAATTTGAACAAAATCACCTGGGTGTCTTCACTTTATCTAATGATTAATTAATAGAAGTAAGCCTATATGGACTGAGGGAAGAATAAAGGGGATGGATGTAGTTACCGGGTGTACCACTACCGACGAATGCTAGACTACTCGGCCCACGGGATAGCTCGGCCCAGTAAAAACGAGACAGCTCGGCCCCGTGTTAATTACGAGACAACTCTTAATTAACCTAACCTAACCTAACCTAACTTACACATTATGAATCGAGATAAGTAGCCTATGACATAATTATACAATAAACGAACATTTCGCCCACATTACACACACGCCATAAACGGGAGGCCATGTATGCAGCACCAAATCCTGTCCTCTGCGCATGCGTGAGAATATTAGGCCCCTTGGCACGATTTTTGTTTCCTTTATACTATTATATTATCTTAACCTAACCTAACCTCACTTACGTAATTGTTTAATCGAAGTCCTTTTTCTAGTTATTAAAAACGTATTCTATGGTGTATTATATGATATATAGAAGCAATAGAACTGTTCAAATGACCTGGGAAGTGTATATTAAACCAAATACAAAACTTTGAATAATGAGGTAAGAGATATGTGTTTTTTATCACTTTTCAACCCAAGACCAGCGGGGGTCTGGGGGCAGCAGCCCCCAGGATGCCCAGGTTACCTTAGGTTAGGTTAGGTTAATGACCAGTTATGTAAATACAGTAGTGAACATTTGGTTCAGTCTGTACTCAAAAATCCATTTTCTTTAGGAGGAGGCCATACACTAAACAATTACCCTAACTTAAATTAACCTAACAGTTGAGCCTAAATAACATAATAAAAATATTAGGGAAAAGGCCGCACATACGCAGAGGACAGGATTTGGTGCTGCATACATGGCCTCACCCATAAACCCTCCACTTAGCTCTCCCCATCCTAATCCTGACTGGTCTCGTCAAATTGCCCCATAGCAAAACATGGGGCCGAGCTGTCTCAAATAATGGGCCGAGTTGTCCAAAAGTGGGCCGAGTTGTCCCATGGGCCGAGTTGTCCAGTCACCCTACCGACATACAACATAAATCATCTAGGCTATAAATACTTATAATAAAATAAATACTTATAAATCTATAATACTAGGTTAGGTTGTTTGGTTAGGGTAATGTATTTTTGTATCCAAAGGCAGTCAAAATAGACGGGAACATGATGGTGAGCGTCCGCGTAGTGTAAACAAGACGGGCGGTACACCCGGTAACTACATTCTTGCCGAATAAAGTGAATGAGAATGGGTATGGGAGGTGAAAGAGGTCATTGACACTTAGGCCTATCATCCAAACTGTCCAATATCAGCTGATAATATGTTTACACAGGGCCGTGGCCGTGCTAAGGATCCCAGTGTAGCCAAGAATCCAGGGTTCTGGGTCGCTTATATACTGGTTTGATTATAGTGGTGGAGGCTCGGGACATGGTTTTAGAATTAGATTGTTGGATAATGGGTGAATTTGAATACTCAAATGCAATGGTCCTTGGTATATAACAACACAGTATCAAAAGAAAAACATAAATAAATAGATTAAATATATAAATACTGTATATTATAATAAAGAGCAAGTAGACTTCTTGCTTTGAACCGAGAATCAAGGCCGTCCGGGAATTATCTCATCCGACGCCTTTTCAGAGACCGATGCGGTGGATCATGACGGTACTCCCCATCCTCACTGTCGCTGTCATCCGAGGAGGGTCGGTTACGATATCTTTTGAGATATTTTTCATAGTTTATCTCGCACTCAGCATCGTTATCAGTATCATCACCCGGGGAATCACCCCCTTCCTCCTCTGATATTAAGTCTGAATATCTTTTGAGACATTTTTCAAGGTTTATCTCATAGTCAGCATCGCTATCATCACCCCCTTCCTCCTCTGAATATCTTTCGAGATATTTTTCAAGGTTTATCTCAAACTCGGCATCGCTATCATCACCCCCTTCTTCCTCCGAGTTCTTGTCTGCCGGGCCTGCCGGCACAACAACCATGCCTACATCTGCCCCCGCAGCTCCTTCCTCCTCCGAATCGCTCCCCTCGGACTCAGGCTCGGATATTTCGATGAGGCCTGGTTCTCCAGCTTCTTCCTCCTCAAGACCCTTACTTTCATACCCCGAGTCTTCATCATCTACCGGTAATCCCAACCAGAGCCCTTGTGCATGAATCGCCTCTAATGCCTCATCTACATCTACCCCTGCTACCACCTGCCTCACAAATTCTATTTCGGCTTTGTTCCACGGAATAAACTCACCCATGCCCACGCGGATAATTTTTGTATTAGGCCTATATAACTTGACCTAGCCGATCTAGGCTAGGCTCTAGGCAGAAAAAGTAAAACAAATTAGGCTAAACCAAAACCTAGGCTCAGGCTCAGTATGAATAATAGCCTAAAGAGGACTATAGTAGTCATTTTCAGAGCTTCCGTGACCGTGTTTAGGATACCAAAGTTTCTCAGTGAATTTAACAAGGGCAACTGACACTAAAAAAAATAAGCCCCCATACACCTCACCAAAATGACGGAAAAGTTGTTATTTTAGACGTTTTTCAAAATGGCCACCGCCGTAATCTTAAAAAATTTATAAAGTTCTATTTCTTGAAGTGAATGGCCAAAAATGACAATTTTGGTGTCTATTCCCACTAATTTTGGTGTCAGAAGATCAATGGCATGGCACAATTAAAAAATAATTAATAAATAATTACCAAATAATTAAGTAAATAAGAAAATAATTAAGAAAATCAATGATGGCATAATTCATGATTTAGAGTCCCATTAACCTCAACATCTAAGACAAATATGATGTTGTTAAATCCACTGAGAAACTTTGGTATCCTAAATTAGTAAAACATGAGACCTACTGCATTAAGATGCACTATCACTGCAGGACAAATATGATGCACAACTGTCAGAATCACTTCCGCTGTCATCATCGCTGCTCTCCATTTGTGGATGACTTGGAGTTTTTAAAAGATCCAGGAATGATGGAAGTGCAGGTTGGGTATAGCGTACTGGGACATAAGCCATTTACAAGGTGCCATCCATGGCCAATTGGTGATGGATGATTCTGAAGCTGGAAATTCTTCTGCAGATATGGGAGGTAATTGGTGCGCTCTAAGTGTGGTCGTAGACTGTCAGAATCAGGTACCAGTCTGATGATCTTCTTTTTCTTGAGTACTGACCACTTTGCTGCTCTCACCTCTGCTAGGGTCTTGTGTTTGGTGTCACAATAGATGTACCGGAAAAAAAATTTCTGTAAGTCATTGATGATTTCCTGTGTGACTGGGATGATTGTGCCACAACTTTTAAGGAGGTTGCGAGCTTCTGATGATTTTTCTACACGGTCAACAATAGTTTTCTTGCCTATTCCATAAAAGCCGGAGTTATGGTCGTATCCGGTAAGAACATAAAGTGGGATCAAAGACTCCGCCATTGCCTCACTACACAAATACCGAGCATTTATCAGCTGAGGTTTGCGTTTCAAGCACAAGAGTCCTGATATTTGCCGAGCCACATAGGCTGCCTGAACGTAGTTATCGGTATCTTCAGTGTCTATGACAACTGCTTCTGTATACCCTTCTGACCGCAGCTTACCATAAAGAGTGAACAGAGCTGTGTCTGCTTCTGCATGGGCGTATGTGAGATTCTGCAAAACTTCATCTGTGGTGAGATTCCTTGTTGGTTTGCCAACAACACAGTGTATGAGCTGAATAGTGGTTGTAGATGCCTTTCTTTTGAAAGCAGCCTTGATAAATGCTTGAAGGTGAACTTTATTCTCTGGCTTACCAAGAGCATGAAAGTCTCTATTAGAAGGAAATTTGTCCTCTGACTTCATAAACACATTGCAAATGGACTGATTTTTTTGACGGTGTTGTCGTTCACTATCTTTGATGGAGAAGTCTTGCTCGTACGAGTCATTAACCAAGATAACACATTCTGCATTCGAATGTCTATTCAGGACAAAGTTCACAAGTTTCTCACCATAGTCTCCCCACATTAACTTGGTTCCATCTGCTTTTTCTCTGTCTTCAGTAGTAGGTGTTGTTAGACACCAGATTAGTCCCATGTCTACTATTGATGTGTAAATATCAGGGTACGGTATGGATGTCATTGTCAGTTTTTCCTGTAGCTTACTCTTCTGCGTTTTGCGCATAGTACCATTTGCATTGAAAATTGAAAGGCACTCATCTGTTACTCGATGCTGCATTAAGTCTTCCATCTTTAAGCCGTCACTTGCCTCAACAAGTTTGATGACCGAGGTAAATGCCTTACTCTCCATTTCTTCAGTTGTCTGTTTCAGATTATCACTTGCTGTCTTCTCGATTTCTTGAGTTGCAAAATTGCCTCTTTTACTACGTGGTATTCGAGCATTGAGGGACTTTGTTTTGGAATAGACTCTTTCATTTACAAATTCCTCCACTTTTCTTTCTCCATCGGCCTTTGCAGACTTCAGATCAGCAAAGAGAGCTGGAGAGGCTTGAATTCCAGATTGTAGGGATCTTAGTGTCAGATCTGATTGGTCAAATGGATCACAATGGAACTCGGTGAGACATGCACTGATATCCTGCACAGATTGTTCATCTATCTTCATCTTACTTGGGGCACAATCTGCATGCTTTCTTGAACCTCGTCTCTTGTGATTTGCGTGACGATGAACACAGCCTCTTATCCGGTTGACGTTGTTAACATTCCGCGTGTTTGACAGGAGTTGCTTCTCATTCTTTAGAGGAACTGTGTCCAGATGTTGTTCATCCGTTATCCTTGGTCTGATGGGTGGTTCACCACGCTTGACTGTTTTGTATGGTTCAATTCTTTGCATCTGGCTCCCAAGTTCTTTGAGGCTATCAGAGAGGTACGAAGGCAAGGTGCTATTTGCAACTGGTCTATCATCATCTAGGGTAGGTAGATTTAGCTTAGGTAGGTCTGGTAGGAATTTGAAGGTAAATACGGGGAAGAGCAAGGTTATGGTCTTCGAAAGGGGTGAAGTCACAGAGTGTGAGGTGAAGCTGAACGGTCAGGCTATGGAGATCGTCAACTCTTTTAAGTATCTGGGCAGTGTGTTGAGTAAAGATGGGACTATGGATGAAGAGGTACAAAGGAGTACAAAGGAAATCAAGCAACAACAGATCCAGTGACCCTTCTAGGTTGCTTGTCCTCCAAAACACTGAGGATCAAGTGTCCAAACAGTGGTTTAGAGTGGGTAAGGGAACATTGGAAAGGGAACTACTGCCCTGCCACTAACGTGGCAGGACTAGGAAGTTAGTAGGGGACATATGGGTTAGTAACTGAGGGGAGGATAAAGTTATTCATTTACAAACGCAGTCAGTCGCGGGTTTGATGCGAGATATTTGTCTAGGCGGAATTTAAATTAATCAACGGTGCTGCAGTCTATAACGTCTCGGGGAAGCCCATTCCACAAGTTGACAACTCGATTGAAGAAGAAATTCTTAGATTCGTGCGAGTTAAAAGATTTACCAATAATTTTGCAACCGTTTCCCCGCGTGTAATTAGATTGGTCGATAGTGAAGTACTTACTACAGTTCATATTGTCGATGCCTTTGATGATTTTGAACACTTGAATTAAGTCGCCTCTTAATCTGCGCTGGGTTAAAGGAAATAGATTTAATTCTCTAAGACGCTCTTCGTATGGTTTGTTCTTTAGGCTAGGTATCATTTTGGTAACTCTACGTTGAACTCGTTCTAGCTTGTTTATATCTTTTTGGTAATAAGGGCACCAGGATTGAACACAGTATTCCAGAAGAGGGCGGACTAAGGAATTGTAAAGGGTTAGGATAACTTCTTTGGATTTATGCTCAAATGACCTGCCTATAAAGCCAATTATTTAAGGTGCGGGAGAGGGTACAACAGGGGAAGAGGGTTGTAGGAACGCTAAAAGCAGTAACAAGAAATAGGGTGGTTAGTATGGAAGTGAAGAAGTCCTTGCATGACAGTGTGGTAATCCCGACACTGACTTACGGAAGCGAAGCATGGACGTTGGTTGAGAGACTCAGACCAAGAGTGAGAGCAGTGGAAATGAATTACTTAAGGAGTGCGTGCGGAGTTACATGGAGGGATAGACAGACTAATGAGGAAGTAAGAAGGAGGTGTGGTGTGGAGGTAGATGTGCTGGAAAGTGTGAAAAGGAACAACTTGAGATGGTTCGGCCATATGGAACGTATGGAAAGCGAGAGAATGACTAAGAGGGTGTACGAGAGCGAGGTGGAGGGACAGAGGGGGAGAGGTAGACCGAATATGAGGTGGAAGGATGGAGTGAGGAACTACATGAACGAAGGCGGTGCTGGTTGGGGGGAGGGGCGTCGACTGACTGGGGACAGAGGTGCATGGGGGCGGTTCGTTCGTGGCCACCCCTTCGGGGATCACGGCGTCAGGCAATAGATAGATAGATAGGTCTGGCTGAACAAACATGACATTTGTACGATGTGATTGGCCACTTCCAGTCAAAGTGTCACTTTTGAAGTCATCGTTGTCGACTATACATATTGCCGGTGTTCCTTCAGAAAGTTCAAAAGGACACTCAGTTGAATGCTTCAGGTCAGTAACTGCCCAGAAATGTCTAAGCAAAAGCACATCATTGTAACTGATTCCCAGGCCATCCTTATGTAATATGTCTACCATTTCTCTGCTCTTTGTCATACCATGTAGCAGTACACCGAGATTTGTCTCAAATGCAGTACATCTTCCAGTGATGTAGCTGGTCAAAATAGATGCAATTGATCTGACTTGGGGCTTGTCATCGACTTCAGACTTTGTGGGGTGCTTTAACCAAGTGATGAGCTTCAAGAGGAGATCATTCAGGTCTTCATATTCTTCTAGCTCATGTATGTATGGAGGCCAAGGAACAGTTTTTGTTTTGATGATCTGATCTCTGAGTCGCCCAGCTACATTCTTCACCAGCTGATCGTCACTTACACCTAGAGAGGATATTGCAGCCTCAAGATATGAACCTGCAGCTCTTGCATCATATACCAGTTCACTCACATTCTTCTGACCTCGTTCATGAAATGCTATGTCATCTCCAAATTCCTTGATCAGAATTTCCTTCACGAAACTGGACTTTGCTGTGGAATAGTAACCATAATTTGAAGTAATGCCTTTGTAATCCTTTACAAGACTGCGAGAAAGATTTGGGTGTGTTTGTTATCAACGATTTGAAACCTAGAAAACAGTGTATAAGCGTACGTAACAAGGCAAGCAGGATTCTGGAGTTCATCTCAAGGAGTGTGAGTAACAGAACTGCTGATGTTATCTTGAAACTTTACTTGTCATTAGTAAGACCTCATAATGGATTATGCTGTCCTTATTACAGAATGGGGTCAAATTGGATTTTAGGTCACGTACGTGTTTTTTGTAATCCTTTTTCTCATCAGTTTCTTCATTGATTAGTGTGTTTTAATGTGTTTTTCCTTCTGGAAATTCATATTTACCCATTATTTTGCAATATTAAAACATGCCCCCCTAAAACCATATTTTGTCATTACCCTAACCTAACCTGGGGGCTGCCGCCCCCAGACCCCCGCAAGGTTAGTATGGATATAGAATATGACAAAATACTAAAACTACGGTAAAAAAGTGAAAAATATTAATTCTCAGCTGATCCAAGATGGCCGCCATCACCCTTATTTAACCCACACAGTCTAAGGAAAATAATTTAATATGCAGCGGTAAAGACATATATTGTGGTGACTAATACTCTATAGTATACATTTAGAACATTATATCCCATACGTGACCTAAAATCCAGTTTGTCCCAGAATGGATATAGATTCCTTGGAGAGAGTACAGCGAAGAATGACAAAAATGATTCATAATATTAGAAATCTACCATATGAAGAAAGGTTGAACAAATTAAGCTTACATTCGTTAGAAAGACAGAGTTAGAGGGGTAATGATATCAAGGTATTATGATAGAAGTGTTCAAGTGGTTCAGTGGGGTAAATAAAGGAGACATGAAAAATGTACTTAAGCTCAGTGAAGACAGTGATGGCGAAAGAACTCGAACAAATGGTTATAAATTAGATAAATTTTGTTTCAGAAAAGATATAGGCAAATATTGGTTTGGTAACAGTGTTGTAGATGGGTGGAATAGGCTACCAAGTGATATAGTGGGATCAAGAACGATAGGGAGCTTCAAGATAAAATTAGATAGGCATATGGACGAGATGGGTTGGGTGTGAGGGGGATCTACCAGACAGGGTGTCCATCCACAAAATGTGAATTGTGTTATCATTATGGTTTATTATTTTGTTATCATTATAGCGCGACGGAGCGCCGAGCTCTAGGAGGGTCCGGGGGCATGCCCCCCCCCGGGAACATTTTGAGAATTTAGGTGTCTAAAACAGCATTTCCTGCAATTTAAAAGCAATCAAGATGGAAAATATGGAGACCAACATTGGGATTTTTTTTATTTTAATACCACAAATTTTCCGAGTGTTTTTTATAAACAAAATTGGTCATTTGCATCAATATATAGTGTTTGTAATTAATAAGAAATCTCGGGAAAACCTATTTTCCCCATTAGGCTTATCGATCGATGTTGAGACAGCCGTGATTTGAAAAGACATTAGCCTAATCTAACAACCTTACCTAACCTAACCTAGTATTATGAGTGGGGGCTGCGCCCCCACACCCCCGCTGGTTGACTACCGTACTAATCCCTTAATAAAAAAAAAAAAAATTGGCTGTCGATTATACGAAGGTGAAAGAAAATTCGATGAAGTCTATGGTGTTTACTCTGCAATCTTCAGCTTGATTGTACATTGATAACGGGAAAGTACCGTATTGACAACCTTGTTACGAAAATTAAATTTTAGTACTGTACCATACTTTTATATTAGGTTTTTCCGAGGGTTTAACACATTTTCATATTATCTTTAGAGCTATCGATGACTGAAAGTACCGTATTGACAACCTTGTTACGAAAAAGAAATTTTAGTACAGTACCATACTTTTTTATTAGGTTTTGCCGAGGATTAAAACAAAATTTCTTATGATCTTTAGAGCATATAGATTCAATATTTATCTTCAAATATATCAACAAAATTTGTGGTATTAAAATAACATTAAACCAAAAATTGTGTCAATTTAATTTTTTTTTTTTTTTTTTTTTTTTTTTTAATTAGGCCCATAGTGTATATATATATATAGTGTAACGGAGCGGCGTTAAAGGAGCGGCGTTAAAGGAGCGAGCTTTAAAGGAGTCAGGGGGCATGCCCCCCCCGGATTTTTTTTTGAGAATTTAGGTGTCTAAAACAGCATTTCCTGCTATCTAAAAGCAATCTATCTATTGCCTGACGCCGTGATCCCTGAAGGGGTGGCCACGAACGAACCGCCCCCATGCACCTCTGTCCCCAGTCAGTCGACGCCCCTCCCCCCAACCAGCACCGCCTTCGTTCATGTACTTCCTCACTCCATCCTTCCACCTCTCATTCGGTCTACCTCTCCGTCCCTCCACCTCGCTCTCGTACACGCTCTTAGTCATTCTCTCGCTTTCCATACGTTCCATATGGCCGAACCATCTCAAGTTGTTCCTTTTCACACTTTCCAGCACATCTACCTCCACACCACACCTCCTTCTTACTTCCTCATTAGTCTGTCTATCCCTCCATGTAACTCCGCACGCACTCCTTAAGTAATTCATTTCCACTGCTCTCACTCTTGGTCTGAGTCTCTCAACCAACGTCCATGCTTCGCTTCCGTAAGTCCGTGTCGGGATTACCACACTGTCATGCAAGGACTTCTTCACTTCCATACTGACCACCCTATTTCTTGTTACTGCTTTTAGCGTTCCTACAACCCTCTTCCCCTGTTGTACCCTCTCCTGCACTTCTTCATCCATAGTCCCATCTTTACTCAACACACTGCCCAGATACTTAAAAGAGTTGACGATCTCCATAGCCTGACCGTTCAGCTTCACCTCACACTCTGTGACTTCACCCCTTTCGAAGACCATAACCTTGCTCTTCCCCGCATTTACCTTCAAATTCCGTTTTTCGCACACTGTTCCAAACTCATTTAGCAGACCCTGCAACTCCCATTCATTATCACTCATCAGAACTGTATCATCCGCAAACAGCAGTATAGGTAGCTTCCACTCAATTCCCTCCCTTTTCAGCAATACACCAACATCCACTGCTCTTGATAGTATTTCTTTCATGACTCCATCCATATATACAGTAATCAACCACGGTGACATCACACACCCCTGTTTCAAACCAACATTCAGGTCAAAGAACTCGCTCTGCTCACTCTCCTCACGTACTGCCGCCTTTGCACCCTCATACATGCTCTTCACTGCTTTCAGCAACTTGCCCTCTACTCCGTATATTCTAAGTACTTTCCACAAACCTTCTCTATCCACTCTGTCATAGGCCTTCTCCAAGTCCATAAAGGCAACATACACCTTTTGTTTCTTCTCCAGATACTTCTCCACAACACAATTCAGGGTAAAAATCTGATCTACACATCCTCTTCCCTTCCTAAAACCTCCCTGCTCGTCACCTATCCATTTCTCCGTTCTCACTCTCACTCTCTCAATCACTACCCTACTGTATAGCTTCCCTACTACGCTTAGAAGACATATTCCTCGGTGGTTATCACACACTTCTCTTTCCCCTTTGCCCTTATATAGGGGGACTATTATGCCAGTCTTCCAGTCATCGGGTGCACTCCCCTTCTCCCAGGCTAGTTTGCACATTTTCCATACCCATTCTATCACTATCTCACCACCATACCTCAACATTTCCCCACACACTCCATCTGTTCCTGGTGCTTTCCCCAACTTCACTCTTTTCATGGCTTCCCACATTTCTGACCTGATCCCCACCTCCTCCTCCACTACTTCTCTTCTTCTCCCTCCCATACCATATCCAGCTATGTTTGCTGGCTCTTCATTCCTTACATTTAGCAACTCACTGAAGTACTCCCTCCATCTTTCGACTCTCTCTTGCTTCTCGGCTAGCATTCTCCCATTCTTATCTTTCACACCCTTACTACCTTCCCTAACTTTCTTGACTTCTTTCCAGAACAGTTTCTTACTCTTCCTCCATTTTACACTCAGATTCCTTCCAAATTCCTCATCTACTCTTCTCTTACTTTCCTTCACCACCCTCTTACTCTCCACGTACCTCGCTCGTTGCTGTCTCTCGGAATCTTCATTCCCTCTACTACCCAACCACTCTCTATATGCTTTCTTCTTTTCTTCCACAGCTATTCTTACCTCTTCTGTCCACCATGCTGTACCTTTCACTCCCCTCCCTCTTCTCCTCACACCTCCTCACATACTGCACAGATCTCATCCTTAAACACCTTGCTCATCTCCTCCACTTCCTCCATAACTTCCAGGTCGAACCCACCTAGTCGGCTTTCCACCGCTCTCCTGTACTCCTCCCTGACTTCCTCCTCCTGCAACCTCTCCACCCTCCTCACCATTCCACCCTCCTCTCGCCTCCCTCCAGCTCTCCTCACCCACTTCTTTTGTATCCTAACCTTAGCTACCACTACATAATGATCAGACAGACCCCCTCCAATACCCCTATACACCCTAGCATCCATCACAAATTTCTTCATTCGTTCATCCACACATGCATAATCAATCAATGACTTTCGTTCCACCACTGTCTTATCCTTCATCGTCAACATCCGTTTCCACGTGTACCTGTGGATCATTCTGTGTCGGAAGAAGGTGTTGGCTATCCACAGCCTCCTCCCCACACATACGTTCACAAGTGCACTACCATTCCCATTCACTTCTGATGGTACCCCCCACCCTCCCACCACTCCCTCAACTGTCCTATCACCCACCTTACCATTCATATCCCCAATCAGACATATTCTTTTGTTCTTGTCAAACTTCTCCAGGCACGCCTCCACATTCATCCAGAACTCCTCTTTCTTTCTTTCAAGTATATCCTCTGTCGGGGCATACACGCATACAATCACCCACGTTTGTATTCCTACTTTCATTCTCACCCACACAATCCTTGAACCCACAGAACCAAAAGCAATCAAGATGGAAAATATGGAGACCAAAATTATTGTGCCAATTTAGGCTACTTTTTTTTTGTTTAATTATACTGTGTATATATATATATTGGGAGGTTTGATGTACCTCCCAACCTACCAAATAGGAAAACCTACTATTTGGTAGTAGTCTTGGAAAATCCAACGTCAAGGCTATTAACCTAATTGCAATGACGACTTGTCTATTTTGACTGCTATGTCGTCATTCCAACCGCGGTTAAAAAGAAAACGTCTAGAGTCTACTCCTTATCTTGCTCTAGGAGACGTTGTACATTAACCAAAACTACCACCGAAGGTGAAAAAAGCATAGAAGAGAAGAAAAAGGGGTTTACCTTAGTTACCGCTTAAGGCCCATCCTGTGTTCCGTCATGTGCAGATCCCTGTCGAACGTGCGCATGAGCGACCCTCTCTTGTTATCACATCTCACGTCAGCAGAAGAACGCGGATGGGCAGGGGTCCGGCGTGAGGGAGGGTATTATGTACGTTGGATTTTCCAAGACTACTACCAAATAGTAGGTTTTCCTATTTGGTAGGTTGGGAGGTACGTCAAACCTCCCAATTTGTTAGTAGTCTTGGCAAATCCAACGTCAAGGCTGCATAACAAATAGGAGGAGGACATCCAAGCCCAACCTACCAAAAAAAACAATGCATAAAACAAAATTACGAATGACAAAGACACAATGTAAACAAGAGAGTTTAATAAAAGAGTGAAAAACTGAGGAGTAGCTAAAAAGAAGTTTTAACACATGCCCGTCATTCATAGTAATGCAAAAACATAGACTTGTCTGAAACCAAAAAGGTACTGTACCCAAAATCCCTTTTCTTCAAAAACCAACAAAAACACTGAACACAAGAACAAAACACAATTTTCAATGTGGCAAAAACACTTATGTACTGGAACAATACATAATCCCAAACTTGCAATCCAGTGTTACAAACCCCTACACCCCCCCCCCCCTTTGTCAAATAAAACAAAGGAAAAGAACGAGGGACAAGGGGGGAAGACCAGGGATCTTCGCCAGAGCACCAGGAAACACGACCCCCGAGAGCAATCACCGGCCGAGGGGGTCGAACACTGGACACGGAGAGGTAGGAGGAGATGAAGGAATTGATAGAAGACCACAAAACCGCGGAGGCGAAGGCAGGGAAGGATCGACGTGGCAGGAACCGGAAGGAGGCAGCAAAGGATCCGACAGCGCGCGCAGAACCCCTACAAACAGGGTGACGGGCACGAACGGTCCGACAAACGTGGCGGCCCAGCTGCACCTGCTAGAGCCTCCCACCTGTCCGAGGAGACACCCACACAGCAGTACCCGAAGGCGGCGCCACAGACGCAACAGAGGAGTGCATGGCTGACACCGGGCACAACACATGGCGAGGATGCCCACGCCGTAAAGCCTGGACGGCGAAAGGCTGGAAAACGGGGGCCTCCCTCCCATGCGTGGTAACAAAAGGTGGGGAGGAGGCGAACGAGACGCCATGCAAGGACGGGGAGAATCGGACGCAGTCCCGGGGCCGTGACAATGCCGCTAGTGCAGACACCCGATCCCCAGTGGCCAGAGCGACAAGGAAGAGGGGACGCCCAAGCAACGGAACCGGCGGAGCGGCCCTTGTATACGTGGGGGAAGCCAGAAGGACCAGAGCCCGCCCCAGATCCCACAGCGGAGAGACCTGGCGCGGAGGCGGTCAATCCCGGAAGGCAGCCGTCAGGAAGGAATCCAGCACCTGTGGCGGAACGACCAGCCCAGCGACGGACCCAAAGAACCCCCCGGACGGCAGACAAGTGGGTACGTATAGCGTCGACTGGAAAGCGACGTGTACGGAAGAGGTGAAACAAGGAGCGTAGGACGAGGGAAGGAGAGCCAACTGGCAGGCGAGTGGCCTGGAGCCACCTAGTAAAAAACCTCCAGCGGGACCCGTAAGGCCCCCAAGGAGAAGACGGCCAGGAACGCTGCAGGAAGTCAGTCAGGGCCCGGCCGGGGACCGGGAGCCACCGTGCCTCATGAACAAGCACGATGCGAAGGCCAAAGAGGTCCGCAGGACCCCAACCTAGCCCAAGTGGAAGCCGGAGACAGGTAGAGGGACCGGACCCGGGCACCACCGCGGCAACCGGGCGGACCAAGTCCGTGCCGGCCACAGAGGCGCGAGGAGCCAGACGCAGCCGTGGTACAGCCGCAGCTTCGCGAAGACTGGGCACATCAACAGCGCGTCTGGTGGCGGAAAAATGGATATCGACCGCCACCTGTACCAGGCGACCATGAAAGTGTCCGGACCCCCCCCGGAGCGCGAGGCCGGAGGGAGAGGTCCAGAGGCAACTGGCGCGGCACCCCCGATGCGAACAAGGCGACCTCCGGAACACCTCAGGAAGCCGCGAGGTCGGCGAACACAGTCCGTTTCATCGCCCATTCTACAAGAACGCCCTGCCCTCTCGACAGGGCGGCCGCCCAAAGGGTGGCAGGCCCGGGCAGGGAGGAGGCATGCAAGGAGAAGGGGTGTCGGTCCGCGAGGAAGAACAACTCCACCGAGACCCCTAATAGAGTCAACGACCTGGAGGACCCCCGCATAAGGAAACAGGGGACAGCTTGTCTGAGTGTCCAACCCGAAGGCCACCGACTCACCCCGAAGGGCCAGCGCGTGGTCCCGCAGGAAGAACAAAGGAACCAACAATCCGAGGGCATAGACAGGTAAGAGGAGGGAGACCCACCCATCTGCCGGGAAGTGGACGTCCCAGGTACGATCGGGAACCTCACCCAACCTCGCTCGACGTATCTGTGGTTACCCAGACCGTCGGCGGGGGGGTCGGTCCAGGGCACAGCCGCAGAGAGCGAGCCCCGAGCAACCCAGCGACCGAAGCGTCGGCGAACGGTACGCGGGAGCGGCAGGAGCCGACCCATAGGGGCAACGGAAAGACCGCGGTGCCCATGAGGAGGAGGCGGCGTAGCCAGAGGCTCCCTAAGGGAAGGGGCAGAGCGGCCCAATGCAGCGAACCCACGAACGAGTCCCAGAGCCACCCCGGGAGGGAGACCGAGTGCAACACGGCGAGGACCGTCCACCGAAGGTGCACCACGGCCGACAGACCCCGGGTCACCGTAGCGCCGGACAAAACCCATGCGAGACCGACCCATGGCACGACACGCGACGGGGTCAAGCGTGACTTGGGAACATCGAAGGGGAACCCTAACCGTGCGATGTCGCGAACGACTGTGAGGGCGGCGCCAATGCACAGGCCTAGGGCGTCGGAAACTACCAACCAAACGGCCAAGGAAAACAGGAGCTGGAGCCCGCACCCGAGGAGAGGACCCAGAGCCTGCCCCACCAGTGCGGAGAAGATCTGCGGCGCGATGTTGTAGACCGAAGGGAAGGCCGTCGAACAGGAACACACGATCGGAAGTCCGAACGGCCAAGAATCGCTGGAAGCGAGGATGGAGAGGAACGAGCCAAGACACATCCTGGAGGGCCAGCGACACTACCCACGACAGAGGGCACAGGGCCAGGCGTACCAGGGGTACCGGCAGCATCCGAAACCGTGTGTGCACGATGTGCCCGTTGAGGGCCAACAGATCCACCACCGGTCGCATCGCGTCGCAGGTCGGCGACGGAACCAGAAAGACACGGGAGAGGAAAACCGGGTGACCGGCGTTCAACTCCCTCGACGCTACCCAGCTCGGGCATGGAAGTGAACACGTGGGCCACCTCTGAAGAGATGGGCCATTGTCGGTGACAAGAGCGGAGTGGGGGTCTGGACGTCCACCTCCAGGTGAGACCCCTCCGCGCAACCCGCCGCCCCCAACGTCCCTCGCGGCTACCGAGGGGCGCAAGGGCGAAAACAACCCGAGGGAGCACCCGAGAGGAGGGGAGCGACCCGGTACGCCCAGGCGAGAAGGAGAACAAGGAGGCCGACCCAGAGAACTACACATTGTGTTGACGTGGAGGTACCCCCGGTACGGGCCGTGCGGGCATGAGCGCCACGTTGACCTCCTCTACCCCCGCCCCCCCCAACCTCGTCGAAAAGGGCGGGCCACCCCAACCCAAGGCCGGCGCGGGGCTGACCCCATCGAAAGGCGGCCGGAAGTGGAAGGCCGGCCAGCCCCGACACAGAGGGGATGAAAGGGGCAAGAACAGAAGTGCGAGGCGGAACCGAAGCACTGGCCAGCAACGTCCCAGTCCTGCGCCCGTGCAAGGCGGCAGCACTTGCAGCAGCACCCCGAAGAGGACCGGCAGAAGGACGGGACTGAGAAGACCCCGCGCGCGGCACAGCGCGTCGGTGCGTGACGTAAGCAGGGTCCATAACGACACAGCACGGCGTCGTGTGGCGGAAGCAGGGGCCGCCGACAGAGAAGCGGAGCATTCCCAAGCATCCTGCGTAAAAAAACCCGACGTATATAGCGCAGAGTACAACAAACCCTGACGAATAACCAAGGGGGCCGGCCGGCAGAACGAAGACCGTACCGTCGTGCGGTGCCGAGTTGCCGCGCACAAAACCGCCTTCAGCTCGGGAACCAAAGACACCGCGAGCCGAAGGTGGACCCGCTGAACGCGGTCCAAACCCTCGCGAAGATCGCCTGGCGCAGACGCCTCGAAAAGCCGCAGGTGGTGAACAGACGCCTGGAGGGAACCTAAAGACAAGACAATAAGTCCGTCACCCTCCGTCGCAAGGGAAAAACCTTGGCGACAGAGGGCTGATCCGGGTGAGAGAAGAACGGGGTAGCAATAGAACAAAGTTCAAGAACGGGCGCGCTCATCCAGGACCAGAACGCGCCGTCCAACCCGCCGACAGACACAAGAGGAGGCAAAATCAGGGACGACTCCGGGGGAGGGACGGATCGGTGTGTGAAGTCGAAGGCCTCAGCAAACCAGGCCTCCAATGGGAGAGGGTGACCGAGCATGACGGCTAAGCCAGGCGTACCGGCGTCGCACAAACCTGTCCCATAGGAGGACAGACCCGTCAACACAGCCAGGGACTGAACAGCCGGAAGGATGGCAGGGCGGCTGAAGTCTGACCAGAGCGTAGGCCTGCAGAAGGGAGGGGGACCATAGCAGGGGTAGGTAGGGTGAGGTGCTGAGGGTGAGGCACCGCCAAGAAGGGCGAGAAGAGGGAGTCTTCCATCGACTCCAAGCGCCCGTCGAAGCGTGACACAACCCAGCCCTGCATAGCCGACAATTGATCCGAGAGAGGCTACCCCCCCCCCCCCCCCCCCCCCAGATTGGTCGGCCCGTAGGGGCGAGCGTGAGCGGGAGCGAGACCCACGACACGAACCAGCAGCGTCGCGGCCCAAGGAAGGCGAGCGACGACGGTTGTGTCGCCGTTGAGGGACTCGTCCCCGATCACGAACGCCCGAGGGGGAAACAGCACCATTCCCCTCTTCCAGCGACACATCAGCTCCTGAGAAAGGGGACCCCGAAACCTCGCGAAACCCCACCGAGGCAAGAGGAGGGGTACCCCCCTGGCGAGACGGTAAGTGAAGGTCAGGAAGAGAAGAATGAGGAGGAGCAGGACGACGGGAGTGGGAAGGCTGGCCGGGTGAAAGGAGGCCAGGAGCCGCGGGGGGAAACAGAGCAAGGATCCCCGGGGCTGAGATAACAGGGCGGCCCGACACCGAGGCGGAGGAGGGAGGGACCACCACCGTGGGACGAGACCGTGAAGGAAGAATAGGCACTGAAGCAGGTGAAGTAGGAGAAGCAACGACATCCAGGCGGACCCTCCTGGACAGTGTAGGAGGAGGGAGCAGAGGGCCAGCTACAGCATGAACAACCGCGCGCGGAGAGGACAACGTAAGAGGAAGTCGTCTGGGCTGGGGAAGCGGGCGGAAGGGAGTAGAGCCCCTATCCGTAGAGGCCAGGGGAGGGCGCACAGGGGCAGAGCCGCTAACCCCGGCCTCAGGGCGAGAACCATGACGAGGGCGACGGGCGTCGTCAAGGCGATCAGGAGGACGACGAGGCGAGCGAGAGCGTGGACGGAGCCGGGGAACCCCCTGACGATGGGACGACCGGCTGCGGGACCCAGGGGAGAGGGCCCGAGCAGGGAGAGGGCCAGGTAAATGGCCTTCAGTCGGGTCAGGGATACCCAGGGCGACGCGGATCCGGTCGCCAACAAAGGCCGGGGAACGGTGGCCCACAGTCCTAATGTGGCGGGAGACCATCGTCCACACCGACGGAAGGGAAGCAGGAGGCCACAGCCGCCGCCGAGGAACCAGGGCCATGGAGCAGCACAACCACCAGGGCCAGACACGTGCCACACAGAGCAGGGAGGTAGGCCGTAGAGGACACACAGAGCGAGTGGCGCAAGCAGGACTTGTGGCTCTCCAAGCACGGGGAGACAACCAAGGCGAAAGCAAGGCAGCCTACCTGCACTAGAAGAACACACACCATAATCAGCACGTCGAAGGAGTAAGTGGAGAGAATGTCCAAGAAGAACCAGGGAAGGAGCATGGGGAAACAGGAACACACATGCAAACAGGTATCCGTACTCACCCTAAACTGGGAGCACAGAGGTAGGTGAGGAGGGCGGCCGAGGCGGAAGAGCACTAGCAGAACCTGCAAAGATGGAGAAAGTGTTAACCACCACTCAACATCTTACATGCAGGGCCTATAACACCAGTAAAGTGCATACACCAATATAGTATCAGGCAACAAGATGACATAACAAAAGTCAATAGTGAAAGCCAACTATTACCGCAAATTTGCGGGCCAATGGAGGCATAACCGTACCGACACCACCCTCCTGCAATTTCGCGGGACCCCCCAACGATCTCCGCAAATTTGCGGGGAACCGAAATGTCCCAGAGGACCGAATCGAGCACCCCGCAAATTTGCGGGACCGGCCGAGATGGTCCGGCGCCGAAAAAGCGAGAGGAGCGTCTAGGAAATACCAAAAGAGGCCCAGAAAAAAGCGTCATCTCCTTATGAACTCCAAGCGACGATGGCCATCAAGCTGAGCAGTGTCTTCCTTGATAATATCCTGACTCAACCGGTCAAGGGAGAGGCAAGGAAGACACACCAGGGGAGAGGAGGCACATCCCCTAGGAACCACCCAACCCACAGAGATAGAGCAAAGCCCATGAGAAGTGGCAGGAAGGGTGGTTTGGCACAAACAGGGGCCCCCGTAGGGTACCCCAGGATTGGGCAAAAGGGTATGAAAGGATGGAGGTGAAAACAGTAAGGGAACACAAAAACCAGTAAAAGAAACTGGCGAGAAAAAGGGTGGCCTAGCCGTGAGGAGAGAATGTGTCAGGGGCGAAAAACCCTGTGGTGTGAGGGAGGGGCCCCCGTGGGGTACCCCAGGATATCACGAACCACCAAGCGCCCAGGCCCTTGAGACACAGTGAAGGCTCGAAAGGGGGGACTCGGGAATAACGCTAATAATGCGGCCGACACAAACCCTACAAACAGCACCGCCACCACGAAATCTCAGATCGTGAACCAACTGTACACCTAGGCTATGAAAATATGAAAACTCATAGGGGCATAGCAATTCCTGAATGAGAAACAAGCTAGGCTAAAATAAGCTAAAAGCTAAACTATGCCCAGACTAACAGGAAAAAAGAATATGAAAAGAGAAAGGAATGAAAAACACACACGAGGAACGCCAGGCGCCCCCGTACCTTCGGTAGCTCTTTCCACACGCGTCTCCATTAAACACACTGAGGAGCCCATTTACGTGTGCCCTAGATCACGTAACATCTGTCTAACAAAAAGAAGGCCAGATAAGCCGAAACGAACCTAAACAGGGTGAATTAAAGGAGCACAACAAAAGCGACTGCATTCAATGGAGCGCGTGAAAAAATGATAACAAGAGAGGGTCGCTCATGCGCACGTTCGACAGGGATCTGCACATGACGGAACACAGGATGGGCCTTAAGCGGTAACTAAGGTAAACCCCTTTTTCTTCTCTTCTATGCTTTTTTCACCTTCGGTGGTAGTTTTGGTTAATGTACAACGTCTCCTAGAGCAAGATAAGGAGTAGACTCTAGACGTTTTCTTTTTAACCGCGGTTGGAATGACGACATAGCAGTCAAAATAGACAAGTCGTCATTGCAATTAGGTTAATAGCCTTGACGTTGGATTTGCCAAGACTACTAACAAATATATATATATATATATATATACAGTATATACCAACTTTTACCTCTGGATATAGGGCCGCTTTAAGCCTAGCGATTCAACCGTTCAACACTGTGAACTTGTGAAGTCAGGTACTGTAATTTGGGTATAATCCTGTGTAGCGGGAGGACCTGTACGTATATCTCAATAATTTGCTAATGTTACAATATATTTTTACATTTTACATTCATAAATAGTCGACTAATATACAGTAGGCTCACATATCTCGATCAATCTCATCTCGATATTTCGCATCTCGATGCCACCTTCAAGCTCTCCCCGATGAAAAAACGTTAATCTCGATAGCTAATAGCTAAATATCGATGCTAGATGCTTATATACTAATATAAACAGATTAATCTTGACCAAATCGATGTGTGAACCTCACAGTCATTGTGTTTTGTTCACCTGTATACTAATGTACCGCTAGTATCGATCGTCTCAAGCGGTAGTCTAACCTGTCTCTGCCGCTTTCATTTACGTAGTAATATAAATTACTTTACCATGTTTTAATATACATTATTATTTGTATGAGGAAAATCTAATATATAATAATAGTAAAGACAAAAGAAAACTTGATTAAACTTTATACCATGGAAAATTTATTGAAGTCGGTAGATCTAGCGGCCACTTGGTGTACCAGTCACACATCCGCCATTCGCTTGAAAACTTGTATTGTGAAGTCGTCTACCTGGACCTTTTTTTATCGCATTCATAAAATGCCGGTACTAGTGGTGACAGGGTGAGGGAAGCAATTGCAAGAATTGTTGACGGTGACTGTGCGCCGGGTGCGGAGACGCAGTAACCTAACTGCGTTCGCCTCGGAACCAACAATCAACCACACAAACCTCTTTATCAATAAATATAAGGTAAAAATAAAACTCTTTCATTATTAATTTTATCTATTTTAACATATTATATATATTGCATGTGATTGTGGGGGGCAAATGTGAAAATTGACAGATTTGATGTAGGTTAGTCGGCAAGTGGCTGGAACCGATTGTATTTTTTCCCATAAGAAGTTAACTTCGCATCTCGATATTTCGAATCTCGATCGGTATTTGTGGGAACCAATTATGATCGAGATTGGAGATTCCACTGTACTAAGTTAGGTTAGGTTAGGTTAAATATATTGTTCAATGTTTCTTAGTATAGAGGCATCTGAAAAAAAGTTCCTCCCGCTACACAGGATCTTACCGTAATTTGTTTACAGTACTCTTAAAATTCCCAAAATCCGAACCAAGTTTTGCCAAAACTTGGCTCTTTTATGGCTTTGCAATTTCGGGAAACCTGAGCCAAATTTCTAAATGAGGTTACTGTCATTTTGTTGTCTACAAACTCAAAATCCGAGCCAGCTTTGGCCAAAACTTGGCTCGGGTTTTCGAAATATTGGGTTTTAGGCCTTAGAAATACCTTAAAACCCGAGCCAAATTTTGCTAAAATACGTTTTAATCGACGTTTTACGCATTTAACCCCTCATTTTGGTCAATATACAGGAGGCGCTACAATATAGGTAGCAAAATTCTAATGGTAGTTTTGGGTTCCTATCATCATATGCTTCATTTCTATATACTTTTTATCCCCGGGAAAAAAACAAAAAATCTTGGGTTTTTTATTTTTTTCTTGGATTTTTTTTTTTTTTTTTTATTAACCTAACCAAAAAACCTAACCTAACCTAACCTAAATGTATTTGGGGGCTATTAGGTTAGGTTAGGTTAGGTTTTTTGGTTAGGTTAATGACCAAAACAAAAAATCCCAAGAAAATAAATGAAAAATCCCAAGTTTTTTTTTTTTTTCCCGGGGATAAAAAGTATATAGAAATGAAGCATATGATGATAGGAACCCAAAACTACCATTAGAATTTTGCTACCTATATTGTAGCGCCTCCTGTATATAGACCCTCATTTTCCCTGTACTTCATAGCCCTCCCCACTATCGGACGGCGTGTCTTAAGATCGTTGTATAATGGGGGAAAACGGTTTTGCCGAGGGTTGTAATTATTTCCAAACACTATATATTGATGAAAACTAACAGGGAAAAATAAAAAAATCAATGGGAAAATTGGTGACCATCTTATTTAGTTTTTCCGTTCTCTCGATTCATAATGTGTAGGTTAGAACATAAGAAAATGGGAGTCTGCAAAAAGCCGATCGGCCCATACAAGGCAGATCCCTGTCACACCCAACCCCAATTACAAGGCCCAATTATAGACCCATCTCACTAATACCTTGAGTACTGACCCCACCAAAACGGTCAGAGATTAACACAAGATTACGGGGGTCTGCTGAGCGCCGATTGGCCCACACCTGGTAGATCCCCCTCACACCCAACCCATCTCGTCCATATGCCTATCTAATTTTATCTTAACCCCTTCAGACTCATATGACGCAGAGGTTGCCAGATTAGCAATAAGAAATAGAGGTCTCTCACTCTTATAATTACCTCTCCAAAATTAGTTTTCTGCCCACAGCTAACTCAAAGACAACTGCAGAGGTTGAAGTAACTAAACTAAAGGTTTCTAAATACCCCTGATGGTAACAAACGCTTTAAAGTATCCCTAATCGGCTCAAAATCGCGTTATATGTCGGAGAGGGTTAAAGCTCCCTATCGTTCTTGATCCCACTATATCACTTGGTAGCAGGGTGCCAAAACAGAAAATATCCAGTTCTGGATAATTTTTCTAAGCTTACAAGGATCAACTTTGTGCGGGGGGCTGTGCCCCCCGCTACATAACAGGGGGTCCGCCCCCCGGCCGCCGGAGAAATTTTGAGATGTGAAGGTAAATATACGCACAATACATGCTCAAAATTTATTAAAAGGAATTAATAATATTGTAAGTAAAAGGGATGTTATGCATGTTTACTGGTGTTTAATCAGGATACTAGGGGAGCTGGCTGCCTGTACTTCAGTCTCAAAGGGATTCACTTCAGGTCCACTAATATAGGCATTGAAAACAGGTTTTTAAATTATTCTTAGCAGTCCCTATTTTAGTTTTGTAACTTTTGTCCAATAAAGATTTCATGTAGGCTATATTTGTTGTTGCATTCCAAGAACTATTACATACTTAATTTATATCCTTTCATATGATACATGAGTTACTATAGAGTACTGGTTAAAATACATACCGTACCAAGTTTCAAGAATAAACTATGATTAGAACATTTGTTTGTCTATTATTTTCCTTGGGCCGAATAAAAAATACCTGGGTAGGCTATTCCCATCTCGGGTTAAGTACAATCAGTAGGAACGTAGAAACTTACTTTAATTTTCACAACTTTAAAAGACTCAAGATTCTGCTAGGCTAATTCCGAAAATATTCAATCAAGTCTCCGTTAACCCCGTGAAGTCAGGTTATAGTAATGACAAGACATACCAATTATATATGTTAGTTAGCGGGTGTGTGGACTGTGGGGATAGTGGCAGCCCCCACTTTGGACACTAAGACTAAGTAAAGTTAGGTTAGGGTAAGGTAATGCAAATTATCTACTCATAACATGATAAACAATTGAACAATAAACTACTGTACTATATTCCTTGAAGAAATAAAAACAAACAATTGTACATAAGGCTGCGGAAAGATTCTTTAGTGATACCCAAGTCATAGCCGGGATTCCGGGAAATCTATAAATGCACTGTAGGCGGTAGGCCTAGCTGCTGGCTGTACACTTATTAAATTGTACCGGTAATCTGTCTAAAAAGTTACCGGTATACAAAATGAGAACATAGAGGCAGGGTGCAGATCCCACTTTGGACACTAAGTTTGGACTTTGGTTAGGGTAAGTTATTGTAAATCTTCCACTCATAATACTGTATAAACTACAATAAAATAAGATACCAGTAATACCTACTATAGCCTATTCTGCCTATAGCCTATACCATTAAAACAAAAACAAATGGTAAGACTGCGAAAGTATTCTTCAGTGACAGGTCTACCCAAATCATGGCCAAAAACTCTATAAATGCACTGTAGGGTGGCAGGCTTAACCTAGGCTAGGCCTATACAGTACAGTACTGTACTGGTACAGTGTACACTCTTTATTAAATTGTGCCGGTACTTTGGCAGAACATGTTATAAGAACATAGGCTAGCAGCAGACCTCACTTTGGACACTAAGTTAGGTTAGGTTAGGACTGTCTGTTACGTACCGTTCGTAAGATCCTGTGTAGCGGCCCGCGGGAACTGTTTTTCAGATGCCTATTTACTAAGAAACATTGAACAATATCTTTAACCTAGCTTATCCTAACCAAAACCTAACCTAACCTTAAATAACTAGTATAGCCTATTAGTGGAATATTTATGAATGTAAAATGTAAAAAAAAATTGTAACATTACCAAGTTATTGAGATATAGGCTAGCCTATGTACAGGTTCACCCGCTACACAGGATTATATCTGTACCGTTTCATAGGCTTCAGCTTATATACCGGTACTGTACCTAAAAAATAATGGTAAGGATGTAGTATTCGGGCGTAGGCTACCGCCTGCCAGGCCGTGCCTTGTTTACACTACTTACATGTTCGCATCTATTTTGACTGTCGTGGGATACAATAATAGGTTGACCGTTGAGGAACTAGGAAGCAGGCTAGATGAGAATTTCAACAAGCCCTGGGGAGGGGCAAGGCGGTGGTGAGGGCTCCTCAATAAATCCTATAGGCGGCCCCTATAATCCCACGGCATGATGGCAAACTGTTATTGTCATAGGCTAGGCCTAGGCTATAGCCTAGCTAACCTTATTTTTTACTGTCTCAGCCTAGGCAACTCATTTCTGCTTCAAATCATCATAGGCCTAGGCTAATACAAGTAGGCCTAGGCCTATACAACACTAGGCCTAGGCTTATCTGAAAAAATAATATGCTTGGCTACTTACAAAATAGCTGTTTGGTGCTTGTTAGAAGTCAGGTTTATCCAAAGTATCACCTTGAACTTATACCTTATATATAATGAGTTTCCCAAGATTAATATGCACAATTTTAGAATGTGTAGGGCACTCACAATTCACATGAAGCATTGAGCATTCGAGTGCCAATAAAATTACGGTAGTTGTGTTCGTCTTGACTCAGTCTTCGGCGCAATATAACATCGGATTGTAGGGGTACATTGGTTGTTTGTTTGTTTGTTTGTTTTTGGCGGACTCTCCCATCCAGGAGTTCGTTCTATGAACGATGACTGTTTCCTTATTGTTATTTATATTTGTTATATTGGTGCTAAAGTCACACTCGACTCATCCGAACATGTTGCTTAACCCCTTATTGGCGGCGCTCGACTTAAGTCGTGCACCAATTTGCAGCAAGTTAGGAGCATTATTAAGGCTTTTAAAGGGTTAAAATCGAGTGCAAATGGGCGGGAGCACAGCGGGCCAGACAGCCGACTCCCAGGGCTTACCGCCGCCCATTAACCCGTTGAGCCCCGGCTAGTTGTTGTTGTTGTTGTTGTTGTTGTTCCCCAAGCTGCCTGGCCGAACAGCCCCAAGGCCCTGAGCAAGGCCAAGGCCATAACCGAGCGCCCCCACAGAACCCTCCCCGCCAACCACAATAAAGCCTGGGTGACCGAAGCCACTCCATGGCGGGGAGCTGAGAAGGGTGCGGAAATGCCCGGGAAACCAAAGCCCCACCCAGGGCCCTGTGTCCCTCAGCAATTATGAAGAGAAAGTTGAGGGGCAAGGGAAAAATGTGACGCTTTGGCTTCCAATCTTGGTAGATTGGGAGGTCAATCCACGTTAGAGATGCCGTCACTTGAGATCTAGAAAATATATAAGTAAAAGGAACAGTCAGAGTAAGCTATGGGTATGGCAGAGATTGCTCAGTTCTCACTCTGATAGACCAGCCCATCACCACATGACTAGAACCCAATCCTCTCAGCATCAGCTAGGAAAGGCCCTAGAAAGCCGCCTTTGGCGGGGAGATAGCTCCCCTATTTCAACCCTTTTCGGGGTTGGGCACCCGCCCACCCCGGCTAGTTATAATATTTTGTTCACCCCAGTCCCAAGCCATTTTCACTTCTTTTTTTTTTTTTTGCTAAAATGGAAGACAAGGATGAGAAATGAAAAAAAAAAAAAAAATCACCTCGGGCATTTTTTTTTTTTGGGGGGGGCCCCCCCCCCCCCCCCCGGTGGGGGGTAGCCTCAAAAAAATGTGTTGAGCCAAAATGGAAGAGAATGGTGAGAAATGAAGACACAAATAAAAAAAAAAAATATTTGGTCATTTGGGGGGCAGGGGGGGGGTTTCAATAGTTCGTCTCCCCCGCATGACCACCCGCCCGGGAGCACTAGGGTAAAAACTGAGTATGGCATTGTACGGCATACATCCTAAGGAGTGTCTCACATAAATCTCAAGCCTCTAGCTCCCATACGACCGGAGTAATGAAGGTTCAAAGTGGCGGTGAACTAAGGGTGTAAACTATCCCCACTAAGCCCACCACCACCAGCCGCGCGGCTGTCTCGGCCCGCTCACACCTACTGGCCCGGCTCCCACACACACTACGGTACCTCCCCCTCCTATTCTCCCGCCATTTCCTACCTTACGAGCCACGTAAGTGTTTTTTATATGTCGGACGCACGTGATGCGTCGCTGGGAGTTGGTGATCAAACACTGCCGACGCAACATGTGCGACGCTGGGTCTCACCGGGTTAACTCATGTTCCCTGTGTTCTCTAGAGGCCGGCAGTGTAGCCAATAGTGAGCATAGCTGGGAAAAATATACCGATATATGCTAAACTCCCATGTTTGTGGCATCACTGCAAGAGAACCACGAGTGCTACATAGCTCGTTCTGGTCTCATTTTGAAGCTTTTAGCGCCTAGTTTTTTGCTAAATATTTATTATTTTTTTCATGCAGATGCTTGATTTATCATGCAGGAGGGCCGGAATATGCCCAAATAAGCCCAAAACACCCCGCTAGACAAGGGTTAATCACAGTGTACAGTAAACAAATAGCTCACATGACTCGAGCTCTGGATTTATCCATTTATATTTACATTAGTAGCTGCATTTGGACTTCAATACAGGTGATATATAATAGTTCTAAGATCATGGCCAATGTAGAGTACAGTGTAGAGCAAAGCAACTATCGTTTGATGAGTTTAATGTAGAAATAGTATGGCAGGTTTAGCGGGGCTCCCGGGACAGTCACAGGCTCACAGCCAATTTCAGTATCAATATTTTTTCAGATGTTAGGTTCGGGATCACGAAGAAAATGGGCGAATTTTGGCACACTGCTTGGTAGCCTATTCCACCCATCTACAACTCTGTTACCAAACCAATAATTGCCTATATCTTTTCTGAAACGAAATTTATCTAATTTGAAACCATTTGTACGAGTTATTTCGCTATCACTGAGCTTTAGTACATTTTTCATGTCTCCTTTATTAATTCCACTAACCCACTTGAATACCTCTATCATGTCACCTCTAACTCTGCGTCTCTCTAACGAATGTAAGCCTAATTTCTTCAACCTTTCTTCATACGGAAGATTTCTAATATTATGGATAATTTTTGTCATTCTACGTTGTACTCTCTCCAATGAATCTATGTCCATTCTGTAATAAGGACACCAAAATTGAACAGCATAATCCATATGGGGTCTCACTAATGACAAGTAAAGTTTTAAGATAACCTCAGCAGTTCTGTTACCATACTCACACCCGAGAATCCTGTTTGCCTTGTTACGAACGCTTATACATTGTTTTCTAGGCTTCAAATCATTGCTAACAAACACACCTAGATCTTTCTCAGAGAGTGAGTTTTCTAATTCCATATTAGCTAGTTTATATTTAAAATTTGTATGCATCTTCCCTATCTTTAATACCTTGCATTTGTCAATGTTAAACTTCATCTGCCATTTTACTGACCATTCGTGTAAGGTATCTAGATCCCTTTGCAGACACTCTATATCTCTAACTGAATAAATTTTTCTCCCCATTTTGGTATTGTCTGCAAATTTACTTATCCTACTAGTTATACCTAAATCAAGGTCATTTATGTATATAATAAACAACAGAGGACCTAATACAGATCCCTGGGGGACACCACTCTTGACTGATCCCCATTCTGACTTAGTACCATTTATGCTGACTCTGCTTTCTACCAATTAGCCATGACCTCATCCATTCTAACAACGCCCTACCATGCGCCTCAACCTTCCTCATCAATCTCTCATGAGGGACTCTGTCGAAAGCTTTACTGAAATCTAAATATATAATATCATATGACTTGTCATTATCTACTGCTTCATATACCTCTGAGAAAAAACTAAGCAAATTAGTAAGGCAAGAACGTCCCTGAGTGAATCCATGCTGAGAAGAATTGATTAAGTTAAATGTTTCTAAGTGGTTTCTCATTTTCCTAGCAATAATTGACTCTAGTAGCTTTCCTATGATTGAAGTGAGACTAATGGGATGGTAATTGGATGCCATTGATTTATCACCTTTTTTGAAAATCGGAACTACATTTGCAAGCTTCCAAGCTTCTGGAACTATACCTGTTTCTAATGAATTGTTAAAAAGAAATGTTACTGGGTAACTTAACTCATCTCTGCATTCTTTTAATACTCTAGCATATACCTCATCGGGACCAGGCGATTTCTGAGAGTTTCAGTCTGTCAATTTCCTTAACCTAACAAGTGCGCATGGGGGTAATTGGAAACGTCCCCCTGTGCTGACGTATTTGAGGTGTTTCCGTCACTAAAATATTCATTGTGCCATTAACAGCATTAATTACTTATCCATATGCGCCTATTATGGGTTGATTATAAAGGTATTAACCTGAAACAACAATAAAACGAGTGAAAACAGCGTTTGGATGGTCAAAATCGGAGATAGCCCGCGAGTTGTATAATGTATGGGTGAGGCAATCTGCTTTCCCGCCAATTTCCCCCAAGGCCACTGAGACACAGTCGATCGATACTCTCTCTCTCTCTCTTGCACTCGCTTGCCATCAGTGATGACAACACCCTGCTTGCAACTCGCTAATGTTAGCACGAAAATATACCTCAGAATAAGGGAATAACAGGGAAAATAGGTGATAACTGAAGGAGAGGAGGAAAGTGGGGAAGGAGGGGAGGTAGAGGACTGGGACTGAGATTTTGCATGGCCCAGGGGCCAAAAAAAAATAAAAAAATAAAAATAATTTTTTTTTTTTTCGATGTCAAAAGTTGATTTTTTTTTTCACTCACTCTTAAGTCTCCCCGCAGTCCGCCGGGGGAACTCTTAAGAGTCTCCCCTCAGTTCCCGGGTTAAGCACATAATTTCTACTTATAGTAACCGTACTTAACCTATTTTCTATACTATCGCTATATACCTTACGGACTTCTGGAATCTGTGCCAAATTTTCATTAGTGAAAACGGATAGAAACTGACTATTTAATGTACTGCACATTTCTAAATAATTTTCTGTCATTTCTCCTACCAAAGTTTTAAGGGGGCCTATTTTATCTCTAACTTTAGATTTATATAGCTGGTAAAAAGCCTTAGGGTTATTTTTTGAGTCATTGGCTATCCTGATTTTATAATTTCTTTTGTCTGTCCTTATACCTTTTTTAACCTCTCTTGATAGATTCTGATAGTAAGCAAGTAGGTGAATTTCGCCTTTCTTAATTTTTCTAGAAGGTCTAATAGTCTATTATTCATCCAGTTGGGTTGGTTCTGTGTTGATCTAAAATTTCTTTTAGAGATATATTTATTTTGCGCATTGTGGAGTGAAGAAATAAAATTATTATACAGTATGTAGCTGTCAAATTATCCTGAGTTAAGACAGGTATCTGAGAGAGAGTATGTTCATTAGCGCACCTGGGTCCACTTAATTGTTTAACCATAGGATCGACTCTTAAGGCTCTTCTTAATCCACCATAATTGGCTTTTCTGAAATCTGGGATAAGTGTCATATTCTCTTTAGCCTTTCCTGTCCATTGTATGTTAAAATAAATTGATTTATGATCACTATTTCCTAGTTGGTCTCCTATCTCTACATTATTTATCATTTGTTCATTATTACTGAGAACTAAATCGAGGATATTATTACCTCTAGTAGGCGAGTCTATGAATTGAAATAAAAAACTATCCTGAAATTACTATCCTTGAAAGGTTAGGTTAGGGTCAATATTTACGAGTTGCACCACAGCTGGGATCTCATTTAGCCTATAATGGTAGTTTTGGGTTCCTATCATTATATGCTTAATTGCTACTGTATATACTTTTTATCCACGGGAAAAAAAAAAAAAAAAAAAAAAAAAATTTCTTTTTATTAACCTAACCAAAAAACATAACCTAACCTAACCTAAATGTATTTGGTGGCTATTAGGTTAGGTTAGGGTTTTTGGTTAGGTTAACCCTTCCTCCCCGGGTGTCCGTGTGGAAGGACACCACAAAATAAGGGCAGGTGCCCGGGTGTCCTGTTACTAGGTAGTAAGCTTTCAAGCCTATTCAGCTTGGTCTGAACGCCGTGCGTCCGACGCATGTAAACAAAACCAATCGTTACGTCACCGCACCTCCGAAAACAATAAGAAGACGTCGGATCAATGTTATTGTTGTGACATCAGACGAAATTAGTGTGTGAAAAGCTCTGATATTGTTAACATCGTGGCAAAATTAGCTCCACTGAAATCGTCATGACAACTGAACCAGTTGACTTAGAGAGCTCTACTCAATGCCAGTCTACAGATTGGAAACTGCACTACATTTATAGATGCGTGGGAAATTTCTAGCAGTTAAAATTAACAAAAATACGGTAGCCTAGGCCTAGACGTTTATCGGCCAGATCGCCCGGGTAGTCCACACTGTCCTTTGGAGATACAGCTCGGGCCCGGAGGGTTAACCCTTGCTACCCGGGCCATCTTACCCAATGACGGTCGCCCCTACCCGGGCGAAATGGCTGAAAAACGTCTAGGCCTAGGCTACCGTATTTATGTTTATTTTCACTGCTAGAACTTTCCCACTCATCTATAATCGTAGTGCGGTTTTCAATCTGTATTTTGGCATTGAGTAGAGCTCTGTAAGTCAACTGGTTCAGTTGTGATGACGATTTCAGTGGAGCCAATATTGCAGAGATGTTGCCAATATGGGGGCTTTTCAGACACTAATTTCGTCATGACGTCAGAACAATAACATTGAGGAGTCTTCTCCTTCTTGTTTTCGGAGGTGCGGTGACAAACGCTTGGGTTTGTTGACATACGTCGTACGCACGGCGTTCAGACCAAGCTTAATTAGGCTATTAAGCTCATGCCTTAGATAAGGCATACCGGGTAGCGGCCCTTCTTTCGTGCTGTCCTTACCTAAGGCAGACCGGGTAGGAAGGGTTAATGCTAAAAAAAAATTAAGCTGAGAAAAAAAAAAAAATTCCCGTGGATAAAAAGTATAGGCCTATAGCCTAGCAATGAAGCATAGAATGATAGGAACACAAAATTACCATTATAAATGAGATCCCAGCTGTGGTGCGACTCGTAAATATTGACCTAGGTGAAGTTAGGTTAATTACGAGTTGTCTCGTAATTAACACGGGGCCGAGCTGTCTCGATTTTACTGGGCCGAGCTGTCTCGCCGTGGGCCGAGTAGTCTAGTATTCGAATAAAACGGGGCGTTTGGGCCGAAAATCGGCGGCGGGGGGAGTCCGTCGTCGCGGTTTGTTTACCCAGGACGCTCGACTTTACTACGGCCAGCTGTTTTACTTGCCCCCCTGCTGGCCACATAGATGACGATAATTATAATTCATGGGGGGGGGTGAGGGGGGGGGCAGAGCCCCCCCTCAACCCTGTCCTGTATCCCACGCCCTATAATGCAAGTTTTGATCAAAAAATTGACCCAACAACTGGTTATAAGCTTAGCCATTTGAAGTCGACCGCCAAGGCGGGACCGGGAAGTCACTCCGAGCATAAAGTAAACAAAGCGACGCTACTTCCACGAACGCAATCGATTTGTCTTTATATTTCGTCTCGTATTATCATTATTAAAGTGTCCCCATTGCTTTTTTAGTGTTTCGTACACCAGAAAAGGGTGTTGGATGCGTGGAAACCGAAAAAAATATGTATTAAATCGTTGGCGGTACCTGTCAAATAGGTGTCCAGTAACTAAAATTGTACCTTAATTTTATACTTGTAAGTTCTTTGATGTATAATAGGCTAAGTACTTTTATATCTATTTAATTCGATTAGGCTAGCCTAGTAACTTACTTGAGTAGCCTAGCCTAAGTGGTTTGATATCCATTAGGCTAAGAACATAAGAAAATGGGAGTGCAAAAAGGCCGATCGGCCCATACAAGGCAGATCCCTGTCACACCCAACCCCAATTATAGGCCCAACTCACTAATACCTTGAGTACTGACCCCACCAAAATGGTCAGAGATTAACACAAGATAACGGGGGTCTGCTGAGCGCCGATTGGCCCACACCTGGTAGCAGGGTGTCAAACGACGCTGTTATTTTGAGTGATAACGCAAATGAATGTTTTGTATAATGATAACAGAAACTCCCCTAACCTTTTTTTTTTTTTTTTTTTTTGGAGGGGGGGGGTTTGTATTAATGTTACACAAAACAACTTCACAAGAATTTGGAGTGCCTAATTGCCAAAGTGATTGGGGTTGGGGGGCCCCCCCCCCCCCAGATTTTGTTTTGGACTTGTCACTTTTGGAATTAAGGGTGTCCACAGTCCACAGTCCACTCGGACCACACTGTCCACAGTATTGCTTCTAAGTTCTATATATTATATAATACACCATAGAATAAGTTTTTAATAACTAGAAAAAAAGGTCATCTTATAAATAATTACCTTAATTGAGCATTGAGGACCTTCGCCGTTCCCGGGTTAAGAGATGGGGGCTCTGAGAGTCTGAGCCAACCAGAATTACCAGATTCCCAGAAATAATGAGAAAATCTCAGTAACACTAAAACACTGACAGTCAGACATTACAAATTTTACAATTTACACAGTCCATTAGGGCCTTAGGGCTATCAAATTAACAATTAAACAATGGGGTCGACTTCTGGAATCTCAATCTGGTCATCGTGCCCGCCCTGATAAATTTAACACTATATTTTCAGGTCAGCATACACACCAATATCACTTATCACTAGTCAGGCAATAGTCTCCAATATCTAGGTGATTTCGGCCTTATATCTATGTAAACACTACTAAAGTCTATGACAGTTTAAAGCACACACAAATGCTATTACAACTACTGTCTACACGAACGTTCAGCAATATGGCGGGACTGGGGAAGAACCGAATATTATTGGAACTGGAATAAACTATCTATCTATTGCCTGACGCCGTGATCCCCGAAGGGGTGGCCACGAACGAACCGCCCCCATGCACCTCTGTCCCCAGTCAGTCGACGCCCCTCCCCCCAACCAGCACCACCTTCGTTCATGTACTTCCTCACTCCATCCTTCCACCTCATATTCGGTCTACCTCTCCCCCTCTGTCCCTCCACCTCGCTCTCATACACCCTCTTAGTCATTCTCTCGCTTTCCATACGTTCCATATGGCCGAACCATCTCAAGTTGTTCCTTTTCACACTTTCCAGCACATCTACCTCCACACCACACCTCCTTCTTACTTCCTCATTAGTCTGTCTATCCCTCCATGTAACTCCGCACGCACTCCTTAAGTAATTCATTTCCACTGCTCTCACTCTTGGTCTGAGTCTCTCAACCACGTCCATGCTTCGCTTCCGTAAGTCAGTGTCGGATTACCACACTGTCATGCAAGGACTTCTTCATTTCCATACTGACCACCCTATTTCTTGTTACTGCTTTTAGCGTTCCTACAACCTCTTCCCCTGTTGTACCCTCTCCCGCACCTCTTCATCCATAGTCCCATCTTTACTCAACACACTGCCCAGATACTTAAAAGAGTTGACGATCTCCATAGCCTGACCGTTCAGCTTCACCTCACACTCTGTGACTTCACCCTTTCGAAGACCATAACCTTGCTCTTCCCCGTATTTACCTTCAAATTCCGTTTTTCGCACACTGTTCCAAACTCATTTACCAGACCCTGCAACTCCCATTCATTATCACTCATCAGAACTGTATCATCCGCAAACAGCAGTATAGGTAGCTTCCACTCAATTCCCTCCCTTTCAGCGATACACCAACATCCACTGCTCTTGATAGTATTTCTTTCATAACTCCATCCATATATACAGTAAACAACCACGGGGACATCACACACCCCTGTTTCAAACCAACATTCAGGTCAAAGAACTCGCTCTGCTCACTCTCCACACGTACTGCCGCCTTTGCACCCTCATACATGCTCTTCACTGCTTTCAGCAACTTGCCCTCTACTCCGTATATTCTAAGTACTTCCACAAACCTTCTCTATCCACTCTGTCATAGGCCTTCTCCAAGTCCATAAAGGCAACATACACCTTTTGTTTCTTCTCCAGATACTTCTCCACAACACAATTCAGGGTAAAAATCTGATCTACACATCCTCTTCCCTTCCTAAAACCTCCTGCTCGTCGCCTATCCATTTCTCCGTTCTCACTCTCACTCTCTCAATCACTACCCTACTGTATACCTTCCCTACTACGCTTAGAAGACATATTCCTCGGTGGTTACCACACACTCCTCTTTCCCCTTTGCCCTTATATAGGGGGACTATTATGCCAGTCTTCCAGTCATCGGGTGCACTCCTCCCTTCTCCCATGCTAGTTTGCACATTTTCCATACCCATTCTATCACTATCTCACCACCATACCTCAACATTTCCCCACACACTCCATCTGTTCCTGGTGCTTTCCCCAACTTCACTCTTTTCATGGCTTCCCACACTTCTGACCTCCTGATCCCCACCTCCTCCTCCACTACTTCTCTTCTTCTCCCATACCATATCCAGCTATGTTTGCTGGCTCTTCATTCCTTTCATTTAGCAACTCACTGAAGTACTCCCTCCATCTTTCGACTCTCTCTTGCTTCTCGGCTAGCATTCTCCCATTCTTATCTTTCACACCCTTACTGTTTCCCTTGCTACCTTCCCTAACTTTCTTGACTTCTTTCCAGAACAGTTTCTTACTCTCCCTCCATTTTACACTCAGATTCCTTCCAAATTCCTCATCTACTCTTCTCTTACTTTCCTTCACTACTCTCTTCACCACCCTCTTACTCTCCACGTACCTCGCTCGTTTCTGTCTCTCGGAATCTTCATTCCCTCTGCTACCCAACCACTCTCTATATGCTTTCTTCTTTTCTTCCACAGCTATTCGTACCTGATAACTGATAACTTATAAGTATCATTTCACGCAAACCTCCCTCCCAGTCTCTGATAGCCTTCAGTTTTAAGGCTATAAATCCTTAGATTATAGAGCACAGTAACGTGTGTATACAAGAATGATGTCTATAGGCCTTACAGATTCCGTGTGTGATATAATTATTGATACACAACCCTTATCAAAACTTATATAACGGTATGGGTGATGCATGCTTTTTTTGCGTGCTATCCCAAGTAGGGTCCATATTTTGTTTGTTTACATTCGTCAACATTATTCTGGGGACAATAATATGAGGCGAATTTCATTTAATATGTCAATATTTACCATTTTAAAATAATTATATATTAATAGAAGCTATTTAGAGAAACTTTACATGCATTCTTACAATCTATTGTATATTATATGGCACTATACATTATTTTTACAAGAGAAGGTCCTGATGTGGCGGCGTATACGCCGTGGGGCCACCTCCCGAGGCTGCCAACCGCGGATGGCTGCCGACCCTCCACAGCCGAAGACAAAATCAACGACCAGTGGAGGAAAACCGGATGCCGGCCGCGGGGAGCAGTTTCGAGAGCCAAACCGTCACAACCATCCCCTGCCCCCTCCCTGGGGGCACGGGTCCTTGGAGCGGCTTCGGTCGCGCCGGGAATTTCCACACCTCTCACACCACACACACACATCACACAGTTTTTCCTACACCGAGAAATGACTCTCCGGCTGTCATTTCTCGAAGACTTCTTCTAGCCGGAGACATTGAGAGCAACCCAGGACCCACGTTCACATACATATGTCCAACTTGCTCAAAACCCATCACTTCGAGTCGCCATACTAAGGGTTCAGTTCTCTGCAATTCATGCGGGAACTGGACCCACTTCACCTGCACAACACTTGCCTCCAAGAAACACTACACAAACACCTGGACCTGTTCCTCATGCCCCTCCCTCTCCCAGTCAAATCCCTCACCTAAAACCCGTCCACCTCTCCTCCCCAACCCACCTAACCTTCCCATATCATCCACTCCCCCCCCTAAAACCCGTCCACCTCTCCTCCCTAACCCACCTAACCTTCCCATACCATCCACATCCTCAACTCAACACACCACACCCCATCCTAATCCATTCCAACCCCCATCTCCTGCTCCCCACCTCACCCATCCCAACCCCCAGCCCCTCCCTCACCCCCACCCCACCCCATCCTCGTGCAGCAGCACCCAACATACATCGTGCACATAACATTAACATTCTTCAACTGAACATAGATGGCATCAACACAAAGAAACACGAACTCTCACACTTCATCAAACAACACAACATACACATTGCCATCTTACAAGAAACAAAACTCCGCACAACACAAAAAACACCCACATTTCATAATTTCACCACCATCAGACAAGACCGGGCTGTCGGCGGGGGCGGTGGACTCATCACCCTGGTACACAAAGAAATATCATACATAGTAACCAGTGTACAAACCAAATCACTCCTCCCCCCAAATGATAACACAACAGAAATACAGTCAATTAAAATATGCACTGGCAACAAATCCAACATAACCATCATAAACACATACATCCCTCCTCAAACATCCCCTACAGTACCAAATGAATACAGACCACACTTACAACACATCACAAACACCCCTCACATCATCCTGGGTGGTGACTTCAACGCCAAGACGTCGACCTGGTTTGTCGACAACCCCGACACAGACAGAGGGCTGGTACTACAAAACAAAACCGATAACCTCATCATCCTTAACGACATCCATCAACATACCCATATTCCTCACCAAGCCCTCTATAACCCATCATCTCCAGACATCACCTTTTGCTCCCCAGAACTCGCCCCCACAACATCCTGGAGGGTGGTCAGCACCTTAGGCTCTGACCACCTCCCGATCATTATCACCACCAAAACCAGACTCACCCCAGCTAGCCACAAACACACATACACCAATTATAAAAGAGCTAACTGGGAAGCATTCACAAATGAGACAGAACAACACTTCACAACTCTAAACAGTACACCCATCACTAACATCAACAATGCTGTACACATACTCAATAAAACTATCCAAAACGCTGACAAGAAACACATTCCAAGAGGTAACAGAAAAAGACACAACCCCAACTTCACACCAGAAATTCAAAACCTCATCAAACAACGCGACATACTGAAACACTCCCCAGCACCCCACACACAAGACATCACACAACAAATTCAAGCACTCAACACCCAAACTAACAACAAAAACTAAATTGGAATAACTTCCTACAAACACTTGATCACAAAACAAACCCCAAAAAACTATACAAAACACTAAACAGCATCACACTTTCCAACAGCAACACAACACAATCACATGCTGCAATCACAACAACAGACTCTACTCCTTCATGTAAACAACAAGCAAACACTCTCATCAATCACTTTTCACATGTCAGCCACCTAAAACCTCACAAAGACGACCGACGTGTCATCCGACGTAAGAGACAATTCCCCAATGACCCTGACTATACACCCTTCACCAATCACCAGACAAAGCATATCATCAACAATCTCAAGCACTCACCCGCCTGTGGCCTAGACAACATAAGCAACATACACCTCAGACACCTGGGACCACGAGGCATACAAGCACTCACTAACATATCAAACTACAGCTATTCACACAACACAATACCAGACATTTGGAAGCATGGTATCATCATCACATTCCCCAAACCCAACAAAGACCCCACGCTACCCTCCTCGCACCGCCCCATCACACTCCTTTGCTCCCCCTCCAAAGTCATGGAATGCCTAGTATTACAACTAATTACACCTGACCTACCCCTAGCTCCAACACAACATGGCTTTAGGCCACTGCACTCCACAAACACTCTTCTCACAGACCTTACACAAAGAGCTTTCGACGGCATCAATTCAGCTAGACCACCACACAGATCACTATTAGCCACACTCGACATTAGTAAAGCCTTCGATGCCATCCCCCGCCACAACCTAACAAACAAAATCTACAACACAAACATGCACAACAACACAAAACGGTGGCTGGCCAACTTCCTAGCAGGCAGATGTGCACACGTATCTTTTGCCGGTCAGTCATCTAAAATCAGAAACTTTCCAAACGGAGTCCCACAAGGATCCGTCCTATCGCCCGCACTCTTCAATCTGTACATGCACGATATAACTACACCCAATACGCCCCAAATAAACTTAGCCTCCTATGCAGATGACATAACACTCACATGCACACACCATGACCCAAAAAGAGCAACAGATCTCCTTCAACCCTATCTCAACACACTACATGGCTGGTGCACTACAAACAGACTTAATCTAGCCCCAGCCAAATCCACCGCAACCCTGCTCACAAGTTGGACAGGAGAACACGAATACATCCCTCAACTCACCATAAACAACACACCCCTAACACATACACACACACCCAAAATCCTAGGAGTAACATATGATACTCATATGACATTCAAACAGCACACCACAAACATTAAAAAGAAACTGACACCCAGACTTAACGCCCTCAGGTCACTTGCTCACACAAAATTTGGACACAACAAAGAAACTACCACCACAGTATATAAACAATACATAAGATCAGTGATGGAATACGCAAGCCCAGCCTGGGCTTCTAACCTAGCTGAAACACATCATAAGACCTTACAGACTATTCAAAACAAAGCCCTGAAGATCATTACAGGCTGCACAGCTACTGCACCCACAGATCACCTACATCAAGAAACCAAAATCCTCAAAGTCAAAGACCATCTGGACATGAGAGGCACTCAATTCCTGGCAGCAGCCTCCACGAACCAAGACCACCCACTAAACTACATGGCAACACACCCACAGACACCAAGAAATATCAAAACAACACCCAGCACACGGTATCACACACAATTATTGTCCTCTCTCCCTCCCTGCCCACCCCGAACCAACTTCCAGAAGCACATCCATACTCATATCTCTCACCGATCCATCCACTCACTCACAGACAACACGCAGCTGCATGCACGACCTCCCGAAATCCATCCTTCCGAATCCTCCCTTCCTCGCGAGGACAGAGTCCACCTGGCCAGGCTGAGATGCGGACACCATCCAGCTCTCCTGAGCTATCAGAAGAGACTGGATGACTCCGTTGTCGACGCCTGTCCGGGATGTAACACAGCACCCCATACCATTAAACACATCATAGAAGACTGCATTTCACACAACCACTTATGCCAACAACACAATCTACACTCAATGAGAGCTCTGTGGGAAAGCCCGATCGTGGCCATGGCCTTTCTCAGGGACTCGGGGCTGTTCGGCCAGGCAGCTTAGGGAACAACAACAACAACAACAACAACAAGAGAACAAGTTTAGGTGTAGAATATTATCCTTCATCAGTCAGCCATATTGGTTTATACAAGGCACCAATTTTAAATAACCATATATAAAGGTGTAGGGGGCAAAGATTTACCCAACAACTATTCGAAGCTTGACGTAAACTATTTGAAATTGACAAATATATCGGAATGAATAGGAAACTATCCCCTTGTGTAAAAAATGAACACTGAATGAGGAAATTGACCACTTGCGAGATTCGTTCTATAAAGAAGTTAGTCTGGAACCCAGATCCAAAAATAAATTGTAGGCCTACAATTATAACCCAGGAACTACTACAAGGCTGATTATGACCGAATCATCTCAAAGTGTTCCTTAATATCACAGTCACACTCTCCAGCACATCCACACCACAATGCTCTCGTACTTCTTGATTTGTCTGTCTATCTCCCCAGGTAACTCCACACGGTACTGCCTTAAAATACTTAAATGAGCTAACAGTCTCCATAATCCGACCATTCAACCTAACCTCACATTCTGTGACCGCACTACAAGTTGTTTGCTGACGACCTCAAACTCTACATCCAGCATCCAAGTAAGTCACCACAATCAAGCTCTCAAGATCTCCAATAAAATATTAACATTTTAGCATCTACATCAGACCCTTGCTTGACTTTGCTTCTCCTGTTTGGAATACTGGTTTTCAAGCCTTCAAGGCGATCTTAATCTTCTAGAGTCTGTTCAACGTCGGTGGACGAAACAAGTAACCAACCACTCAAGTCTCACTTATCATGACCGTCTCTCTACCTTAAACCTGTTTTCAATTAAAGGCAGATTGTTGAGGACCGACCTTATTCAGTGTTACAAAATATTCCATAATCTCTCGCCCATTAAACACCATGACCTGTTCACTATGTCACCCCACCAAGGAGTAAGAGGTCATAAATACAAGATCTTTGTTCCCCACACAGAAAGCGAAACAAGAAAAAGGTTTTTCTCCTGTCATTGTTGTTGTTGTTCCCCAAGCTGTCTGGCCGAACAGCCCCAAGGCCCCGAGCAAGGCCAAGGCCATAACCGAGAGCCCCCACAGATCCCTCCCTGCCGACCACAATAAAGCCTGGGTGACCGAAGCCACTCCATGGCGGGGAGCTGAGGAGGGTGCGGAAACGCCCAGGAAATCAAAGCCCCACCCAGGGCCCTGTGCCCCTCAGCAATTATGAAGAGAAAGTCGAGGGGCAAAGGAAAAATGTGACGCTTTGGCTTCCAATCTTGGTAGATTGGGAGGTCAATCCACGGAAGAGACGCCGTCACTTGAGATCTAGAAAATATATAAGTAAAAGGAACAGTCGGAGTAAGCTATGGGTATGGCAGAGATCGCACAATTCTCACTCTGATAGACCAGCCCATCACCACTCCTGTTGTATAATCCATTGACAGTGGAACTCCCTAACAGCTGAAATAGTTGATTCCCCCTCCCTTGCTCAATTCAAATCTAAATTGACCAAACACCTCCACAACTCATAAAATCCCCTTTCCCATTTTTAAGCAACATCTGAACCCCTGATACCCCATCATATTATTGGTTCGACACACACTACCAGTCACCCCATTGTCAAGCATCTCCAGTACATCAAATGTTGCATCTGAAAACTAACCTGCCTACGAGGAGAGATGTCAGCGACCGGGACTGCAGACACTCAGTGACCGGAGAAAAAGAGGTGATATGATCGAAACCTACAAGCTAATGCATGGCTTCGACGACATCCCTTACGCCAGATTCTTTTGCCTCAACACAAACAATCTGAGAGGACATTCACTGAAACTAGCGAAACCGGACCACTGGAGAATAAAACTAAAAGGGAACTGGTTTGCGATCCGGGTGATCGATGACTGGAACTCACTCCCAGACGGGATAGTAACTGCGCCCACGATAGCCACATTCAAATCACGGTACGACAGACACACAGGTATAGAGAACATTTAGGCTGACACGTCTTAAGAGGTGGGGACCACACAAGAAACCAATTCTTATTTCCCCACTACCAATTCATAGGTAAGCACTGGCGTGTCATGCTATCTCCTGGGCTGCCTAATCCTTGGCCTGTCATGCGCTACCGATTGGCGGCCCTACCAGGTGAGCAACCCTGTTTTAAAGGCCAAAACATTACTGTTTAGGCTTCAAACCTACTCACTCAGGTATGTTTGTGAAAGTTGGGCACCATATTTACCGTCATCTGGGGTGGCTTCGGACATGTGGACAACTTCGGACATTTTGGATAAAAAGTAAAACAAATAAAAATAGAGAGAAGAGGAGTTTGGTATTGAAAAATAGATGTGTAGCATTCAAGAGGAATGTTGTAACTATATGTAGGATGAACTAATAATTTAAATTAATTAATTTAATTTGTGGTAAATATTTGTGAATATGTAACAAAGAAAACACATGTTTTTGTAAGTGTGTCAAACTTCTACTGAGCATAATTAATGGGATGTGAGGAAGACAAGTAACCTACACCAGAATGTTCTACAATTATCTGCGAGACCATACACACAGTAACTCTTTCCCCAAAGTTCATAATACACAGCCTATAGCCCTAACAATTTACTTTTATTGTTTTCCAGATTTATTGGGGTGTTTTCGGACATAGTTTGGGGTGATTTCGGACATAAGGTGACATCGGACATCTAATATTAGTTACAAGGACCTAATATGAACAACAATTAGTACCTAAGTGTATGGTACTCTTACCTAGCCATACATAGCGAGCATCCGTCGAATCATGTCATCATCTGTCATCTTGCTCCCGTTTGAGTAATGCCAATTAAAGGATGCTTAAGACTGAGTAAGGTGTCAGATGTTGACATGATTTGGTGGATGTTTGCTGTGTAAGGGTTAGGTAAGAGTATCATATTACATTTCTTTTCATTCACAGGAGTAAAAATGCCACGGATATATAAACCAAAGCCACACAACGAGAAAAGGAAATACAACAGTCATGTATGTCAAGACAAATTAAAGAAAGCAAAAGATGATATACAAAAGAAGAACATGAGTGTACGTGAGGCTGCTAAAAAGTGGAAGTTAAGTAAGAGCACCTTACATGACTATATAAAAGGGAAACATAGTAAACCTGCTGGTGGACAGACAGTATTGTCAGCAGAGGAGGAACAACAACTGTGTGATAGAGTGGTTACTTTGGGTCAGTGGGGATTTCCAATAGATACTCTAGACCTACGTATGCTTGTTAAATCTTACCTAGACAAGCGGGGTGTAAAAGTAAACAAATTTAAAAACAATGTACCAGGTAAAGAATGGGGTCAATCATTTCTGAAACGACATAAAGATAAACTCACAAGACGTCTCTCAGAAAACATCAAGCGAGTGAGGGCAGAAGTTTCCGAAGAGACCCTGAGAGAGTATTATGATAATTTGAAAATAACATTGGAAGGTGTTCCTCCTGAAAATATCATAAACTATGATGAAACAAACCTCACCGATGACCCGGGAAAAAAGAAAGTGCTAGTGAAGAGAGGAACAAATATCCCGAGAGGATTATGAACACCACAAAATCCTCTATCTCCATCATGTTTTCAGGCACAGCGTCGGGGCACTTACTACCACCATATGTGGTATATAAGGCCTTACATCTATACGACACATGGACAGAAGGGGGGCCACCAGGGACTAGATACAACCGGTCACAAAGTGGATGGTTCGAGTTTGCCTGCTTTGAAGATTGGTTCAACAAAATCATCCTGCCATATGCTGAACAAAGATCTGGAAGAGTAGTTATGATTGGCGATAACCTTGCCAGTCATCTCACACCAACTGTAATAAAGGCCTGTGAGGATAATGATATAGCCTTTGTACTGCTGCCACCAAACTCGACGCACCTCACACAACCCCTAGATGTAGCAGTGTTCAGACCATTGAAAATCTATTGGCAGCAGGTGTTGGAAGATTATAAGATGAGTACAAGTGGCAGGCTGCGTGCTTCCCTGCCCAAAGACATTTTTCCATCATTGCTAACTGAGCTCCTGGATAAAGTAAATGTAACTGTAGCAACAAATTTAAAGAGTGGGTTCAAAAAGTGCGGAATCTTTCCATTAGATGCCCAACAAGTCATATCAAGGCTTCCGCCAGATCAAAGTTCTTCACAGGATGATTCACAATCAGATGCAGGAATGGCAGCCAGAAACATAGATAAGTCTGTAATGAACATGCTCAATGAAATGAGGTATGGCAAGAATGCTGGACATCAACCACCTCAAACTACCGCCACAAGAAAGCGACGTTTGAATGTCCCACCAGGTCGGAGTATTGGGGCCTCAGCACTAGCTTTGGACAGCTACCTTCAACAAGCACCGGTAGGTCTACTACAGACACTGGTCGGGAAATCCCCAGCGCAAATGACTCGCCTTTGGACAGCCAGGAACAGGAAGTAGATGATATATCCGTACCGGTAAGCCAGGCTGAAAATACCGGTAATGAAGAAGAATCTCTACAGTCCAACATTGGTGATGTATCCCCTTCTACATGGGTTATTGTTAAAGTTCCGTTTGATGGTAAGAAGAAACATCGACATTATATTGCAGTCATAGTAAAGGTTCTACCAGAAATACATGTTCGTTTCCTAAAGCATGTGAAGGGCACAAGTAACGTCTTCATTAACCCAGTTATTGATGATTACAGTGATATAGACAAGGGTGACATAGTACAAATCCTGCCAGAACCAATACTAGACAAGAAGTGCAGAATGCTGTTCAGTGTTGATGTAAATAAATGGCCAAAATAATAGAGAGAGAGAAATAGAGAGGGTTGAAGAGCTATAAAGAGGAGAGAGAAAGCGAGCGATCAGGGGGAGAGAAAGTGAGAGAGAGAGAGGGGTGGGAGAGAAAGCGAGAGAGGGTGGGGCCAAGAGAAGGGTGGGAGAGAAAGCGAGAGAGGTGGTAGAGGGCGGGGCCAGGGGAGGGTGGGGCTGAGAGAGGTGGTAGAGGGCGGGGCCAGGGGAGGGTGGGGCCAAGAGAAGGGTGGGAGAGGGCGGGGCCAGGGGAGGGCGGGAGAGAGAGGTGGTAGAGGGCGGGGCCAAGTGAGAGGGGGGATGAATAAGGAAAGAGGCAATAATGTGATACAAAGTTATATTTTTTGTAAGGTCCTTTTTATTTCATATTATGATTAGTTTAAGGTATATACCCTGAAAGGGTTAATTAGTATTTCGGGCCATTAATTAGCCAAGATGGCATCGAGTCGGCTGTGTGCCATTAGTATTCCTTTAATATGCAGTCATTAAGATATTATTGCTAAGCTTTAATGATATCAGTATTATTTTTTTAGAAGTTTGGTCACAAGTGTGAAATATGTTTTCAAGGAGTCATTATGTGTAATTTGAATTAATTAATTGTATTTTTTTTGTATTAGAAAAGTGCCTATACATACGGTGTACCTGAATGCATTAGTGATAATAATATAATTGCTTTGTTATTGAGAATACATAACAATTTATATGAAGGTGCTAAAATGCACAGAAACTTGGAATCTAATGTATATGCTCCTCTAAGGGCTACAAATGTAAGCATTTCAGTTTGTATTTTTGTTTAAAAACTCCGTCTTGTGTCCGAAGTCGCCTCTGCATAGTCCGAAGCCGTCGTTCAATACACACACTCAGATTTAAAGGGGAAAACCATTAATGTCCGAAGTCACCTCATATCGATGATGACTTCGGACACCATTATAAATATTTGTTATAATTAAGCCAAAGGCCTATATTTTTCCCCACTGTACACACGATTATTCTACGTTTCTAAGCTATACATAGATGCAAAAGATTGCATTATTAAGGCTTTACCTATTGAGTTAGGCTTAAAATTAGGTCAAATAGGTCCGAAGTCACCCCGAATGACGGTACTCAACCATGAGCTGATACAAGGGAACCAACCTTAGTTCATATTTGGAGAACCAGGTTATAGTGTTGCGGAGGTTTATGCTTTCATACACATGGCGAGTTTACTTGACTTCAACAATGACTATTTTACACATTCCCCCTGCCCCTGGCCCTGCCAACTTGGCTAAGTGATATAATTTTAATCGTCCTGGTACTAATATGGAACCTCTCTGATGACAAATCTAATGCTACTGTCGCTCATGGTCGAGTGAATACGGTGCCCAACTCTCACAAACATACCTGAGTGAGTGGGTTCGAATCCTGGTCAGGATACCTCTCTCCCAAGTTACCAACCTCAGCCTGTCAAACATTACATAACCTTACTCTTCCGCACATTAATTGCAATATATGTTATGGTAAGTATTATACCTTCGAAGACCGAGGTATATAAGTCCAAAAATTGTGTGACACATAGAATGAAATGGCATCTCTCTCACAGATACTCATAGATGATGTTTATACTTCGATGCCAATAAAAATAACAATAATAATAACAATAATAATAACAATAATAATAATATTAATAATAATAATATAGATTTAATGTTTGGTCTTGTCACTTCTTGAATAGGTAGTAGTCATGACTGTCTAACTTATGGAATACAGTTATACAGTACACTAATTCCGAAGGGAAATTGATTGAAATCTAGAAGAGAGAATTCATGCTGTTTGTGATTATGAAATGGCCAAGATTATTCCAGGAAGAACGCTGGAGAGGAAGGTTTTTCATGGCAACAAATATCCAGGCTCCAGCATCAGTAAGGTGGAGAATCGGTAAGAAATAAGCCTACAGTTAAAGTATCCTTCTCCTACCTGCATATATTATCCACCCATCCACAATGAAAATTAAAAGAATATTAGGCTTCTTTAACTATTGGAACTTGTTCGACTATTTCGATTTAGGGAATGTTTGACCTTATAGTTTCTGCATGAGAGGCTGCAATTTTGAAATATATAAACTCCCTAGTAGGCTACTTACCAAATATAATTGACTATTATAAATGCATAATTAAAATTGCTGTACTAATTCGTATCTCCAAATCATTTTCATTTGGGCAACTTTCCAGTCAAACAGTAGGCTGGATAGGCTTTCCCTAATGATAGGTCTTGTATTAAATTAGGCCTACTATCTTAATACACTTTTATATATGGTTATTTAAAATTGGCGCCTTGTATAAGCAGCCAATGGCAGATTAAAAAGAAGGTCAATATTCTTTCCCGAATTATCAACGCTTGTAAAAATAATGTATGTGTCATATAATAATGTAAGAATGCATTACAAGTTTCACTAAATAGCTTTTAATATATAATTATTTTAAAATGGTAAACATTGACATATTAAATGAATTTCGCCTCAAATAAATGGCATCTATATAATGTTGACTGATGTAAACAAACAACATGTCCTGGAATATCGAGAAGCACGTACAGAAATATCGCATCACCCATACCGTCATATAAATTTTAATAAGGGTTTTGTATCAATAATAATATCAAACACGGAAGCTGTAAGGTCTATAGACATCATTCATGCATACAAACGTTAATGTGATCTATAAACTAAGGATTTATAGCCTTAAAACTGAAGGCTATCAGAGACTCAAGAGCGATGTTTGCGTGAAATGATAAGTTATAAGTATCATTTATCATTTCATTCTAGTCCAGTTCCAACAATATTCTCTGACCCCAGTCCCGCCATATTGCTGAACAGTTCGTGTAGACAGTAATTGTAATAGCATTTGTGTGTGCTTTAAACTGTCATAGACTTTAGTAGTGTTTACATAGGCCTATATAAGGCCGAAATCACCTAGATATTGGAGACTAGGCTATTGCCTGACTAGTGATAGCTTATTTGTGTGTATGCTGAAAATAGTGTTACATCAGTGCGGGCACAGTGACCAGATTCCAGAAGACCCCCATTTGTTTCAGATCTGTGTTTTTAGTGTTACTGTGCATTACTGAGAATTTCTCATTATTTCTGGGAATCTGGTTCTGGTAGGATAAGACTCAGAGCCCCACCTCTTAATCCGGGAACGGCGAAGGTCCTCAATTAATTATTAAGGTAATTATTTATAAGATGACCTTTTTTTCTAGTTATTAAAAACGTACTCTATGGTGTATTATATGATATATAGAAGCAATAGAACTGTAACACTGTTAAAATGACCTGGGAAGTGTATATTAAACTTATCCTAGACCAACATTTTTTTTTTTTTGGGTAAGGCTAACCTAACCTAGGCTACTCTTGAGATATACAAGATATATAGATTGCAGGATATGCTGTTTTAGATACCTCAATTCTCAAAAAAAATCCTGGGGGGCATGCCCCCTGACCTCTTTAAAGCACGCGCCTTTGGCGCTCGCCGCTCCGTTGCGCTATATATATATATATATATATATAACCTATATATATATATATACACAGGATAAATGTTTACCTATGGTCCCGTTAAAATATCCTCAAGTAACCTATTAAAAACTGTTCAGGGGACTGGTTAGAACTTGAAGGATGTTTAATTGAATGTCGGAAACCAGTATTTACTGAGAAATAACGTCTTAAAATGCGCTATCATGCTATGGGTCACCCAGGGTCCCTGCCCTCTCTTTCCCAGGTAATGTTAAGTTATGACATAACTTATTATACTGGTATATTATATTATATTAGGGTTAGGTTAGGTTAGGACTTAACCCGAGATGGGAATAGACTACCCAGGTATTTTTTACTCGGCCCAGGGAAAATAATAGACAAACAAATGTTCTAATCAAAGTTTATTCTTGAAACTTGGTACCGGTATGTATTTTAACCAGTACTCTATAGGCCTAGTAACTCATGTATCATATGAAAGGATATAAATTAAGTACCGGTATGTAATAGTTCTTGGAATGCAACAACAAATATACATGAAATCTTTATTGGACAAAAGTTACAAAACTAAAACAGGGACTGCTAAGAATAATTTAAAAACCTGTTTTCAATGCCTATATAAGTGGACCTGAAGTGAATCTCTTTGAGACTGAAGTACAGGCAGCCAGCTCCCCTAGTATCCTGATTAAACACCAGTAAACATACATAACATGCCTTTTACTTACAATATTATTCATTCCTTTTAATACATTTTGAGCATGTATTGTGCGTATATTTACCTTCACATCTCAAAATTTCTCCGGCGGACGGGGGGCTATGCCCCCCGGACCCCCTGTTATATAGCGGGGAGCTGTGCCCCCCACACCAAGTTGATCCTTGTAAGCTTAGATAAATGATCCAGAACTTGATATTTTCTGTTTTGGCACCCTGATTGTATAGGTGGACAGTGGAAGAAATTAAGCCTAGGCTAGTGGCTAGCCAAGTAAGTGTTATTTAGGCCTAGCCTTGGAGGTTAGATTACAGATATGATGATGCCTAGCCTACTTGTGGGAATAGGCCTAGGCTATAGGTATAGCCTAATATATTTTTATCGTAAATTTTGTTTCGTAACCTACCGGTACCTTTGGATTTTAGTCTAGGCTAGCCTAACCTAGGCTATAGCCTATGCCAAGCCTAGGCCTATTTAACCTAACATTCCTGTTACCTATATTTTTTTTCTTTTAAAGACTAGGCTACATAGCCTAGGCCTAAGAACATAAGAAAATGGGAGTCTGCAAAAAGCCGATCGGCCCATACAAGGCAGATCCCTGTCACACCCAACCCCAATTACAAGGCCCAATTATAGACCCATCTCACTAATACCTTGAGTACTGACCCCACCAAAACAGTCAGCTTAGGCTAACCTAGGTCCTAGCCTAAGCCTACTCTTAAGCTTTGGAATAGGCTTAGCCTAGTGCTGCCTAGGCCAAGCCTAATTAAAAAAACAAAAAAGTAGCCTAGGCTAGGCCTAAATTGTCACAATTTTGGTCTCCATATTTTCCATCTTGATTGCTTTTAGATTGCAGGAAATGCTGTTTTAGACACCTCAATTCGGGTATTCTGCAGAACAACTACTCCTCGATTACGGGATTCCTGTCTCATGGAATTTTTTTTTTTCGCTCTTACCTTACTCAGGGGACCTTAGTGATGTGCGGATAAGGGCTACTTTTCTTATTTTGTCAATTTGATTTTCACTCTCCTATAACATTATCAGTTATTTTTGTACTGCCAGTCCAGGACACTATGTTTACATTCTAGCCTCCTTGGAGGCTCCTCCCTTATGTTTAGTAGCCAATCAGTGGAGCTTCACCTACAAAAAGTCAGTACATTTTTATTGCTACTTTCCTTTTATCGACAGCCAAAGCTGAAGATTGCAGAGTAAACACCATAGACTTTATTCCATCAATGTTTTTATAGTTTTAATACACAATTAGCGGGGGTGTGGGGGCGGCAGCCCCCACCCATAATACTAGGATAGGTTAGGTAAGGTTGTTAGGTTAGGCTAATGTCTTTTTAAAGTTGACTAAATTGAGTAAACTCTTAGATTGTTTGGGTATCTGAATTTCAATTAGGCCTAACAATGCAAATGCTGATAAATAGTGCTTTCCTCACTTTCTAACAATATAATTCACACTTACTAACCATTAAAATACACAAATAAAATAAATAAAACTTAAAATAACAGGAGTAGTAGTTATGCAGAATTACCCTCCATTGCGCTATATATATATATATATATATATATATATATATATATATATATATACAGTAGCCTAGGCCTATGGCCTAATTAAAAAAAAAAAAAAAAATTGTTTTTAAATGGACACAATTTTGGTCTCTAGGCCTATATTTTCCATCTTGACTGCTTTTAGATTGCATGAAATGCTGTTTTAGACACCTAAATTCTAAAAAAAAAATCCGGGGTAGCATACCCCCGGACCCACCTAGCTCGCGCCGAGCTGCTCCGTCGCGCTATTTTTTATTTATTGTTTTTATTTATTTTTCTATAGCCTAGTCCAACTACTCCCTCTCGGGCAGGCTAATAGCCTTTACACTCTACCGCTGAACACGGGGTGAGGCCCGTGATGTCTTGCTCCAATCTAGGGAGTGAGACATGCGAAGCTTCACGGCTCGAAACTCCATCTCTGAAGCCGCCTTGCCTCCGCGCGTCCGCGCTTCACAGTCTAATTAGCCTAGCCTAAAAAAAAAAAAAAAAAAGTAGCCTAGGCCTAGGCCTAAATTGACACAATTTTGGTCTCCATATTTTAGATTGCAGGAAATGCTGTTTTAGACACCTAAATTCTCAAATTTTTACGAGGGGGGGCATGCCCCCGGAGGGCCGGATCCCCTTAGAGCTCGCGCCTTCGGCGCTCGCCTCTCCGTCGTTCGTGCTATAATGATAACATAGCCTAATTCATATTTTGTGGATTGACACCCTGGGCCGCCTAGGCTAGGCCTATGTTTAGAGCATATAAAATCCATATTTGTTTTCAAATATTGCAAAATAATTGGTGACCAACTTATTTAGTTAGGCCTATACTGAGAGAACTAGCCTAGGCCTATACAATAAACGAACATTTCGCCCACATTACACACACGCCATAAACCCTCCACTTAGCTCTCCCCATCCTATATCCTGACTGGTCTCGTCAAATTGCCCCATAGCAATACATGGGGCCGAGCTGTCTCAAATAATGGGCCGTTGTCTCGCCGTCGTGGCCGAGTTGTCCAAAAGGGTAATTGTTACCACATTTAAAGTTATTAGGCGGCCCTAGCCTATATCGTTTTCAATAAGAGACCTACTAGGCTATTACCGAACCAGAAAAAGGTGTAGGCCTAGCTTGGTGTTGGATGCGTGGAAACCGAAAACAAATATGTATTAAATCCTCGGTGGTACCTGTCAAATAGGTGTCCAGTAACTAAAATCGTACCAAAATTAAATAAGACTAACCCAATCTAAATCTTGACGAAGTTGACGACCACTAATACCGCATGCGATACGTCTTGACACTGAGAACGTGAAAAGACTGAAAACTGCCGCAGACCAGTGTTGCCAGATTACCAAATCCGTCTAGAACCAGATGATTTGCCAAATTTCACCAGATTGTTTCTACTATTATATTATATATACGGTGTGTTTGCTAAGTTATATTTAGTTGATATTCGGTACTATATGTAGGCCCTATTTTGTTTCCAGCTGGGGGTAGGCTAAATTGTCATATCTATCTTCATTACTATATATATATTAATATAAGGAATTTTGAAGATAAATATGTTGTTAATATGAATAATTGACAGAAAAGAAGCAGTTATTCACATTACTAGGCTATTATGTGGAATTTGAAGAAAATTATGCTGTTAAATCTCCCTTTTTTCCCGAATTTCCCCCAAAAAATGAAATTTCACCAGATTTCACCAGATATTGTCTGGTACCATGATATTTTTTTCGCCAGGAGTGAAATCTCACCAGATTTTCCAAATCTGGTTCCGAATTTTCCCATCTGGCATCACTGCCGCAGACCGAGTCAAACTGTCAGTTATCAACTCAATATTACAAAACATCGCTAAATTAGTCCTCAAAATGTATATATAATTATGATACATATATATATATGAGTATATACTACTATTTATTATTTATATCATACAAAATAAAAGTGTAATTGAGTGGAGTCCTTCAGTTGCTGACTGCTGGTCGGGAAGATATGCCTTTGCAAAGCGCCTCCCTTTTGTCGTGTTTTCTGTTTTTATAATTTAACAGTAAAATGTATTATGTGTTATGTGCTGTTTTCTTATTTCTTCTTTCTTGCTCTTCTTTCTTCTTGCTTGTTTTCCTTCTTGATTGTTGTTCTTGTTTCTTCTTTCACTTTTATATTTTCTTTGCAGTTTCTTCATGTGTTTTTCCTTTGCTTTTCTCTCTTCCTCCAAAAACTATATTGTTATGCCCTGATTTTATACAGGTTTAACTTGGTATAGGTGAGTTCTGCAAGACTGGGCTATTGGATATATTGCAAAGTACATAAAGGAAATCAACAGAGGACATAAATAATCGTGGATAAATAGTTTCTAATACAGCTTTATTAGAACTGTTAAACACTCGGGTATGGAGTATGTAATAGGATTCGCACGAACAATAGATGTTGGAGCACTCGGTTAAGTTATTGGTCTTTTTAACAGTCTCTTAGCACTGCTTGCAGATTTGGAGAGATCTTCACTTCCCACTTCCAACGTTCAGGAGAAAATTTTAGAATAATAATGCTACCTAGGTGCATTTTGACGATATCCATGACTCAATAGTGGGGTAGTGGTAATAATTTAATATACAATTACTTATTATATCACCGTTATCTAATGGATTAGGAATACATGTACAATGGATGGTACAATACTGTAAAACATATAGGCTATAACCATCTAAAACCCTAAACGTACTTTCCTGATGTTAAAAACAAAATAAAAATATATTTTTGTCTATGCAGTATGTATATACTAACTAGCTATTTATTCATATTTTTTGGTGAGTAAATTATAAAAAGGTTATAAAAATGATAAGTGATTAAGGATTGATATAATGTTTAACATTTGGTTAAATATAAATAAAGCATTCTAGTTAAACTCGATAAACAATAATGGGGTTGAGAATTTTCTTCCTACAAATGCCATTTCCTAAACAGAATGTTTAGGCCTTATTATCTCTGCTAGGTTATATCACAATTTAATCATATAATATACAAAAAAGAAAAGAATAAAAAGGAAATCTTAATTCTTAACTTTGACTTAATACTTTGAAGTATATAGAGCATTTTGTGATCATTTTCATCCTACTTACAACTTTCGTCGTGCCTTCTTTGCAGCAAAATCGTCTATCACTTCATTGATTTCTATTTTATCTAAGAGGTCCGACTCCACTGACATCAAAACCAAGCTGCTGAGCCTGTCTTGCTCCATTGTGGTCCGTAGATAGTTTTTCACTAACTTCAGTTTTGAGAAGCTTCTTTCACAGGATGCAATGGAGGTTGTTAGAGTGAGCAAAATTCTGATTGCAGTTGCAAGGCTGGGACAGACATCATTGCCGTATGCAGCTAATTTCTTCAAAATATCTTCTGGTGCTGTTGGTACTTGTTTGTTGAAGAAAAGCACACGTGCATCTATGATGTCATTAAAAAGTTATATGGGTTGCACATCATCATAGAAGGAGGCAAAGTCAGCACTATGTTTTTGTAGAGATTCCTCATCCATAGACTTCATAAGAAGATCGGTTTGAAGAAGGAATCCAAAGCGCCCCAAATGCTCTCTCAGCCTCTGAAATATCTCCTTCATTTCCATGCATAGCCTGTCAAGGACTTGTCGTGCTACACGTTTGAATTCCTGTTTCATACTCAGTCCTTCATCTGATGTCCCTTCTCCAGCTAGCATTTTCTTTCTTCTTACTCTTCTAGTGGTTGAAAACCCATAGTTGTTACTCCCTTGTTCTGCAAAGCTGATTGATCGAGTGATAAGCTTTTCCCTTTCTGTGTTGTCTCCCAAAATGCAGGAGAGTGTATCTATCTCCTCGGCAGCCTCCTTTATGCTCAGACCAAGATGTTGCAGTTTCTTCTGTGCTATATTTATGGGGCGCAAGATACTTGACCAGAACTCCAAATAAGCAAAAAACTCGTACTTTTCAACTGCAAGGAGGCTTTTTGCTTTACTTCTTGTGTCCACTCGTTCATTTGGACATTCTGCAAGATTAAACTCTAACAGCTCAATAATTTTCTCCAGATGCAAAGAGACTGCCTTTGTAGCTTCCTCTCTAGCAGACCACCTTGTGCTACTCTCCATTTTTAAGCTTCCAGCACCAACTTCTTTCAACTTGGCCCATCGCTGGGGTGAAGGAGCAAAAAAATTGAACAATTCTTGCACTGTTCCAAAAAAAAGTCACAATTGCAGGATCTACTTCAGCAGCATGGAGGGATGCCAGATTGAGTGAATGATTGTCACAGTTAAGAAATGTTGCCTTTGGATTTATATCTAACAGACGTTTTTGTAGACCAGAGAGATGACCACTCATTGTAGCTGCATTATCATATGTTTGACCTCTACACATGTTAAAATCCAGTCCTAGGTCTTCCAATGTTGTCAGTACTAATTCTTCATAATGTTGTGCATCTGGTTTTGTGATTATGAAGAAACCAAGGAATGATTCCTTCACTTGAAAGTCTTCAGAGTCCAAGTACCGAATGATCAGAGACACTTGTTCTTGATGAGACAAATCTGGAGTAGAATCCACCATCAGAGAGAAGTAATTGGCTTGCTTTATCTTATGAACAATAACTTCTCGAACTTTATTGCCCATCAAATGTATGAACTCATTCTGAATTTCTGGTGACAAGTAATGTGTCTTCCCAACTTCAATTCTTTCCAAGTGAAGGCGCATGACATCATCAAATTCTGCCAGAAATGTCAATGATGCCAGAAAATTTCCAAGTTTGCTATTGTGAAAGGCTTCTCTGTGACCACGGAAACTCAAATTACTTTTGGCCAAGAACTTGACAGTTGCTGCTACTCGCTTCAAAATTTCTCTCCAAAACTGTTGGTTCTTCTGAATCTGGATTTTAAACATATGAGAAAGCTCATCTTCCTCTTTTCTTCCTCGAGTTTCCATTTCAAAAAGGCTCTTCAATGATAGATCCCCTCTTCATGTTCTTTAAGTTTTTCAGGTTTCTTCCAGTGTTTAAAACCAACTCCAGCCTTGCACAGTGCACTGGACATATTGTCTGGTGCATCAGAAAATAACATGCATGGAAAACAAAAGAGACTTTCCAAAAATGGAGAAAATATGAGCCAAGAACGATTGCATGTTTCACCTGAGGGAAGTTTACATGTGAACCAGGATGAGGTTAAACTTCGCTTATCCTGGGCAATCTCTTTGGGGAATAGAGTCTCATCTTCTGTATTTTGAAAATGTAAACTACCTTTTGCTATGAGTTTTCAGATAATCCTCCTGGTTGGATATATCCAAAGTCATGGTAGAGAATCACGGATTCAAGTTCTTCCTCAGTTACTTCTGATTCTTCTGACATTAAATGGTCATTTGTTCAATACTTCTGATTGTTTCTGATTCTGACGATGTGTTTTTCTCTGAATGTGTATCCATCTCTTCAATGTGATCTTCCTCTCTCTCACAAGACTTGACCACCTTTTCAACTGGTGAACCTGATTGATGTGAAACATCTTCATCCTCATCGTTTTCCTCTTTAACTTCAGACCTCTTCAAGAAGAACCCTTCCAAAACTGTCCTTGATTTTTTAGCATCTTGTTTTGCTTTGGCTCGTTTTTTCCGTTTAGCAGCCCCACTTTAATGAACTCTTTCTCTTTGTCGTTCATTAGGCATGTCTGAAATAAGAATATAAAATATAATACTAATAAAATAATAAAAAATAATAATGTACATGAAACGTGATAACATTAAAATATTATTTCAACCCCACCACTGGCGTTAGGGAGTTAAAATAGGCGTCATTGGTAGGCCTAATCAAGCTATGCATTACCTCAAATCTCAATACTGGGGGCCTCTTCTTGAGAACCCCAGTAACTTGTTAGAAAGCTTACCAACGTTTGCACCTGACCCTGAACCAGCCAAAGGGCTAGATTAACCTACAAACGAGTATTCAATGCTCACAACTGTGTTCCTTCTTATTTCACAGTTCCTGGGCTTGATATGTACAGCCACCATAGCCTATATATGGAAGGCGTATGGTAGCATAAATAAAAGTGCTCCAGAGTCTAAATTTGAAAGAATGAGTCATAGTGCTCATAGCCTAACCAAGGTAGCCTACACTCTAGGCTACACCATTAATGTTGCCTCGCTATTTTTTTTTTTTTTTTTTTTCTATATTCCAACTTACTTCCTCTCGGGCATAGGCTGAGAGCCTTAACATTCACCGCTTTACAATGAACAGTGAAGCCCGTGAGGTCTTGTTCCAGTCTAGGGAGTGAGACGTGAAGCATGTAGAGTACAACGAGCACCTGCCATTTTGCCTTCACATGAGGCACGGTGCTCACTCATGGCCCGAAACGACCCCATCTCTGAAGCCACCTCGTTCCCGTGCTTCACTGTCTCACCCCCTACACTCGGACTCTCACACTTACACACACACAACGCCACCTGTTGAGCAGATAACTCACCAGGCATTGCACCCCTATAGCATATTTTGAATATGGGAATATTCATACAGTGCTATTTAATCAGGGAACAATGAGGATATTTTATTGACGTTTCGGTGGGTTTGTGGTAATGCACTGATACTAGGTACAGCACAAATTCTATCCCAATAATATCTTCCCATTGATACATCGGGATTTGAACCCAGGACCTTTGGATTACCAGGCCAGTGGCAAGACCACTCCACCACACCTCCCCTTGTTATGCCCGGTCCAAATTGGAACGCGAGATATCCTTTGTACAATGAGCAGCTCTCTAACTGGATAGGTATACCTTAAACTTTAAATAAAGAGACAACACGGCAGGATAATAAGCACACAGGTAACAAGTTAACATGGGTTTTATTCAGTTTAACACCTGGTTCATGGAGGAGCAAGACATATATTTTATACCTGTAACCTGGAGATCATCAACAACAATAAGAATAATTAAGACATACAATAATAAGGTTATCAAGTAAGCAATAGGAGTCGGACAATGGATCCGGACTCAAGGTAATAATAATACTCCTAGGATACAATTATAAGGTATCCAAATGGTGGATGTACACCTCCTACCCAAATAGATCTCAGAGAGGATCTCAACAAAAGACAAGAGTGCAGTAATGGCAAATGCCGTCTGGATCATGCAATGATGTCCCCGGCATATAGTGACGTTAACTGACTCTAAAGCAATAATGGCCAAGTGGTCATCAACAATGAAGTGGGCTCGGAAAGGCTCACAAATGATATTAATACTATAGGTGTGCTAGATCTCACCTGCAAAGATTAATCCTTAACTCTAATTGTGTACTAGCAAGGTGCTGAAGGCTGAGGCAACAATCGTCGGGAGCTGAGATAGAGTGAAATCTATTCGAGTTATGAACCTGACAGAGTGTTAAATGAATTAGGCTAGAAGTTATACAAAGGAACTAGATTACGTGTAAATATGTGTTTGTGTTTGATGCTATGGGTCTTATATAGGCACGCCCCCTCTGTCGGGCTATGGGAGACCAATAACCCGGGAAGGTGCGTATATAAGGATCCCCTGATAGGTATGTATAATGTGTCCCGGCAAGTGGGCTAATTAACGTCAATTTAAGTAGGGAGAAGAAAGACCTCTCGCAAGACGTAATGTTAATGAGAACCCCTGAAGATAACTTCTACCACAACCCAGAGTCAACTCTATACGCATAAACTATACAAAAGCACTTAAAGGAGAGCTGTAGTGAAGAGGAGGGCCCGTAGATCGAGGGAGGATCCAGTAGTCCGGAGGGCGGCTGGGCGTGATGACTCCAGAAGTTGGTCCAGGGGGGGCGGCTGGGCGTGATGACTCCAGCTACTGGTCCAGGGTGAGTCACAAGATGATTCCTTAGACCTTGGTGCCTACCACGGGACAACCGGGTTCCTCTTGCACTCCCACAGTGCAGTGATCCCCAAAGAATATGCTGGAGTTCTGCTACAAGGTTTGGGGGGTTAGGGTGACTAGCATAATGATCTACCTAGAGTTGCAAGCAGTCTAGATAGTGACATTATAGGTAGTCTAAGGGGGGTCAGGGTAAGTGTCTTCCTTCCTTGCTAGTTCGTGGAACTATCAGAACCATGTAGTAAAAAGAGAATCCAGAAAGGGGAGCCAAAGTGGGTTGCCCAAAATTAGTCCTCTTCCTGATGGGGGGGGAACCCGATCTGGTAGATCTAAAGTTACTACACTATCCTCATAATCCCTTGAACAAAACAAGGTAGGAATCCTTTGGTACTTGGTTTGTGCACCGCATCGAAGGCCAGAAAGGGGGAGCCCAAAGGGGGTTGCCCAAGCTAGTCCTCTTCCTATGGGGGGAACCCGACCTGGTAGATCTTCGATCACAGCACACAACTGACAAGTTGAACACCAGCTATCTCTGGCTGTTCTTACCCTGAACTAAAGAATACCAAATGGCAAGCTTCGTTACTGATGTCCAGGCTGGGTGAGTATAAGGCAATCTTCTTGCCCCTACTTAAGGCGCCCGGCTTGAGAGGATCAAAGGCGCTGGGGTGGTGTTGGCGCGTGGTGGTTATGTCCTTGTAGCTCTGGGGGTGGCGCGCCTGGACTCTGGCTGTACCTTGTAGCTAGATGCCCCCGGGCAGATTCTGTTATAAGATGGGGGTGATCACTTCCTGTAGCTGGTTGATCACGCTGGGGAAGTCTAGGATGGTTAGCTGGGTGTTTAGCGTAGTTACCCCTCTGACTTTTCTCTCTGGTGGTAGGGGCCATAGAAGCTGGCTGGGCAGGGTATGCTGGTGTAGTCCACTCAGGTCTTATGTGTCCCACCTGTCTCGTTGATATGCGGGCAATGCGGGCAGGAGCAGGGTGGCTGGCAGGAGTAGGGTTGGCTGCAGGTTTAGTGGCAGCTAGAGATGCGGTCTTATCATCCTGAGACCGCATCTCACTACCGTCTGGTAGAGAAAAGTCCCGACCCCGGGACTGGAGATGGTAATGTCTTGAAGTATTATCTTCGTAGACAGGGGTCAGGTGCTGGAGGAAGTGGTAATAAATGACTCCCTGGTTGTTAGGGGTGGCCATCTTGTCTCCGGTGAGGGTGAGGAGAGAAGAGGAGTCACAGTACCTCAAATGGTCCAGGAGTTGGTGAGGTGACTTGATTACTTTGGTGGAGTCCTTCCGCGCCAGGGTTATCATGTCAATCCGCATCTTGGTGGTGGTCGTCAGCGAGGGCGTTGTCGTGGCTGGAGGTGGTTGGAGAGTGATGACAGAGAGCCTGGCTTGGCCCAGGTCATGAGGTTGTGCGGACGCCGAAGTACCAGGCTGGGGGAAGGAGCTTGAAGACGCTTGATCCTAAACCTTTCTCACTTTAGGCTGGGACAGGGCTGGTTCCCATCTGGTGGGTGGCTTCACAGGTCTTCCACAGCGGGTATGAGAAGGCAGTCTGGGAGATGGAGTTAGAGGTGACATTGAGCGAAATTTGGATATTGTTTTTCGCCTGGGAAGTTGAGAAGGAGGGGAAATAGATTGAGGAGAAGAAGGTAGGGTTTTAGAGATAGGAGGAGTAGGTGAGGGTTTTTCAGGACGGAAGCTGGGGGTGATAGGCAAAGTATGTTGGTGAGTTGTGGTGGCGAGGGGGGAAGACTAGACGTGGCAAGGTTAATTAAAGGCGATGGTTGAGAAGGAGGTTGCGGAGGTGAAACGAGAGGAGAGGGAGAAGGAGAGGAGATGTGAGAAGATTTGGGCTTAGGAATGCGGGAAGGGGTGAAGGTGACAGGAGGTGAAAGAGAAGAGGGGGAAGTTTGGGTTTGAGTAGAGAGAACAGGAGGAGGTCGATGTTTAGGAAGGTGAGAAGGGGTGAACTGGGTGAGGCGAGTGGGAAGGGTGACAGGAGGTTTCAGTACAGGAGAGTGAAGGGCAGGCAAAGGAGAATTGAGAGGGGGAGTGGAAAGAGGTGGAGGGAGAGGGACAGCATGGTTGAGAGGGACAGGTCCGGAAAGACAGGAAGTTTGAGGGTGAAGATTTGAAACAGGGTACAGTCAACATCCTGATCAGGCTCAGCTACAACAGTAATATTCTTATTAATAGGTTGAAACCTTCTGACAAACCTATTCCTATAAGTGCGAGATTCCCCATGATAGTTAATTATTACCTGGAAACAGTTTGGGATCCTAAGGACCTCAAATGGACCCTTGTACCGTGGCTTCAGTTTGGAGGGTACAGGTAAGATGGCGACCATGACTAGGTCGCCTACTTGGTGAGGGTTGTTCTTGGGGGCTTCATCAGGCTGGAGATCTTGGGTAAACTGGAGCTGACGTAGGCGGTTCCTGAGGTGGATGAGGTTGGTATTTAGACCTGGTGAGGCCTCAGTAGGGGCAGCTAGGTGACGTAGTGGTATGAGGAGAGGTGGGCTCCCAAAAACCATCTCATGAGGGGTGATCCCGTTGTCTCTGGGGCAGGTGTTGATTCCCCATTGTATGATGCGAATTTGGCTGGTCCAGTCCGATGAGTTCATCTGTTGGAGGCGTGTCCGGATTTGATTGGCGATGGTTCTATGAGATCGCTCGCAGATGGAGTTTCCTTTTGGCCAGTAGGGTGAAGAGTGGCTGATGTGAAATCCAAACATTTCGGAGATCTGCGTCCAAATTTGTCCGGTGAATTCAGGGGCATTGTCGGAGTGGATTGCCTGTGGCAATCCAAAATAGGGAAAGACATGTTGTAATAATGCCTCGGTGACGGCCATAGCAGTGTGTTCTCTGGCAGGGCAGGCGATCACGTATTTTGAGTACGTGTCTGTTACAATATTGGTAATAATATTGTAAGCTAAATATATAATCTACAGGCGAGCCGATATTAAGGCATGGCTTCCTAAACCTCCCTTGACGACAAGAAGCGTGTAACCAGACTCCCCCAATATATATGAACCCCTATCCAGTGTGTCTCATTAAGAACCCGATATATATACCCATATCAATATGGTGGCAGCTGGGTAAGCAGTGTACGTGTGAATGAAGTACTGCTGACTAAGTTCTACAGCTGAAATAGTGAGTTATCCTTGGATTTAACCTCAAAAAGTCGAAGATATGAGTGACGTCATGGCATCCACTTCACAGCCTTTATTCGTCTGCAAGTCTGAGATTGAGCAAGCAGTGGCGTGGAGGCGTTACAAGAAGAAACTCGATCTTTACATCATCGGCAACGGTCTGAAGGGTAAGAGTGATGATATTAAAATAGCGAAATTGTTGACTGGAGGTGACATTCTGCTAGATATCTACGAATCTTTTGGCATAGAAGATGAATCTGCCCTGACTTATGCAACATTAATTGGGAAATTTGACAAGCATTTTTCACCAAGAGATGAGCAGCTGATGGCGAGGTACAACTTTCATGATAGCATGCAAAGGAAAGATGAATCCTTGGAATCTTTTATCACTAGGCTGAAGACTTTGGTAAGACACTGTGGATATGGAGAACTTCAAGATGAACTTCTGAGGGATAAAATTGTTTTTGGTTGCCAAGAGGATACACTTCGGGAAAAATTCTTTAGGGAGGATAGCCTAACTCTAGATGTTGTACTTAAGATGTGTACTGCCTATGAAACTTCAAGGAGATCAATGACAGAATTTCGAAGTGACAAGCAGGAGTCTCTACACAAACTCAGTGCAAAACCCAAGAAGAAGAGTAATCCACAAACAACAAAGACTAAGCCTAACCTCACGCAGTGCGACTGGTGTGGTTTAGCACATTATTGGGGTAAGAAGAACTGTCCTGCAACTGATGCCAAATGTCATAAATGCAAGAAAACGGGACACTATGCCAAGAAATGTCCAAGTAATGCAACGACCGGCGGAGCACCAAGAAGCGCAGCGACAGGACGCAAAAAGAAGACATCGCGCAGAGTCCATGCGGTAGAAGATGGAGACACAGAAGAAAGCGACGACTCAGAAGATAACTCAAGAGGACGGGAATACATCATGAACGTATCGACCGGATCCAGAGGAAAACACATAATGGCTAATCTCATGGTCAACGGTAATAAAGTGAAGTTCCAGATCGACAGCGGGGCAAGTGTGAATGCCATTCCAAGTCATCTGGTACCGGATGCAGAGCTACAGCCGTGTGAGTCAACTCTTCAAATGTGGAACTCTACTACAATTCAGCCGTTGGGAAAGTGTAGGATTGATGTCCGCAACTGCAAGCAACCACAAAGGTACTATTCTGTTGAGTTTGTTGTTGTAAAACAGGTTGTTACACCAATTCTTGGTAAGCGAGCATCTGAGAAGATGGGATTCATCACAGTTAACTATGAAAACATCTGTGCAATGAATGACATCCTAACAGACTACGAAGATGTATTTGCTGATGAAGTTGGCAAGATACCAGGAAATGTTCATCTAACAGTGGATGAGTCGGTGAAACCTATTGCAATTCCTTCATGTAGAGTACCATTGAGCATCAAGTCGAAGGTTAAAGAAAAACTGGAGCAGTTGGAGCAGGAAAATGTCATTACTAAGGTCGACGAGCCTACAGAATGGGTAAGTCGAATGGTAGCAGGAACCAAGAAGTCGGGGGATCTGAGAATTTGCATTGACCCTCAAGCTCTAAACAAAGCACTCATAAGAGAGATGCACCCTCTACCGGTAATCGACGACATTCTGCCTGACCTTGCAAAAGCCAAAGTTTTCTCCAAGCTTGACCTCAAGAATGGCTACTGGCACTGTGTGTTGGATGAAGAATCACGCAAGCTGACAACATTTCAAACAGCGTATGGGAGATACAGGTGGAACAGACTTCCTTTTGGTCTGGCTGTAAGCAGCGAAATTTTTCAGAAGAAGCTACAATTGGTTCTGGATGATCTACAAGGCGTAATTTGTGTTGCTGATGACATTTTGGTCTTTGGAGTTGGTGACACTGAGGAAGAAGCTGCAAGGGATCATGACTCAAAGCTGAGAAACCTACTGGACAGATGCCGAGCAAAGGGTCTGAGGCTGAACAGAGCAAAGACTGAGCTTGGTAGTACAGAAATCACATTTCTAGGTCACAAGATCTCGCGGGATGGTCTGATGGCTGACCCAAAGAAGATTGAAGCAATCGTGAAGATGCAAGCACCAGCGGATGTGACTGCAGTACGACGACTGTCTGTAATGGTGAACTACTTGAGTAAATTTGTACCCAGTCTATCGGATGTCATGGAGCCTATGAGGAAGCTGACCCATAAGGACACCGAGTGGAAGTGGACAAGAGAACACGATGAGGCGTTCAAGAGGATCAAGAAGATGATGACCCAAACACCCATCTTACAGTACTACAACCCAGAGCAAAAGTTGGAGATTCAATGTGATGCATCTCAAAAAGGTTTAGGAGCAGCGTTACTTCAAGAGGGTAAACCAATCGCATTTGCAAGTCGAGCACTGACTGACACGGAAACACGATATGCGCAGATAGAGAAGGAGACTTTGGCAATCGTCTTTGCACTGAACAAGTTTCATCAGTATTGTTTTGGGAGGAAGACGACAATCCAGAGCGACCATAAACCTCTAGAAGCTATCCAAAATAAGCCGTTGTCAAGTGTACCAAGACGACTGCAAGGGATGTTGATGAGGATACTACAGTATGATGTCGAGATTGTTCACAAGAAGGGCAAAGAAATGTATCTAGCCGACACTCTATCAAGAGCTTATCTGCAAAACACAAGAGATATGCAGGAAGAGGTGTTTGAACAGATCAACGTGACAGACTACGTACCCATCCGAAGTGAACGATTGCAAGAAATCCGTCGAGCAACTGAGGAAGATGAAGCATTGCAACTATTGAAGGAGATAATTCTCAAAGGATGGCCAGAAGACAAGAGTGAAGTAGAGACCATACTGAAACCATACTTTAATGTACGAGCAGAACTGTCATTTCAAGATGGATTGATCTTCAAGGGAGAACGTGTTGTAATTCCTACCAGTCTACGTCAGAAGATGAAGTCCGCTATACATTCGTCACATATGGGAGTTGAAGGTTGTCTACGACGCGCAAGAGAATGTTTGTTTTGGCCAGGAATGAATGCAGAGATGAAGCAATTCATTTCAGAGTGTGAAATTTGTAACACATACTCTACAGCTCAACAAAAAGAACCTCTGATGACTCATGAGCAAACCAGCCGACCATGGGAGAAAGTAGGTGTAGACCTTATGACAATCAAGAGTCACAGCTATCTTGTTACAGTGGACTATTTCAGTAATTTCTGGGAAGTTGACTACCTGGAAAGCACTAAGTCAAGCGCTGTTATCAGGAAGTTGAAGGCGCACTTTGCAAGATATGGACTGCCAAATGTACTAGCTAGTGACAATGGTCCGCAGTTCAGCAGTGAAGAATTTCAAGAATTCGCGGAGAAGTATGACTTTGAACATCGAACGAGCAGCCCACATCATCCCCAGTCTAACGGTAAAGCAGAATCAGCGATCAAGACGGGGAAGAAACTAATCAAGAAAGCTGTCGAGAGTGGTGAAGATCCGTTTTTGGCGATTCTAGACTACAGATATACGCCTATGCAAGATTTGGAAGAGAGTCCAGCGCAACTCAACTTTGGTCGACGTACGAGGACGTTACTGCCGACTACTAGCAAGTTGTTGGAGCCGAAAGGAATTATGTTGGAGCGAGTGAAGCAGAAGAAGATGCTGGAAAATCTCAAAAGCAAGAAGTACTACGACAAAGGTTCGAGAGTTTTGGAACCATTGGTTGAAGGTGACGTGGTGCGAATCAAGCCAACATCACTAGGCAAGAAGAAGTGGGAACGAGGAGTTGTAACCAGGAGATTAGACGAGCGATCGTATGAAGTGGAGACAGAAAATGGAGCGATAAGACGAAATAGAGGTCATTTACGGATGACAAGTGAAAACGCTGACATAAGAAATAATGGAAAAGTCACTAATACAGACAACACCACAACCATTAGATCTACAGATAGGAATTATACAGATATATGTGTTCCAGTCTACACAAACAACAGACATGTGAGAGACATACACGGTAGACTTGATGAACCTGTCACTACACATGAGAACAGGACGAGCGTGAGACGGAATAGGAATGTATTACCTACCAGGTACCGAGAGTTTGACATGACCAGGTAAGAGTACAGTACCGGTATGACTGATTGCATGTCTGACTAACAGTCCAATACTGGTATGAGATGAGGCACTGGCAGAAATGTAAATGCTGGATGAGAATGTTACAGGATGAGAAAGATTATCTAAATGGAGTAAGTGAGTGAGAATACGACTGAAGCCACTGAATGAGGAGTAACCTAACATTACAGTCTGAATGATACAGGTTTTGTAATGTGAATGGGAGTGTAAGGATATTATAATGCAGATCGGTATGCAAAGAAATTGTAATGCGAAAGGAAAGAGATTGGATGATTTTGAGTACGGTACTGGGTATCAGGATCTATAAATTTAAGTCAATCATATAACCTTTGTTACTAATTTACTAATCCTGCATGATATAACCAATAACTTTGCATGAAACATTTTGTAATTTTCAGAACATTGAATATTAATGTTCTAATGTACTAACTTTACTAATATACCAACAATTACTAATCCCATATAATCTCATAAAATAGATTCTTTATGTTTAGTTGGCACAAGGGTATACAATATATTTTGTATCATATATATTCACTATTTGTGGATATTCTCATGTAGAACAGTATTATCAACTAATAATTAACCTACCTCACCTAGTCTTGTAATACCATATCAATAGATTTGACTAATATACCTCATCTACTTCATATCTCATATTTACATACTAATAGATTAATATTCTAACAAAATTAATCACATTCCATACTGTACTAAAACACTAATTACTGTACCGGTAACATACTGTATACAGTACAGTACCAGTAACAACAAATCATAGTACTGTACAATTTTATACATCATATTGGTACTATTATTACTCTAGCTCATGTGCCATAATAGAATAAGCATTACTTAATAATCCTAGGAGACCTCAAAATGTCAAAATATAATTATTCTTATAATACCAATTTCACTGGTAGCTATCTTCTCAAAAGAGAGAGGATGTTACAATATTGGTAATAATATTGTAAGCTAAATATATAATCTACAGGCGAGCCGATATCAAGGCATGGCTTCCTAAACCTCCCTTGACGACAAGAAGCGTGTAACCAGACTCCCCCAATATATGTGAACCCCTATCCAGTGTGTCTCATTAAGAACCCGATATATATACCCATATCAACAGTGTCCACGAAGGTGATGATGTAGCGGTATCCCCTGTCGTTTTGTAGAGGTCCCATCACGTCCACTGCCAAAAGTTGCCAGGGTTTAGAAGTGATGAGTTTGCCGGAAGGTCCTGGGGTGCGTGTTTGGTCTCTTCCCAGGGTGCAGGCACGGCAAGCTTCAGTGATTTTCTTGGCCATGGTGTAGGGGCAAGGAGTCCAGTAGATGTCTTTGAACGTGTTCACCAACTTCTTTTGGCCTAGATGGATCCCGTTGTTGGTGTGCAAGGAAGACATCATTTGTTCAGCATCCTCAGGCCCTAGTACGATCTGGCCTTCTGGGGTAAAGAGGGCGTCACCCCATCTTTGTAAGAGGCAAAAAAGTCGGGTGGAGATCCAAGTTGGTTTGTCGTTCCGGAGGTAGGCCTGGATGAGAGGGGGAGTGGTAGTAGGTGGTGGTCGAGGTTCTTGGATGGCGTTGAGTTGTTCTGGTGCCAGTGGGAGCCGGGATAAGGCGTCTGCATTGGTATGGAGTTTTCCCGGCCTGTAGGAAATCTTAAAATCAAACTCTTCAAGTGATTCTTGCCAACGGACTGTTAGGGCATTCTTAGAGTCAGATTTCCTGAGCCATTGTAAGGCTTGGTGGTCAGTGATGATGGTGATCTTGACGCCAGCTAGGTAGGCCCGGAAGTGTTGGAGGGCCCAAACGATGCCTAAGCATTCTCTTAGTTACCGGGTAGTTGGTTTCTGCCGGGGTTAAGGTCCGGCTGGCACAAGCAATGATGTGCTCTCGTCCTTCTCGATTTTGGGAGACGACTGCACCGACGCCGAGAAGGGACACGTCGGTGTAGAGTCTAAAGGGTAGTTGGTAGTCCGGAAAAGAGACGACAGGGGAAGACACGACCATTAAAATCTCTGACTGGCAATCTTGTAAGTGACCCACGAGGTAAAGCTAACATTCTTGCGGATATTTTCTCCACCAACTCAACCTTAGATGAAATAAATCAAGATGTCCCTGTACTTAATTTTAATTCGCCTGAAATTCCCTCACTTAAGATCCACACCAGACATGTCAAAAAACTATTTTGCAGAATCTCTCAGTAGATAAGGCTCCTGGTCCAGATGAAATTCCTCCAATAGTACTTAAGAATTGCTCCTTGGTGCTCGCTCCTGTATTGGCAAAAATTTTCCGTCTGTGTACTCATACCTCATGCTTCCCAGTACCCTGGAAAGAAGCAAACATCCATCCAGTTCCTAAAAAAGGTGCCTCTTCAGATCCATCAAACTACAGACCAATAGCTATAACTTCCACTCTTGGTAAAGTCTTTGAAATTATATTAAATAATCACATAATTAAGCATCTTGAGAATAATAAATTAATCAGTGATAGGCAATATGGTTTTAGACGATGTCGATCAACTGCAGACATGCTTTGCCTTCTTACGCATCAAATCAACCAAGCTACAGACCAACATGGTGAAACACATACAATAGCACTGGATATATCAAAGGCATTTGATAGAGTCTGGCATCAATCCTTATTGTCGAAGATGTCACACTACGGCCTTGCATCATTAGTTCCACTAATTTCTTCTTATCTTCATAACAGAAAAATATGGGTAATGGTAGATGGCCTTTATTCTCAATTTCACTCAATAAATGCTGGTGTTCCCCAGGGATCAGTTTTGGCCCCAATTCTGTTCCTCATTCATATCAATGATCTCATATCTACCACTCATAATCCAATACATTCCTACGCAGATGACTCAACACTCCACAGTTCCTTCACATTTACCAATTCTTTCACCCAACCCGATCTTATAAATTCAAAAATAAACACTGCAATTTCTCTGAACCAGGACCTTTCTTGAATTAATGGATGGGGACAAAAAAATCTAGTTTCCTTTAATGCACAGAAAACCAAATACATTCAATTTTCTAACCGACAGAATCTCACTGACTCCCATATATTTTTTAATGATGTAAATATTCCCACTTCCCCTAGTATTGACATTCTTGGTGTAACATTAACTACTACCTTGAGCTGGACACATTATGTTAGAAGCATTGCTAAGAATGCCTCTAAAAAACTGGGACTCCTGTACAGAGTTCGAGAATTCTTCACTGACGAGCAGTTGGCCGTGATATATAAAAGTCATGTGCGTTCTCAGATGGATTACTGTTCACCTCTGTGGGGTGGAAGTGGAGTGGTTGCATTGAGGCAGTTGGACAAAATTCAAAATAAAGCTATTAGATTAATCAATAACCCTGCAATCACACAGGACCTTCCTACATTATCCATACGAAGAAACGTTGCATCCCTTGCATTATTCTACAGATATTTTCACAGCAATTGTTCCGAGGAACTTGCTTCAATTGTGCCGCCTCTCCACATCTTTCCCCGTAGAACTAGGGCAGCTGAGAGCGCCCATGAATTTACACTTTCTCCTCCACAATGCAGAACTTCTGCTTATCAGAATTCATTTATCCCCAGAGCTACTACTCTTTGGAATTCACTTCCCTCGAATTGCTTTCCACAAACTTACAATCTACAAATGTTTAAATCCAGTTGTTACAAACATTTTATGAATGGAGGATGCCTTTAGGCACATGGACCTTTTTGTTTTATCTGTGTTTTTCCTTCCTCCGTTCATTGTCTCTTAAAAAAAAAAAAAAAAAAAAAAAAAGGTCCTTGAGGGAGGTGAAGGCTTAGAGATGGTCGGGGGTCCACACAAAAGGTTCTTCCTTCCTAGTTAAGTCGTTTAGAGGTCTGGCAATGGTGGCGAAATTCTTCACAAACCTCCGATAGTAGGAGGCAAGGCCTAGGAAAGCTCTTACTCCTTTTACTGACTTTGGGGGTTGGATCTCCTGGATGGCTTGGAGTTTCTTGGGGACAGGTGCAAGTCCTTCTTCTGACACCAGATGTCCTAAGAATTGGACCTGATGTCGAGCCATGGTGCATTTAGTAGGCTTCAGCTTTAATCCGGCTTGTCGGATCATCTGAAAAACTTGGCGGAGGCGTTGGAGGTGTTCTGCCCAGGTACGACCAAATACTATGATGTCGTCCAAGTACGCCAGACATGTTTCCCAAGTTAATCCCTGAAGTACGGATTCCATCAGTCGGGAGAAGGTGGCGGGACCGTTACATAATCCGAATGGCAGCACTGAGAACTCGTAAAGCTTCCCTTGGCTGGTGGAGAAAGCTGTTTTGTTTTGGTCGGTGGGGGCGACGGGGACCTGCCAGTATCCGGATTGCAGGTCCAGTGTGGAGAACCATCTGGCCCCTAAGAGGGAGTCTAGGGAGTCGTCGATGCGTGGTAATAATAATAATAATAATAATAATAATTCTTTATTCCAGACACATAAGATAGATACAGTATAAATACAGTACGACCTAATGGTCCATATCACATACACTTCTCGTCAGAGCACAGATAATAATTATACACAAAGATATATTAATAAAGACACAATAAAATAAAAAATACAGTAGGCCTATTTACAGAATAGAGCACATATCACATTTTGTCACAATATAACACAGATAGGCTAACTAAGGCTATTGCTCAATGTTGGTTAACACCTATTGCACAGATCATTGCTCATAGTTCAATTAGACCTATATATTACATTACAGTACATACTATGTGTGCAGCAGCTTCTGCCAGTGAGATATAATACGGGATTCATAGATATGATCACTAGACCAAAGAGCTATAATCAGCGTGTTACTGGAGGATTGCAGTCGCTGCGAAAAGCTGTACACCAGTCTCCTGATGACAGCCCGACAGCACTGCACATCCAACAGTGTGCACACCATACTAGTGCTTTCATATTTAGAGAGACCAATGAACATCTTGAGTATATTATGATAGGATGTACACAGACCATTTATGGTGGCTCTCTTATACTTCCACCACAAATGGGCCGTGTACATAGAGGAACAATATGTCCGGAACAAAGTGACTTTAGTTTCCCAATTACACATGTGGAATTTTCTCAAGATGGTGTTACCACGTAAATATAGCTGTCTGCGCTGACGGCCGATATCTGCATCATCTGAGCAATCGTTTGAGATAATGTGTCCCAGGTATTTTATTTTGTTTACTTCTTGAATAATTTGATTATTGAGTGAGAAATTTGGCAGTTTACTTTTATACAGTAATTTTGATCTAAATATAAGAACAGCACTTTTCAGTGGGTTGAATTTAACACAATGTTTACTACCAAAAGATTCACATATATCAAGAAGTTTGCTCAGACCCGCAGAAGACGGTGCAATAATGACCAGATCATCAGCATACATGAGATGGTTGATGATTTTATTCCCACCATAACATCCAATCTGCTCTTTATTCAATTTATCACTTAATTCATCCATATATACATTGAATAAGTAAGGTGAGAGAATACTACCCTGTCTCACTCCATTGGTTACTGTAAAGGAATCCGAAATAATGTTACCCCATCTTACATTAAATGTTTGATTGGCGTACCAGTACTTCAAGATTCTCAGTATATAGGATGGCACTCCCCTTGTTGCTAATTTATCAAACAGGATATTGTGGCAGACTCTGTCAAATGCCTTACTAGCATCAAGAAAGCATGCAAAAATAGAGCTGTTCATTTTGATGTACCCATCCACTAGCTCCTTCAGAGTGTAGATGCACTGGTCCGTACCATGATTCTTTTTAAAACCAAATTGATTACTATTAGTTGAGATATACACTGAGATTCTGTCTAAAATGATTAACTCTAGTATCTTACTTACAATACTGGCAAGGGCAATAGGTCTATAGTTGTCTTTTGATGTAATTTTGCCAGCCTTGTCTTTAATTACTGGTATCAAGGTAACGGACATCATAGATTCTGGTAGGAAACCATGGATTAGAAAGCTGGTAAAGCAACTGCTGAGTTTCTCCAAGAGGAGAGTGGAGGAGTACTTCAAATGTTCAGCATATATACCATCAAAACCACAGGATTTGTTAGCATCTAGCCTACTTATTGCAGCCTTGATTTTTTCACTTGTAACTTTAATTGTGTCATATTTTTCTTCTTTGTTACACTCTGTTGTAGCAGCAATGGTATTTCCTTGGTGCCCAACAGAGTTAAACAAAGTTTGGTAATGTGTTTTCCAAAGATTGGCTATGTTATTAGTACCAGAGATCCCATCTACACTAACGGGTAGAGGTGTGCAGCTATTATGCATTTTTTTAATATCCTTCCAGAAGGCCAATGTGTCTTTGCTAGCAAAGTTTTTGGCCAATGCTTCTCTTCTTAATACATTTTCATTGTTTTTTATATATCTGATTGCATACTTGCATCTAGCCTTTAGTCTGGTGAACATGTCAAAAATGGGTCCCTGTCTCGGTTTGTTATGATCCAGCCATACACTACGAGCATCTCGGGATGCCTGGTATAGTTCTGAAACATGGTCATTCCACCCAGGTTTGTTAAAAGAGTAATTTTTGTTATGCTTGTGAAATACTATGTCACTAGCCTTAGTAAGACAAGATATAATATTATTGTACAGCTTGCTGACTTCTTCTCGATGACTAGCATTAACACAATTGGGGTCTTCACAGGTAATGGCATCCTCACTGCCAGGATCAAGCTCAGAAAGGAGAGTGTGTGTTAAAGTGCAAAATTGCTCACACTCCTCCTCGTCAAGCCCGCCCCATGGCAGTTTTGGATTTACACTATTGTTTGACTGGGTTAATTCTGGCGCTCTTTCCAAACTAGCTGTTAAGGTCAATGGGATATGATCTTCATCTGTATATGTATACTGAATTTCCATATTTGTTATCATATCATGGAAATCAGCACTAGCTACGGTATGGTAGTGGGGTGGCATCTTTGATGGTGACATCGTTGAGTTGTCGGTAGTCGATGCAGAATCGAGATGACCCATCCTTCTTCTTGACCAGTACCACTGGAGAGGACCAAGGGCTAGTTGAGGGGTTGACGATGCCAGCTTCTAACATCTCTGCAACTTGCTTCTGTTCTTCTTGGCGCTGAAGGGGGTTCTTTCTTCGTATAGCCTGTCTGACTGGGGGTCCAACAGTGTGAATGTGGTGTTCTAGGACATGGGTGTGGCCTACATCTTGGGAGTTGGTGGCAAAGATGTCCTGGTATTCGGCCATTAACTGGCACAGATCGTCCTTTTGTTGAGGAGTGAGGTGAGTAGGAACGTCTGGGAGTGATGGAGTTGATGCAGGAATGGAGGTGGTGGTGTCGGTTGAAGGCTGGTCATCAAAAGTTTCTAGTTCTCCGATGGTGAGACCCCTGGGTAGGGTGGTCGGAGATGTTGGCTATTCTTACTGCATTTTGTTTTAAAATGGCAGGAGCAGTGAGACAATCCCTGTCAAAAGGGCTCTGAAGAGAGGGAGTGTGAATGAGTTCTCCGTTGAGGGCTGGATGGATGGGTACCCAATGTTCATGATGTGGCAGCAAGGTGATGGGTTGAATGGTGATGGCCGATGCAACACGGATGGCTTTCAAGGTTTGAGGAGGGTCATGGAACGGTGTGGCAATCCTCGGAGTGGTGAGTCCTGGGGGTTTGGTGGAAAATAACAATCTTCTTTCAACACACTGGATAGTAGTGCGAAGGGCCGTGAGAAGGTCGAATCCCGGGTATCCGTCGTAGGTGGTTTCTTGGGAGGGAAATACCATAAAAGCGTGGTGATGGCCGTGGTTAGGTTGAGGGGTGGCCACATACAGTGGGGCCGTGATGCCAGTACTAGGAATAAGGTTGTCGTTGGCATCAATGAGGGTGGTGGACGAGTGTTGAATCGGTCCAAAAGTGTTGTGATGTCTCTGGTGGTAAGAGGAAAAAATACAGGATCTTGAAGCTCCGGTGTCGACAAGGAGTCGAGAGTTGACTCCCTGGATGGTCAGGTGGGTGTAAATGGGAGGCTTTATCATATCATAGCTGCCCCTATCTCGAGCCCCCGCCAGTTTGCAACTTGGTGGGCGGGGGCGGTCTAAAATCCTGGTTTGATGACTTCCGGCTCGACTGTACTGTGGTCGTCCGGGTCACCAACCTCTGCAGCTGTCTCGTCGTAATCCTCAGCTCCTGCGGTGCCGTCTTCTAGGATGGTGGCAACTCTTCTGGAGGGCTTCAGCCAGGGAATCTGTCCCCAGAACAGTGGAACCCTCGAGCGTTTGGCCAGCAACTCGGCAAAAGACTTCAACCCATTAATAGGGCACTGGGACCCGCAGGGCTTCCAGTCTCCAGGCTTGACTCTGGCCCATTCTTCCGGCTTGTCCTGGTTGCAGCTAGGGTGGTAGGTTGGTCCAGAATGAGCTCCTTGTGGCTTAGTGGGAGCTCGTTGGATACCCGCGATCTTATCTTGCTCCTGGGACTTTTGCAGGGCCAGAATACGGCGTATGATAGGGAGGTCTGTATCATATCCGGCCGGTTCTGTGATGGCAAAGTGGTCCCGGACTGCACGCGGAAGGATCCTCATCAGGGTCCGGCGGACGTTCTCCTTCCTCTCTGCAGCTGTAGCCGTTGTGAATGCGGTGGAAGCCAGCCTGGTAAGCTTGCTGATGGTGGCGTCGAGGTCCCCGTCGTAGGTGATGGCGTGAAATTGCTGGTCGGCTATCACAGTACCTAAGACGGGGTTAATGGCAGTTTTAGTGTATGTTTCAAACTGTTCCCAGGTCATTCCGGGGTTCTCTTTTACATAACTGGAAACTAGGGCCATAGACCGCCCTAGCTTCATGACTACAGTATGTATTTTAGGGGCAACTTCATCTTTAAATATGATGTCAAGCACTGGCTTGACAACCTCTAAATAGGTGGCAATGTCAGTTTCCTCTGGTCTGAAAGGAATAATATCCAGTGCTTTCCCTGCCATCCTGACTACTTATCCCTGTTGTGATACTCTCAAAATATTTAAAGCAGGAAAAACCTGAAAGGCTACCTTCGAGAAAGAGACACCGCTGCCACCAGTGTTATGCCCGGTCCAAATTGGAACGCGAGATATCCTTTGTACAATGAGCAGCTCTCTAACTGGATAGGTATACCTTAAACTTTAAATAAAGAGACAACACGGCAGGATAATAAGCACACAGGTAACAAGTTAACATGGGTTTTATTCAGTTTAACACCTGGTTCATGGAGGAGCAAGACATATATTTTATACCTGTAACCTGGAGATCATCAACAACAATAAGAATAATTAAGACATACAATAATAAGGTTATCAAGTAAGCAATAGGAGTCGGACAATGGGTCCGGACTCAAGGTAATAATAATACTCCTAGGATACAATTATAAGGTATCCAAATGGTGGATGTACACCTCCTACCCAAATAGATCTCAGAGAGGATCTCAACAAAAGACAAGAGTGCAGTAATGGCAAATGCCGTCTGGATCATGCAATGATGTCCCCGGCATATAGTGACGTTAACTGACTCTAAAGCAATAATGGCCAAGTGGTCATCAACAATGAAGTGGGCTCGGAAAGGCTCACAAATGATATTAATACTATAGGTGTGCTAGATCTCACCTGGCAAAGATTAATCCTTAACTCTAATTGTGTACTAGCAAGGTGCTGAAGGCTGAGGCAACAATCGTCGGGAGCTGAGATAGAGTGAAATCTATTCGAGTTATGAACCTGACAGAGTGTTAAATGAATTAGGCTAGAAGTTATACAAAGGAACTAGATTACGTGTAAATATGTGTTTGTGTTTGATGCTATGGGTCTTATATAGGCACGCCCCCTCTGTCGGGCTATGGGAGACCAATAACCCGGGAAGGTGCGTATATAAGGATCCCCTGATAGGTATGTATAATGTGTCCCGGCAAGTGGGCTAATTAACGTCAATTTAAGTAGGGAGAAGAAAGACCTCTCGCAAGACTTAATGTTAATGAGAACCCCTGAAGATAACTTCTACCACAACCCTGAGTCAACTCTATACCCATAAACTATACAAAAGCACTTAAAGGAGAGCTGTAGTGAAGAGGAGGGCCCGTAGATCGAGGGAGGATCCAGTAGTCCGGAGGGCGGCTGGGCGTGATGACTCCGGAAGTTGGTCCAGGGGGGGGCGGCTGGGCGTGGTGACTCCAGCTACTGGTCCAGGGTGAGTCACAAGATGATTCCTTAGACCTTGGTGCCTACCACGGGACAACCGGGTTCCTCTTGCACTCCCACAGTGCAGTGATCCCCAAAGGATATGCTGGAGTTCTGCTACAAGGTTTGGGGGGTTAGGGTGACTAGCATAATGATCTACCTAGAGTTGCAAGCAGTCTAGATAGTGACATTATAGGTAGTCTAAGGGGGGTCAGGGTAAGTGTCTTCCTTCCTTGCTAGTTCGTGGAACTATCAGAACCATGTAGTAAAAAGAATCCAGAAAGGGGAGCCCAAAGTGGGTTGCCCAAAATTAGTCCTCTTCCTGATGGGGGGGGGGGGGGGGAACCCAATCTGGTAGATCTAAAGTTACTACACTATCCTCATAATCCCTTGAATAAAACAAGGTAGGAATCCTTTGGTACTTGGATTGTGCACCGCATCGAAGGCCAGAAAGGGGGAGCCCAAAGTGGGTTGCCCAAGCTAGTCCTCTTCCTATTAGACCAGTCAAAGTAGGGCTGGACTTAGAACAAATTGCAATAGAAGGTTTTTTGGCTTTAACTTGTTTATTAGGTCCCTCTGATGAACATATAAAAAGTCTCCAACTTTTGGACACCGGGAAAGTGGTTAATTTGCATAAATTCAAGATGGCCGCCGTCCAAAGCTTCAATTTACAGATAACTTTTTTCTGGTTGCTCCTAGACCCTATAAATGTATTACAAACAACGTTTTTTGGCTTTAACTTGTTTATTAGGTCCCTCTGATGAACATATAAAAAGTCTCCAACTTTTGGACACCTGGAAAGTGGTTAATTTACAGCCAAAAAACCTTACAGCCAAAAAACCTTCTATTGCAATTTGTTCTAGGTCAAGCCCTACCTTTACTGCACATTATTGTCTATTACATTTTGCCTAGGCCTATACTAATCCCATCATCTTGTTTCTTGTTTCAACAGATTGGTGCGACATCTACCGAAGCCATGGAAGAAGAGGTGGTGCATAATCCCTGCGGCATTTGCTCAAACACGTTAGACGAAGGAGAAACAGTCAAGCTGAGGGCGAAGGGAGCAGATACTATCAACAAGGCCAGTACTGAACGTGGAACGCCATCAATTACCGTGTCCGAGGGCCAAACGGTGCACATTGATTGCCGAAAGAAGCATGTCAATACGAAGCCAAATAGAATTCCTGGGAAGCAGAAGAAACGTCCTGAAAAACCTGCTCTTCGTTCTCAGACACCAGACTTTTGTTTTACAGAGAACTGCTTTTTTTGTGGTACAAAAATCTATTTGGACACAAAGCATGATTCAGAAGAAGTGTATCCAGTACGCACCTTCAACTTTCAAAGGACAATACTTTCTGAATGTGATGCCAGGGCTGATGAGTGGGCTGACACTGTTAGAGGCCGAATTAACTTTGCACGCGATCTTCCAGCAGCTGACGCAATATATCACAAGCAGTGCAGCTCAAATTTCCAGACACATAGGCAGATCCCCTCCAAATATCGTGATTCCGCAGACAGTGAACCTCCTCGCAAGGGTCGCAAAGTAGATGCCTCACGAGAGGAAGCATTTCTACTCGCAATCGAGGACCTAGTCAGTGGCAATGATGATGAACAGACTACAGTGGTTGATCTCGTTGATAGAATGTCCCAGTTGTGCCCTGATGTTGAAGCGTATAGTGTAAAATACATGAAACAGAAACTTATTTCATATTTTGGGGATGAACTGGTTATTAGTAACGTGCATGGACGCAGCGATGTTGTAACTGTCAAAGAAAGTGCTGCAAAGATTTTGCAACAATTCAAAGACTCACCACAGACTGATGATGAGGAAGCAGAACAAAGAAAGATAGTCAGGGCTGCGGCACGGTTGATCAAAGCAGATATAAAGAACATTGATACTTGTAGAGATTTCTATCCAGATCCTTCTGAACTCCGGTCGCTGGAAAAGAATGTGGCGTACGTTCCGCAGTCCCTTCGTATATTGCTGCAAGAGACGTTCAGTGGCAAGTCATGTGATCTTGAAGTTGCATCAATTGGACAAAGTATCGTGCAACTTACCAGACCAAGGGCCATTGTAGCACCCATTCAGTATGGATTGGCAGTTCAAATGCACCAGCACTTTGGTTCCCGCTTTCTTGTGGACAGTTTACACAGCCACGGCTTCTGTCTGCCTTACGCAGAAGTTTTGAGGTTTTCGAAGTGTGCTGCCAATTTCAGGGGCACCAACATATCCACTGCAGGCAGGTTTGGACAGTTCGTTGCAGACAATGTTGATCACAACTTGCGTACGCTTGATGGGCGAGGAACATACCATGGTATGGGTATAATTGTTGCTGTCACCCCTGAAGTAAGAGACACAACATCAATACCAAGATTGCAGTCACCTGAAAACAACTTCACGGCAGCTCAAATTGAAATCAAATACTACCGCAGTGTTCGCAAGAAGGGTGGGCCTCTCGAATTTAGAAAGCTTGACCCCATTTCAGCATCTGACAAGCTTGAAAATCTGGACATACTGTGGAAAACGTCATGGTTGCTTCGACCAAAACGACCAGGCTGGTCCGGCTTAATGCAGAGTGTGTGCCATGGACCACACCCAGGGAAATCATCCGTCCATTTCTTGCCCATGATTGACATGGACCCTACGGACATGAGTTGTATTTACACAACACTTCACTTCGTTGCTGCGGAAAGCCATCGCCAGGGAACGACGCCAATGCTGACATTCGACCAACCGCTTTATTGGAAAGCGAAGACGATCATTGTTCATGAGAAGGAAGGAAGCGAACTGAAACCCATTGTTTTGAACCTTGGTGGCTTTCACTCTGTGATGAGCTTTTTGGGATGCATGGGCCATGTTATGGAAGCATCTGGGCTTAAGGAGGTTTTGGAACTTATATACGCTGAAAATGCTGTGACCCAAATGCTGAGTGGGAAAGCCTATGCACGAGCAATCAGAGGCCACTTCTTGGTTGACACAGCCTTGAGTTCGATTGTGTTAGGCAGGGCATACGGTGTCAACCTCTCAATGGTAGATGAGGAAAGTGACGCATGCAAGGACTTCCAGGAGGCTGCAGATCTTTTGGATAAGCTGTTGCGTGAAGACGTTTCACCGGATGAAGTCTGCAGTAAAGACGTTTTCAACAGAATTTCTGAAAAACTTAAAGCTGAGAAGAGCTCCTTAGCAGAGCATAAGATGGGAAAGCTATGGATTCAATACATGGACATGATTGACCTGCTGCGTCGCTTCCTGAGGGCACTGAGAATGGGCGATTTCCTACTGTACCTCGGAACACTCCAGGAGATGTTGCCGTACTTTGCAGCGTGTGGTCATAACAATTATGCCAAGTCAGCCCATGTGTACATTCAAGACATGATTGAACTTGAGCAGCTCAACCCAGACATGTTCTGTCAATTGAACTCCGGTCTATTTGTGATCCGCCGAAGTGATCGGCTGTGGGCAGGACTGCCAAGCGACTTGGTTATAGAGCAGGTTTTGATGCGCTCTTTGAAAACGAATGGTGGATTGACACGTGGTAGAGGCATGGAGGAAACGCAACGCCTGCGCTGGTTACTTGCTATGCCAGCCTGCGCTGAGGTGAGTGAAGTTATGCAAGAACTGACAGGGAAGCATTTCCACACCTCTGAGCAGCACAAAGAAATGACTGAAGCAAGGCGTGAACGAGATAGGAAGGACACAGAGAAGGTTCTCGCATTCTTCAAGGATTATGATCCATTTCAAGAATCAAATGAACTCAGGAATATTGCCAACGGTGTGACAGGACCAGCCTCGGCCAATCCTCATTTACTGTATGAGGTTGGTATGAACATTGTGCAGAAGATGGAAGGTAGCAATGCTTTTGACTTTTCATTTAGGAAGAAAGATCAAGTTGAGTCGTTGGGTGCAAAGGTTACAATCAGTGCTGAAAAAGTACCAATCGACCCACAGCTCCTTTTCCAGAGGCTCCTCATCTTTGCTAATAACAGGGACTTAGGTGTTGAAGAGGTCTTTGCGTATGAGTTGTCTAGCTACCCTACTGCTCTGTTCGATAAGTGGGGGAGGCTCAGGGAAGCCAATAAACCACAGCTAGATGAGATAGCTGCTGTTGTTCCCAAGTCGTCATTGGAATCATTTGAGGAAGAAAGGACTGTGACCCATGTTCTGGATGGTGGTTCCTTATTGCAAAGGATTCCATGGAAGAAGGGTGACACATTTGAGGACATTGCAAGCATGTACATGAAGCATGTTTCCAAAAACTTTCTCAACCCGGTGGTTGTATTCGACGGTTATAAATCAGGACCTACTACCAAGGACATGACACACAATCGACGATCAAAAGGAGTCTTTGGTCAAAAGGTGATGTTCACTCCAACCATGCCCCTTCGGTCAAAAAAGGAAAACTTCTTGTCAAACTCCGACAATAAGCAAAACTTCATTGACTTATTGTGTGAAACATTCAAGGCAAATGGAATTGACTGTGTCAATGCGCCAGCAGATGCAGATGTCATGATTGCGAAGAAGGGAATTGAGCATGCAAGGGAAACCGTGACATATGTGATAGGTGAGGACACAGACTTGTTGGTGCTGTTGTGTCATTATGCGGAACGAGGGATGAATGATTTGTACTTCAAGTCGAGCAAGGAAGGTGGGAAATGTTGGCATATTAACTCAGTAGCAGAAGCTCTCGGTGAAAGCATCTGTCGTGTCCTGCCAGTTGTCCATGCACTCTGTGGATGTGACACAACCTCACGACTGTATGGTATTGGTAAAGGGGCTGCCTTGAGGAAAGTGAGGGAAGACAACGGTTTCTTGAAATGTATAGAAGCATTCTGTTGCCAAAGTGGAAGTAAAGACGCGATATCATCAGCTGGTGAAAAGGCCTTGGTTTATTTGTACGGGGGAAAAGGAAATGACACCCTTGACGGACTGCGAAAGACAAAGTTTTGCAACAAGGTGGCAAAAAGTTCAACTACCGTTGAAGTTCACAGCCTTCCCCCAACAACCGATGCAGCCAAATACCACTCGTTCCGAGTTTATTGTCAGGTCCAGGAATGGATGGGGAACTGTGTGGACCCCGAGAAATGGGGCTGGTGTCTGCGGAAGGGACAGCTTGAACCGAAGACGATGGATTCGCCAGTGGCTCCTGATTCACTACTGAAATTGGTCAGATGTCAGTGTAAGGGCAACTGTGACACTCAACGCTGTAGTTGCAAACGGAATGAGCTTGAATGTTCCAGTGCATGTGGTCAATGTAAAGGACTTTGTCAAAATAGCAACTTTGATGCAAGCACCGATGATCCAAGTGAATACGAACTCCTATCATGAATTACATAATTGGCTCTGAATGACGTCATACTACGTCATGTTTTTTTTGTTTTTTTTTTATAAAAAAGAGGGACAACAGGTCAAAAAACCCATACAAGCACAAAGTGCCTGTGTCACCCCTTGTGAAAGAGACAGGCTGAACTGTCTGTAAGGTTTTTCGGCTGTAAATTAACCACTTTCCAGGTGTCCAAAAGTTGGAGACTTTTTATATGTTCATCAGAGGGACCTAATAAACAAGTTAAAGCCAAAAACGTTGTTTGTAATACATTTATAGGGTCTAGGAGCAACCAGAAAAAAGTTATCTGTAAATTGAAGCTTTGGACGGCGGCCATCTTGAATTTATGCAAATTAACCACTTTCCCAGTGTCCAAAAGTTGGAGACTTTTTATATGTTCATCAGAGGGACCTAATAAACAAGTTAAAGCCAAAAAACCTTCTATTGCAATTTGTTCTAGGTCCAGTTAAATGATTGCTAGATTTACTGGACTATATGGGGGGAACCCGACCTGGTAGATCTTCGATCACAGCACACAACTGACAAGTTGAACACCAGCTATCTCTGGCTGTTCTTACCCTGAACTAAAAGAATACCAAATGGCAAGCTTCGTTACTGATGTCCAGGCTGGGTGAGTATAAGGCAATCTTCTTGCCCCTACTTAAGGCGCCCGGCTTGAGAGGATCAAAGGCGCTGGGGTGGTGTTGGCGCGTGGTAGTTATGTCCTTGTAGCTCTGGGGGTGGCGCGCCTGGACTCTGGCTGTACCTTGTAGCTAGATGCCCCCGGGCAGATTCTGTTATAAGATGGGGGTGATCACTTCCTGTAGCTGGTTGATCAGGCTGGGGAAGTCTAGGATGGTTAGCTGGGTGTTTAGCGTAGTTACCCCTCTGACTTTTCTCTCTGGTGGTAGGGGCCATAGAAGCTGGCTGGGCAGGGTATGCTGGTGTAGTCCACTCAGGTCTTATGTGTCCCACCTGTCTCGTTGATATGCGGGCGATGCGGGCAGGAGCAGGGTGGCTGGCAGGAGTAGGGTTGGCTGCAAGTTTAGTGGCAGCTAGAGATGCGGTCTTATCATCCTGAGACCGCATCTCACCCCTCATGCTCTATTTTAGCTGATGTATTGCACCCATACTTAATTGACTAATATTAAACGACTATGCATCTTTTTCACGATAAAGCTAAGGTTTAGTAAGACCATAAACATTGTATAGGCTATGTTAGGCCCCCTACAGTTCGAGAACAAAATATGAGACCAAAACATAGGCCTACAAATTTCAAGGCCTAAAAATTTAGCATTTTAGAAGTTTAGCCTACTCTACAAATATCTTCGATACCACTCAACTTTCTCACAAGGTTAAGTACATAGGTTATCTATGAAATATAGCTATCGATTTGACCATTACAGTTCACGAAAAAGAAAATATTACCGAAATTTTTGGTTCATATATTTATATATAATTGTATGTAGGCCTAATCTTCTATTATACACTCAACTTACTAACAATCACCATGTTTCTTGTTGTCAAATTAGGCTATATCTTATTATTCCTTTACACATGCTTACGAAAAACAGTATATTAACCAACTGCCAAACTCAATAGTGCTATTTTGTAATGTATATAAAGTATAATCATCAGGCCTACCTATAGGCAGTGCGTCCTAAGCAAGTGGTGGGTAGGAGGCTAGGAGCGAGAGCGACGATGTTTCCCCTTGCACCGCCAAATCAATACTGATGGAGTGATCGTTATTTTTCTAATTTTAAATACCCATGACGTCGCAGGATAGAAGAAAAGAAAGGGGTTAAATCAGAAAACACACATGGTGTTTATTTTACTCATTATTAATATTACTTATATATAAAGTATATACTATTAGTATAATTAATATTATTTTCAGATCCATTTGGGGGCCCCCTTCTCTTGGGGCCCGGGGGGCGATTTCAAACAGCCCCCTCCCCCCCCCCCCCTTTAGCTACGCCACTGCACTGCACTTGGCGAGCCAAAGAACAAGGGATCGAATTGTTATGCCCTGCTTTTCTACAGGATTAACTTGGGTAAAGTGAGTTCTAACTGACTGGGTATATAAGGCTGCATGCACAAAACAAGGTATGAGGAATAGAGAACACAAAATAAACACACGGTAACAAGATACATGATCACGTTTATTGATGTACACACTTCTGTAGTTTTCTTGATAATGATTAATATGAAGCATAAGAAGGTATGAATACTCGTACAAGACAAATGATAGAATTGAACAACTAGCATTAAGTGGATCTGGATGGAGCCTAGTCTCCCACTTCCAACGTTCAGGTATTAACCCTTCTTTGGCGGCGCGCATCATATGTCGAGTGAAAGAAATTTGGACTATGTGGCGGCTCACAACATAAGTCGTGTGGCATTTTCAGCACGTAATGTTGCTGAGAGAGAGAGACAAGTGGTGGCAGGAGAGTAGCGAGCGTATGACTGCTCCAGACCACCGCGGTGGACCAACTGACATGAATCCCACCCTCCTCCACCCTCTCACACTCGCTACATAGTGAATTGTATGGGGAAAGTACCGAATTACATGGTTTTTGCACTCGTGTTGCGCGGTTGTTGCAAGAAAACTAGCGGTCATACAAGGATCGTTGTGATGTCATTGGAAAGCTCTGTTAACCTCTCCGCGGCGCACAGGGGGTTTTCTACAGGGTAAGACTGTGCGCACCTATGATGATTTTGGGATCTATTGCCAATTTCGATAAAAAGTACATCATCGTGTAGGGAATGTTTGCGTGCATCGGCCCATATATATTTGACCCCCCAAAAAATGTCTGGGGGGGGTAGGGGAACGGTCCGTAGTTGAAAAATGTGGAGCGAATGGCACCGCACGGCTAGATTGTCATCGAGCGGCGAGATTTCCCGGCCGAATTTTCATGCGCCCAGGGGATAGAAGGAGAGGGAGGAGGGGGTGGGTTACCGCGTATTATCACGTATATCTCCTTTTTCGAGCCCTTTTAGGCTATTTAGAGTATGTATACGTGTGTAGGGCACCCATATAACAATGAATATGCCTCATAGTGACCAAAAATTGCAATATATAAGGGAATTATAAGAGAATTTTTAGGCGGGAATGAAGATGTGTTGGAGGTTTGGCGGCAATTTATGAGCTGAGAGTGTGGTTTACGCCATACATATCACGTATATCTTGTACGTAGAGCACTGTCATGCTATAATACAGACTTGTACGTATGTATACGTGCCATATATCAAAATATATACTGCATATAGACCAATTCATGCGATATTTACGCACATTATCAATGAGTTTCTATGCGTGAACCAAGGTGTGAGTGAGTTGTGCTGGGAATGAAAGGGGGAGAGGGTGTGTTACGCCATAAATATCACGCAAATCTTGTATTTAGAGCACTGTCATGCTATAATACAGACTTGTACGTATGTATACGTGCCATATATCAAAATAGATACCGCATATAGACCAATTCATGCGATATTTACGCACATTATCAATGAGTTTCTATGCGTGAACCAAGGTGTGAGTGAGTTGTGCTGGGAATGAAAGGGGGAGAGGGTGTGTTACGCCATAAATATCACGTAAATCTTGTATTTAGAGCACTGTCATGCTATAATAAAGACGTGTACATATGTAGGCGTCCCATATAACAAGGAATATACTGCATATAGCCCAATTGATGCGATATTTACGCAAATTGTGAATGTGTTTCTAGCAGACGGAAGCCTGAAAGGGTGGGTTGGGGGTGGGTGGGTGGGAGGGAGGCATGCAGGGGTGCAGTGAGTGAGTGAGTGAGTCGTGGAGAGATGGAAGTCAGGCAGATCTCTAGATAGATAACCAGCTTTGTGATAATTGTGGAGGCGCCCCAGGCGTATTGATGTTTGGTATTTTGAACCTTATGTCTACCAGATGGCTGGTGTTCGTTGCCATCAACAGGTCTACAATAACATGAATCAGGAATGGAGAGAGAGAGAGAGAAACTGAGACATGCATGTCGTACGTATAAATGGACTTCAGAATTGCATTTTTATGCAAGCAGACATTGCATTTTAGACACATGTGAAGTACCACAGAAACATGTAGGCCATTGACTGTAAATAAAGTACTATATTATAGACCACCAGCGACGGTGCCGAGTCAACACAGGCAGATTGCCTTTTGTGATAAAGGGCTAAATATAGAATGGTGTCTCCTTACACTTGCGAAAGGGTAGATTGCCACCAGAGAAACGTTTACTTATTTATTTCGAAGTAATATGCAATCTAAATGTATATTCGAGACCTACTGCAATTATTTGTATGACAGTCATGACTATGTATAATCCAATATACGCGCGTAGGCGAGACATAAGAAAGCTGGTTGAGCAATTTTCGACACCCACACAGTTATTATTCTTTTTTATTTACAATATTATACAATACAAATGTATTTGTGAAGAGTATTTTATCCATTATTGTATTTATACCAATTTTGTTCCCAGACAGAGCTGCTGTTGCTGGTGTAGCTGGGGCATAAAGGAGCGGCAAGGGTCACCTCGTGACCGCTTGACCGTGTGAAAATGAGTGGAGTCGCACTGAGAGGGGCAATTTTGCTGAGTGTTTGGGCAATTTTTGACAGAATAAAGTTATATAATTACTAATTCTTGACAGAGACAAACTTTTATAAACCTTGGCATGATATAATTGATAATCCCATCAATTTACAAACGTAAATTGGTGGGATAATTAATTTTTTTTTGTATATTGTCATTTCGATTGTAGACACGAAGTTTTGAGTGATATTTGGTATGAGCTCCTGTGGCATGGTTGGTAAGGTCGCGGACTGGAAAACTCAAAGTGTCGTAGGGTAGTGGGATCGAATCCAGGAGGGGGTTATGGGGAAGGTTTTATATTGTCTAGAAAATTTTTGATAAATTTTTTTTTTTACAAGATCATGCCATTGTATTCAAACAATATGAAATATTCATAGAATATATCATATTGTAAGAATACAATGACATGACCTTGTTTTTTTTTTTGTTTTTTTTATTGTTTTTTTTATTATCTTAGTAGGTTTGACAGGATTTATTGAAACATATTTATTTTTGTACAATTCATTTGAGGTAAGAAAATAATTATATACACATTACTTTGGCTAATAACAAACATATATATTGATATACTAAAAAAATAAGGCATATTACATGTAAATCTTTGAAACTTATAAACTAAATAATGAAACATACAATTATATAATGTAAAAGCTATATCACAGGGACATCTTTGGAACTTATACATTATATAATATATATGTTACATTATGAGGTAGCGTGATCAATTAGGTCAGGTCAGGTAAGGTAGGGCGCGAGTCCAGGGCAGGGCAGGGCAGGGGGCGAGTCCAGGGCAGGGCAGGTGGCGAGTCCAGGGCAGGGCACGGGGCGAGTCCAGGGCAGGGCAGGGCAGGGGGCGACACTCAGTAGTTCTTGAAGGTGTGGTAGTCCCTGAAGCAGTCACCCAGGCAGAGTGGAACTTTGCACTTGGCGCACATTGAGGTGACTCTTTTCGTGACATGGGGTTTCCTCACACTGGAGCTGCAGACGGTGCACTGCGCCTGCCTGTGACGAGTGCCAAGCATCTCAGTGTTGATGGGGTAGTGTCTTTCGACACCCAGCTGGATGCGGTCAGGAACGTGATCCCCACGCCATGCCGTACGTCTGTGAGTGGTGGTGCCATACTTCTCCAGGAGTTGGTAGGAGACGTTGTACACGAACTCCCGGAATTTCAGCTTCTGGTTTGGGGCCATATCCTTTTTCACCAACCACAAGTTGTAGGCGTTCAGCAGAGTTATATCAACTAGGTGGAGGAAGAGCTTGTGATACCACTTCACAGTCTTCTTCAGACACTCAACGCCTGACAGCTGACAGTCAGACTTGTCCACCAGGCGCATGTTTTTAGTGTAGTCCACTACCATGTCGGGCTTGTAGATTGTCTTCCTGGTTCGGTAGTGGATTTTGCCAGAATCCACCTGGGCACCTGTGTGGACGGTGGAAAGCAGGTGGACGTCTCGCTTATCCTTCCACTTCAGGGCTATCAGTTTCCCACACTTCTCGAGCTGCTTGTATTTCTGCCCCTTTCGTCGCCTTCTTCGCACATGCCTCTCGCGGTGTTCCTGGGCCAGGTCGTCTTCTGAAGGTGTGTCACTGGAGGAGGCATCTGTGAGAGGAATGACATCACCTGTGAACTTTGGCATAAACTTTCTTGTCTTTCTGACAGTCCCACATGACCCCGTTTGGTTGTCATGAAGAAACTGGCAGAGAGCAGGAGAAGTATACCAGTTGTCAGTGTAGATGATGTGGCCTTTGCCCAGGTAAGGTGCCAACATTTTCCTGACGATGGCACCTGACATGCCCATGGGGTCATTGGCAGCGTCTTTCGGTACGTCAATGTCAGTTCCTGTATACACGATCATGTCAAGCACTATTCCAGTTTCACAGTCGCACAACACGAAGAGCTTGATTCCGAACCTATGCCTTTTCAAGGGGATATACTGCTTGAAAACAAGACGTCCTTTGAAGAGCACGAGCGACTCATCAATCACCAAATTGAGGAAGGGGTAAAAGTATTTTCTATACCTCTCCAACAACATGGTGAACACATCCCGAACTTTCCATATCCTGTCAATCCTGTTAGGATTTTCGTTGTCTGCAAAGTGCATAAATCTTAGCAGCAACAAAAATCTGTCACGAGTCATGAACTTATTGAAAGTTGGGGTGGCGATGAGAGGGTCGTGCTTCCAATAGTGTTGCAACACATGCTTCTTGATCAGAGGCATGAGGAACAACAAGGCAAAGAACGTCAGAAATTCTTCCACAGTCATATCCACCCAGCCTCGTATTCTCGCTTTTGGAGAAAGGACGTCCAATCTGCCAAACACCCACCTGTAGTAGGCGTTTGTTTGGGCAACGATGTACGTCATTACCTCCATGTCGAAAAAAGCGAGGAAGAAGTCGCTTTCGTTCGCTTGATCATCACAGGGCCAGTCGTCAGTTGTTCCTGACATCCCAGGATTGAACTGGGGCACGTCAGGTACAAAATTGACCCCGTCAGACCAATCGAACGAAGGCAGCTCAGGGATCGGAATGTCGTCTGCGTCTGCTTCATCGTCTGAAATATCGCTTCCATGGTCGCGATACAGCACTTCATCATCATTACCCTCCTCTTCACTTGACAGACGATGCCCTTCCTCATTTTCGTCACCGACGTCGGACTCACTCCCACTGTCCACTCCCAAATCCCCCCACCCTTGGTCCCGTGCTAGGGCTTCGTCGTCGAAACCCGGGCTGCCAATGTCCTGCGAATCACCATCAAACAGCAGGGCGGCATACTTTGATGGTGTCAGAGTTTTCCGGGTCACTTTGGCACATGCGGGAGTCTTATGGACAGGGACAGCAGAGGCGGCGGCAGGGGCGGCGGCAGGGGCGGCGGCAGGGGCAGCAGTGGTGCGTGGCCTTGATGGCAAGATGATGGTGGTGCCTGTCGCCCTTCTCTCTGTTCCATGGGCGGCAGGGGCAGCAGTGGTGCGTGGCCTTGATGGCAAGATGATGGTGGTGCCTGTCGCCCTTCTCTCTGTTCCTTGGGCAGGGGCGGCATGGGCGGCAGGGGCAGCAGGGGCAGCAGGGCCGGCAGGGACACCAGGGCCAGCAGTCGCTTTCCCAGTCGCTTTCCCTCTCCCTTTCCCCTTCGCCTGTTAATTAATAAACACTGATACGCTTAGCACTTCCTAATGGAATGGTTATATATGAATTATACTGGGGCAAAGATGTAGCCACTTCATAGAAATATTAATAAGTGAGTCTCTAAATAGCACTGTAACACTGTAGTACTAATAGAGTGAATCTTGGGTAGTATTTGATTGGTCTGGTCCTGGTTATCTTGCGTCCGTGATGTTGGGGGCTAACGACTGGTTCCGCGGCCGTCCAGATGGTCCATATGTAGGAAGTCCTCAAGACGGATCTCTTGGCGATCGTTGCTGGTTACACTCTTATATACCCACTGGTTTCTAGACCTGAATCACAGATTGTTATGCCCTGTTTTTCTACAGGATTAACTTGGGTAATGTGAGTTCTAACTGACTGGGTATAGAAGGCTGCATGCACAAAACAAGGTATGAGGAATAGAGAACACAAAAGAAACACACGGTAACAAGACACACGATCACGTTTATTGATATGCACACTTCTGAATACTCGTACAAGACAAATGATAGAATTGAGCAACACTAGCATAAGTGGATCTGGATGGAGCCTAGACTCCCACTTCCAACGTTCAGGTATTAATCTTCTGATCACTGGCTTTATTCACAAGTTATTATACTGGAGACCATCAATGTTACTTACAGATTCAAATTCACTGTTAGATTTATTACTGGTAGCTCTGGTGCACAAGTAGTAGTTCACAGACTAGATTAGACACGCGTATTTTAGAGCACGGGAATTTTAGTAACCTCAGGGGGTACTGATCTAAGTTATATATTCTTATAGCAGAAATACGTAGAACGCAAATCAGTGGGCGAACATTAGATATCACTAGGGTTTCACTTCTATGTAATAATATCTGGATATATGGGTAATTACGAGAGTTAATATCGCCTGTTAATTAATAAACACTGATACGCTTAGCACTTCCTAATGGAATGGTTATATATGAATTATACTGGGGCAAAGATATAGCCACTTCATAGAAATATTAATAAGTGAGTCGCTAAATAGCACTGTAACACTGTAGCACTGATAGAGTGAATCTTGGGTAGTATTTGATTGGTCTGGTCCTGGTTATCTTGCGTCCGTGATGTTGGGGGCTAACGACTGGTTCCGTGGCCGTCCAGGTGGTCCATATGTAGGAAGTTCTCAAGTACGTGGACAGGTCCTTCTATCTAACTCTGCCACGGAGTCTGCTGGCTCTGGAACTCAATTCTCAGCAATCAACAATGATAGAGCTCGAGGTCCACTCTGGTGACCAACCCTGGTTGGTGTCTATCTTTCAACTGATTTTACTGGGGGCTGGAGCTTGGTTTATAGGCTCGGTTTTGGAGCCTGTAGGCCATAGGGATCTGGATTTTTGATGGACTTATTTGAGCTCTCAATTGATACGGGAACTAGGTAAGGTGGTGATTACTGTTGTGGCACATGGCTATATGGAGCCTTCATAATGTGATATAACTGAGCCTTAGTAAGAGGTACTATTTTGGCTATACTGGAAGTATTTAGGGGAGAGAGACTGGATCTACTTTGCGAGGAGGATTGGGACAGCTGTGATAGGAGCGTCTCTCTTACATTGCTCAGTCTTCATTTTATGGTATAGCGGAGGTGCTAATTTGGTTATCAGAGTATGCAAGAAAGGTGAATGGGTTATTGTGGGTTAACCCGGGAACTGCGGGGAGACTCTTAAGAGTTCCCCCGGCGGACTGCGGGGAGACTCTTAAGAGTGAGTGAGAAAAAAAAATAAACTTTTGACATCGAAAAAATAATAATATATATATTTTTTGTTTTTGTTTTTTTGTTTTTTTTGGCCCCTGGGCCATGCAAAATATCAGTCCTCTACCTCCCCTCCTTCCCCACTTTCCTCCTCTCCTTCAGTTATCACCTATTTTCCCTGTTATTCCCTTATTCTGAGGTATATTTTCGTGCTAACATTAGAAATCCGGTTGCAGGGTGTGGTCATCACTGATAGCAAGCGAATGCAAGAGAGAGAGAGAGAGTATCGATCAACTGTGTCTCAGTGGCCTTGGGGGAAATTGGCGGGAAAGCAGCTTGCCTCACCCATACATTATACAACTCGCGGGCTATATCTCCGATTTTGACCATCCAAACGCTGTTTTCACTAGTTTTATTGTTGTTTCAGGTTAATACCTTTATAATCAACCCATAATAGGCGCATATGGATAAGTATTAATGCTATTAATGGTACAATGAATATTTTAGTGACGGAAACACCTCAAATACATGCGCACAGGGAGAGGTGTCTAATTACCCCCATGCGCACTTCAGAGGTTAATAGAGGTTAGTAAAGGGGTTAGTCATGCATGGTTAGTTCAATGATAGGAAGAATTCCTGTGCTACCTGGCAATGACCCGGAAGTCAAAACAGGGATCAGGTATACCTCCGCAGGGGTGGGGGTCTCCCTCCTCGGGTGGGTAAAAAAGGGTAGGTGCGCACCCTCTCTCTGTGATGGTTGTCCGGCGGCTGTGGCTACGGGCTTGCCATATCACAAGTGTTTGTAATAAACCTCTGTTTATGAGACAGATGTGGGTGTTCGTAATACCAAAACCGAAGGTGCCTTGACTAGCTGGTTTAATCGGTTGGGTTGTTAATTGGGAGGTTTGACGTACCTCCCAACCTACCAAATAGGAAAACCTACTATTTGGTAGTAGTCTTGGAAAATCCAACGTCAAGGCTATTAACCTAATTGCAATGACGACTTGTCTATTTTGACTGCTATGTCGTCATTCCAACCGCGGTCAAAAAGAAAAAGTCTAGAGTCTACTCCTTATCTTGCTCTAGGAGACGTTGTACATTAACCAAAACTACCACCGAAGGTGAAAAAAGCATAGAAGAGAAGAAAAAGGGGTTTACCTTAGTTACCGCTTAAGGCCCATCCCGTGTTCCGTCATGTGCAGATCCCTGTCGAACGTGCGCATGAGCGACCCTCTCTTGTCATCACATCTCACGTCAGCAGAAGAACGCGGATGGGCAGGGGTCCGGCGTGAGGGAGGGTATTATGTACGTCGGATTTTCCAAGACTACTACCAAATAGTAGGTTTTCCTATTTGGTAGGTTGGGAGGTACGTCAAACCTCCCAATTTGTTAGTAGTCTTGGCAAATCCAACGTCAAGGCTGCATAACAAATAGGAGGAGGACATCCAAGCCCAACCTACCAAAAAAAACAATGCATAAAACAAAATTACGAATGACAAAGACACAATTTAAACAAGAGAGTTTAATAAAAGAGTGAAAAACTGAGGAGTAGCTAAAAAGAACAGTTTTAACACATGCCCGTCATTCATAGTAATGCAAAAACATAGACTTGTCTGAAACCAAAAAGGTACTGTACCCAAAATCCCTTTTCTTCAAAAACCAACAAAAACACTGAACACAAGAACAAAACACAATTTTCAATGTGGCAAAAACACTTATGTACTGGAACAATACATAATCCCAAACTTGCAATCCAGTGTTGCAAACCTGTACACCCCCCCCCCCCCTTTGTCAAATAAAACAAAGGAAAAGAACGAGGGACAAGGGGGGAAGACCAGGGATCTTCGCCAGAGCACCAGGAAACACGACCCCCGAGAGCAATCACCGGCCGAGGGGGTCGAACACTGGACACGGAGAGGGAGGAGGAGATGAAGGAATTGATAGAAGACCCACAAAACCGCTGAGGCGACGGCAGGTAAGGATCGACGTGGCAGGAACCGGAAGGAGGCAGCAAAGGATCTGACATCGTGCGCAGAACCCCTACAAACAGGGTGACGGGCACGAACGGTCCGACAAACGTGGCGGCCCATCTGCACCTGCGAGAGCCTCCCACCTGTCCGAGGAGACACCCACACAGCAGTACCAGAAGGCGGCGCCACAGACGCAACAGAGGAGTGCAAGGCTGACACCGGGCACAACACATGGCGAGGATGCCCACGCCGTAAAGCCTGGACGGTGAAAGGCTGGAAAGCGGGGGCCTCCCTCCCATGCGTGGTAACAAAAGGAGGGGAGGAGGCGAACGAGACGCCATGCAAGGACGGGGAGAATCGCACGCAGTCCCGGGGCCGTGACAATGCCGCTAGTGCAGACACCCGATCCCCAGTGGCCAGAGCGACAAGGAAGAGTGGACGCCCGAGCAACGGAACCGGCGTAGCGGCCCTTGTATACGTGGGTGAAGCCAGAAGGACCAGAGCCCGCCCCAGATCCCACTGCGAAGGGACCTGGCGCGGAGGCGGTCGATCCCGGAAGGCAGCCGTCAGGAAGGAATCCAGCACCTGTGGTGGAACGACCAGCCCAGCGACGGACCCAAAGACCCCCCGGACGGCAGACAAGTGGGTACGTATAGCGTCGACTTGAAAGTGACGTGTACGGAAGAGGTGAAACAAGGAGCGTAGGACGAGGGAAGGAGAGCCAACTGGCAGGCGAGTGGCCTGTAGCCACCTAGTAAAAGACCTCCAGCGGGACCCGTAAGGCCCCCAAGGAGAAGACGGCCAGGAACGCTGCAGGAAGGCAGCCAGGGCCCGGCCGGGGACCGGGAGCCACCGTGCCTCATGAACAAGCACGATGCGAAGGCCAACGAGGTCCGCAGGTCCCCAACCTAGCCCAAGTGGAAGCCGGAGACAGGTAGAGGGACCGGACTCGGGCACCACCGCGGCAACCGGGCGGACCAAGCCCGTGCCGGCCACAGAGGCGCGAGGAGCCAGACGCAGCCGTGGTACAGCCGCAGCCTCGCGAGGACTGGGCACATCAACAGCGCGTCTGGTGGCGGAAAGATGTATATCGACCGCCACCTGTACCAGGCTACCATGAAAGCGTCTGGACCCCCCCCCCCCGTAGCGCGAGGCCGGAGGGAGAGGTCCAGAGGCAACTGGCGCGGCACCCCCGATGCGAACAAGACGACCTCCGGAACACCTCAGGAAGCCGCGAGGTCGGCGAACACATCCGTTTCATCGCCCATTCTACAAGAACGCCCTGCCCTCTCGACAGGGCGGCCGCCCACAGGGTGGCAGGCCCGGGCAGGGAGGAGGCATGCAAGGAGAAGGGGTGTCGGTCCGCGAGAAAGAACAACTCCACCGAGACCCCCAATAGAGTCAACGACCTGGAGGACCCCCGCACAAGGAAACAGGGGACAGCTTGTCTGAGTGTCCAACCCGAAGGCCACCGACTTACTCCGAAGGGCCAGCGTGTGGTCCCGCAGGAAGAACAAAGGAAGCAACAGTCCGAGGGCATAGACGGGTAAGGGGAGGGAGACCCACCCATCTGCCGGGAAGTGGACGTCCCAGGTTCGATCAGGAACCTCACCCAACCTCGCTCGACGTATCTGTGGCTACCCAGACCGTCGACGGGGGGGCGGTCCAGGGCACAGCCGCAGAGAGCGAGCCCCGAGCAACCCAGCGACCGAAGTGTCTGCGAACGGTACGCGGGAGCGGCAGGAGCCGATCCATAGGGGCAACGGAAACACCGCGGTGCCCATGAGGATGAGGCGGCATAGCCAGAGGCTCCCTAAGGGAAGGGGCAGAGCGGCCCAATGCAGCTAACCCACGAACGAGTCCCAGAGCCACCCCGGGAGGGAGACCGAGTGCAACATGGCGAAGACCTTCCACCGAAGGTGCACCGTGGCCGGCAGACCGGCAGACCCCGGGTCACCGTAGCGCCGGACAAAACCCATGCGAGCCCGACCCATGGCACGACACGCGACGGGGTCAAGCGTGACTTGGGAACATCGAAGGGGAACCCTAACCGTGCGATGTTGCGAACGACTGGGAGGGCGTCGCCAATGCACAGTCCTAGGGCTTCGGAAACTACCAACCAATCGGCCAAGGAAAACAGGATCTGGAGCCCGCTCTTGAGGAGAGGACCCAGAGCCTGCCCCACCAGTGCGGAGAAGATCCACGGCGTGATGTGGAGACCGAAGGGAAGGCCGTCGAACAGGAACACACGATCGGAAGTCCGAACGGCCAAGAATCGCTGGAAGCGAGGATGGAGAGGAACGAGCCAAGACGCATCCTGGAGGGCCAGCGACACTACCCACGACAGAGGGCACAGGGCCAGGCGTACCAGGGATACCGGCAGCATCCGAAACCGTGTGTGCACGATGTGCCCGTTGAGGGCCGACAGATCCACCACCGGTCGCATCGCGTCGCAGTTCGTCGACGGTACCAGAAAGACACGGGAGAGGAAAACCGGGTGACCGGCGGTCAACTCCCTCGACGCTACCCAGCTCGGGCATGGAAGTGAACACGTGGGCCACCTCTGAAGAGATGGGCCGGCGTCGGTGACAAGAGCGGAGTGGGGGTCTGGACGTCCACCTCCAGGTGAGACCTCTCCGCGCAACCCGCCGCCCCCAACGTCCCTCGCGGCTACCGAGGAGCGCAAGGGCGAAAACAACCCGAGGGAGCACCCGAGAGGAGGGGAGCGACCCGGTCGGCCAGGCGAGAAGGAGAACAAGGAGGCCGACCCAGAGAACTACACATTGTGTTGACATGGAGGTACCCCCGGTATGGGCCGTGCGGGCATGAGCGCCACGTTGACCTCCTCTACCCCCCCCCAACCTCGTCGAAAAGGGCTGGCCACCCCAACCCAAGGCCGGCGCGGGGCTGACTCCGTCGAAGGGCGGCCGGAAGTGGAAGGCCGGCCAGCCCCGACACGGCGGGGATGAAAGGGGCAAGAACAGAAGTGCGAGGCAGAACCGACGCACTGGCCTGCAACGTCCCAGTCCTGCGCCCGTGCAAGGCGGCAGCACTTGCAGCAGCACCCCGAAGAGGACCGGCAGAAGGACGGGACTGAGAAGACCCCGCGCGCGACACAGCGCGTCGGTGCGTGACGTAAGCAGGGTCCGCAACGACACAGCGCGTCGTCGCGTGTCGGAAGCAGGGGCCGCCGACAGAGAAGCATAGCATTCCCAAGCATCCTGCTTAAAAAATCCCGACGTATATAGCGCAGAGTACAACAAACCCTGACGAATATCCAAGGGGGCCGGCCGGCAGAACGAGGACCGTACCGTCGGGCGTCGCCGAGTTGCCGCGCACAAAACCGCCTTCAGCTCGGGAACCAAAGACACCGCGAGCCGAAGGTGGACCCGCTGAACGCGGTCCAAACCCTCGCGAAGATCGCCTGGCGCAGACGCCTCGAAAAGCCGCAGGTGGTGAACAGACGTCTGGAGGGAACCTAAAGACAAGACAATAAGTCCGTCACCCTCTGTCGCAAGGGAAAAACCTTGGCGACAGAGGGCTGATCCGGGTGAGAGAAGAACGGGGTAGCAATAGAACAAAGTTCAAGAACGGGTGCGCTCATCCAGGACCAGAACGCGCCGTCCAACCCGCCGACAGACACAAGAGGAGGCAAAATCAGTGATGACTCCTGGGGAGGGACTGAAGGAGAGCCGTCGACGGATCGGTGTGTGAAGTCGAAGGCCTCAGCAAACCAGACCTCCAATGGGAGAGGGTGACCGAGCATGATGGCTAAGCCAGGCGTACCGGCGTCGCACAAACCTGTCCCATAGGAGGACAGACCCGTCAACACAGCCAGGGACGGAACAGCCGGAAGGATGTCAGGGCGGCTGAAGTCTGACCAGAGCGTAGGCCTGCAGAAGGGAGGGGGACCGTAGCAGGGGTAGGTAGGGTGAGGCGCTGAGGGTGAGTCACCGCCAAGAAGCGCGAGAAGAGGGAGTCTTCCATCGACTCCAAGCACCCGTTGAAGCGTGACGCAACCCAGCCCTGCATAGCCGACAATCGATCCGAGAGAGGCGACCCCCCCCCCAGATTGGTCGGCCCGCAGGGGCGAGCGTGAGCGGGAGCGAGACCCACGACACGAACCAGCAGCGTCGCGGCCCAAGGAAGGCGAGCGACGACGGTTGTGTCGCCGTTGAGGGACTCGTCCCCGATCACGAACGGCCGAGGGGGAAACAGCACCATCCCCCTCTTCCAGCGACACATCAGCTCCTGAGAAAGGGGACCCCGAAACCTCGCGAAAGCCCACCGAGGCAAGAGGATGGGTACCCCCCTGGCCGAGACGGTAAGTGAAGGTCAGGAAGAGAACAATGAGGAGGAGCAGGACGACGGGAGTGGGAAGGCTGGCCGGGTGAAAGGAGGCCAGAAGGAGCCGCGGGGGGAAACAGAGCAAGGATCCCCGGGGCTGAGAGAACAGGGCGGCCCGACACCGAGGCGGAGGAGGGAGGGACCTCCACCGTGGGACGAGACCGTGAAGGAAGAATAGGCACTGAAGCAGGTGAAGTAGGAGAAGCAACGACATCCAGGCGGACCCTCCTGGACAGTGTAGGAGGAGGGAGCAGAGGGCCAGCTACAGCATGAACAACCGCGCGCGGAGAGGACAACGTAAGAGGAAGTCGTCTGAGCTGGGGAAGCGGGCGGAAGGGAGTAGAGCCCCTATCCGTAGAGGCCAGGGGAGGGCGCACAGGGGCAGAGCCGCTAACCCCGGCCTCAGGGCGAGAACCATGACGAGGGCGATGGGTGTCGTCAAGGCGATCAGGAGGACGACGAGGGGCAGTAGAGGACGGACGACGAGGCGAGCGAAAACGTGGACGGAGCTGGGGAGCCCCCCGACGATGGGACGACCGGCTGCGGGACCCAGGGGAGAGGGCCCGAGCAGGGAGAGGGCCAGGTGAACGGCCTTCAGTCGGGTCAGGGATACCCAGGGCGACGCGGATCCGGTCGGCAACAAAGGCCGGGGAACGGTGGTCCACAGTCCTAATGTGGCGGGAGACCATCGTCCACACCGACGGAAGGGAAGCAGAGGCCACAGCCGCCGCCGAGGAACCAGGGCCAAGGTGCAGCACATCCACCAGGGCCAGACACGTGCCACACAGAGCAGGGAGGTAGGCCGTAGAGGACACACAGAGCGAGTGGCGCAAGCAGGACTTGTGGCTCTCCAAGCACGGGGAGCGACAACCAAGGCGAAAGCAAGGCAGCCTACCTGCACTAGAAGAACACACACCATAATCAGCACGTCGAAGGAGTAAGTGGAGAGAATGTCCAAGAAGAACCAGGGAAGGAGCATGGGGAAACAGGATCACACATGCAAACAGGTATCCGTACTCACCCTAAACTGGGAGCACAGAGGTAGGTGAGGAGGGCGGCCGAGGCGGAAGAGCACTAGCAGAACCTGCAAAGATGGAGAAAGTGTTAACCACCACTCAACATCTTACATGCAGGGCCTATAACACCAGTAAAGTGCATACACCAATATAGTATCAGGCAACAAGATGACATAAAAAAAGTCAATAGTGAAAGCCAACTATTACCGCAAATTTGCGGGCCAATGGAGGCATAACCGTACCGACACCACCCTCCCGCAATTTTGCGGGACCCCCCCAACGTTCTCCGCAAATTTGCGGGGAGCCGAAATGTCCGAGAGGACCGAATCAAGCTCCCGCAAATTTGCGGGACCGACCGAGATGGTCCGGCGCCGAAAAAAGAGAGGAGCGTCTAGGGAATACCAAAAAAGGCCACAAAAAATGTGTCATCTCCTTATGAACTCCAAGCAATGATGGCCATCAAGCTGAGCAGTGTTTTCCTTGAATTTATCCTGACTCAACCGGTAAAGGGAGAGGCAAGGAAGACACACCAGGGGAGAGGAGGCACATCCCCCAGGAACCACCCAACCCACAGAGATAGAGCAAAGCCCATGAGGAGAAGTGGCAGGGAGGGTGGTTTCGCACAAACAGGGGCCCCCGTGAGGTACCCCTGGATTGGGCAAAAGACTATGAAAGGATGGAGGTGAAACAGGAAGAGAAACAAAAACCAGTAAAGGAAACTGGTGAGAAAAAGGGTGGCCTAGCCGTGAGCAGAGAATGTGTCAGGGGCGAAAAACCCTGTGGTGTGAAAGAGGGGCCCCCGTGGGGTACCCCTGGAGTATCACGAACCACCTGTCGCCCAGGCCCTTGAGACACAGTGAAGGACTCGAAAGGGGGGACTTGGGAATAACGCTAATAATGCGGCCGACACAAACTCTACAAACAGCACCGCCACCAACGAAATCTCAGATTGTTTACCAACGGTACACCTAGGTTATGAAAAAATGAAAACTCATAGGGGCATAGCAAGTCCTGAATGAGAAAACGAGCTAGGCTAAAGTAAGCTAAAAGCTAAACTATGCCCAGACTAACAGGAAAAAAGAATATGAAAAGAGAAAGAATGAAAAACATATACGAGGAACGCCAGGCGCCCCCGTACCTTCGGTAGGCTATTTCCACACGCGTCTCCATTATACACACTTAGGAGCCCATTTACGTGTGCCCTAGATCACGTAACATCTGTCTAACAAAAAAGAAGGCCAGATAAGCCGAAACGAACCTAAACAGGGTGAATTAAAGGAGCACAACAAAAGCGACTTCATTCAATGGAGCGCGTGAACAAATGATGACAAGAGAGGGTCGCTCATGCGCACGTTCGACAGGGATCTGCACATGACGGAACACGGGATGGGCCTTAAGCGGTAACTAAGGTAAACCCCTTTTTCTTCTCTTCTATGCTTTTTTCACCTTCGGTGGTAGTTTTGGTTAATGTACAACGTCTCCTAGAGCAAGATAAGGAGTAGACTAGACGTTTTCTTTTTAACCGCGGTTGGAATGACGACATAGCAGTCAAAATAGACAAGTCGTCATTGCAATTAGGTTAATAGCCTTGACGTTGGATTTGCCAAGACTACTAACAAATTGCATGGTTTGCTGGATGTGGTGGAGACTGGGTTGCTAACTCTGCCACATTTATCTGGAAGTATGGCAATAGAAGTTAGTCACTGGCGAGGCGGCTAGCCTCGCACTGACAATCATTTGGTACAGGGTTGTGAATTGGTTGTGAGGGAATAGATGGCATGCAAAGGGTTAGTAAAGTTCTAATGTTGTTCCGTCCTACTAAGGGAAGGTAGGCTGGATAGGAGTATATATATAAAAGGTTTGAGAATGTTAGCAACGGAAAAATCAAGGATATTCAGGAGGTATGGTGGAGAGGCTAGGTCGGAAAAGAGTCGAGGATCGTGGGGGGTTAACGAGAGGGAGAGGGTTAAGGGGGGCTACATGGAAGTTTGACCCTAATGTCTCAGGGCGTAGGGGTGGCATTAGACTACAGTTGGTATCGGAGCTTGGGGGTTAATGACAGGGAAAGTATGTTAGCCAAACGCTACCGGGAGATGAACAATATGGGGTGGTATATGAGTCTGGAAAGGATAGAATCATGTGGACTGTGGGGCTGTGGGGAAGAGGGGGTTAACTGTAGGTGTGTGCTTGACTGTGGATGAAAGTAGGGAAAAACATGGTGTATTATTACTCGTCAATACGATGGTTATGGACACTGTTAATCTGACACTATTTCTTGCTGATCTAGTTGTTCCTGGGAACTGCGTTTTCTATGACATATACACAAAGAAAACGGCAGTTCGTAGGGGTAGCTTCGGTATTGTTTCGTGGTGAAAATGCGTCGAGACAATGGTAAAAGAGGGTTGTATATACAATCTCTGGTTGGGGTAAGAATTAAAGTTACTGCATGGTAGCTAACATCTTCAGTCATTTCTGTCTAGGTCTTACAGGAACAATGGTTCTATATACACTGGTGTACCCGTGGGTATCATAGTTTCTTATCAATTAGGACATGGGGTTTTAACATACTACTTCTCGGATGGAAGAACATATATAGATTTATGGGGGTGGTTGGTCTTCAGAAACTGAGTCTGGCAAGACAGGGGGTTAACATATTACTTTTTGGATGGGAAAAAACATACATAGATTTAGGCCTGTCTGAACTGCTTGGCATTGGCTCAACCTAGGGACAGGGCATGGGTGTTTTAACCTGGGAAGAACATACATAGATTTATGGGGGCGGTTGGTCTTCAGAAACTTAGTCTGGCAAGACAGGGGTTAACATATTACTTCTCGGATGGAAGAACATACATAGATTTATGGGGCGATTGGTCTTCAGAAACTTAGTCTGGCAAGACAAGGTATTTTAGGGTATGTTGATATTGATATCCTAACTTAGGGACAGGGCATGGGTGTATTAACTTAAGGTGTATTTATGTTCATCATCATGTAGGTAGAGGTGTAGGACATGAGGGGTAGTGTATACGCAAGGTGGGGGAAAGGTCAGTGTTTAGAAGGGGTAGGCAGGTGTGGTTTGGAGCTGCTTAGCCCTGCGGGCTTCGGCCTGTCTTAACTGGTTGGCTCGGTCACCTGGTCCTTTCGTTCTGTGGGCCTTTCTTTCGGGTGTTTCTGTGTGGTGTTCGCTCGTGGCTTCCGTGGTGGGCTTCTCGTTCTGGGTCATTTTACAGATATTAGGATATTCCTGTCAATCTGGATCGGAAGTAACGCCAAGCGCATCTCACGTCGATCGCTCAGCTTCCCGGCCTGTATGAAGGTTATAAGGTGCACGTAGATTTCTTGTACGATGACAGATCCTTGTATCTAAATCTGCCACGGAGTCTGCCGGCTCTGGAACTCAATTCTCAGCAACAAACAATGAGGGAGCTCGAGGTCAACTCTGGTGACGAACCACTGGTTGGTGTCTATCTTTCAACTGATTTTACTGGGGGCTGGAGCTTGGTTTATAGGTTCGGTTTTGGACCCTGTAGGCAATAGGGATCTCGAGTTTTGATGGACTTATTTGAGCTCTCAATTGATACGGGAACTAGGTAAGGTGGTGATTACTGTTGTGGCACATGGCTGTATGGAGCCTTCATAATGTGAGATAACTGAGCCTTAGTAAGAGGTACTATTTTGGCTATACTGGAAGTATTTAGGGGAGAGAGACTGGATCTACTTTGCGAGGAGGTTTGGGACATCTTTGATAGGAGCGTCTCTCTTAGATTGCTCAGTCTTCATTCTATGGTATAGCTGAGGTGCTAATTTGGTTATCGGAGTATGCAAGAAAGGTTAATGGGTTATTGTGGGTTAATAGAGGTTAGTAAAGGTGTTAGTCATACATGGTTAGTTCATTGATAGGAAGAATTCCTGTGCTACCTGGCAATGACCCGGACGTCAAAACAGGGGTGAGGTATACCTCCGCAGGGGTAGGGGTCTCCCTCCTCGGGCGGGTGAGAGGGGTAGGTGCGCGTCCTCTCTCTGTGATGGTCGTCCGGGCGGCTGTGGCTGGGGGCTTGCCATATTACAAGTGTTTGTAATAATCCTCTGTTTATGAGACAGATGTGGGTGTTCGTAATACCAAAACCGAAGGTGCCTTGACCAGCTGGTTTAATTGGTTGGCTTGTTAATTACATGGTTTGTTGGATGTGGTGGAGACTGGGTTGCTAACTCTGCCACATTTATCTGGAAGTATGGCAATAGAAGTTAGTCACTGGCGAGGCGGCTAGCCTCACACTGACGATCATTTGGTACAGGGTTGTGAATGGGTTGTGAGGGAATAGATGGCATGCAAAGGGTTAGTAAAGTTCTAATGGTGTTTCTTCCTACTGGGGGAAGGTAGGCTGGATAGGAGTATATATACAAAAGGTTTGAGAATGTTAGTAACGGAAAAGTTAAGGATATTCAGGGGGTATGGTGGAGAGGCTAGGTTAGGAGGGAGTGGAGGAGCGTGGGGGTTAACGAGATGGAGAGGGTTAAGGGGGGCTACGTGGAAGTTTGACCCTACGATCTCTGGGCGTAGGGGTGGCATTAGGCTATAGTTGGTATCTTAGACTGGGGGTTACCGACAGGGAAGGTAGGGTAATCAAACGCTACCGGGGGTTGAGCAATAGGTGGTGGTATATGAGTCTGGAAATTATAGAATCATGTGGACTGTGGGGAAGATGAGGTTAGCTGTAGGTGTGTGCTTGACTGTGGATAAAAGTAGAGAAAAACATAGTGTACTATTACTCGTCAATACGAGGGGTTATGGACACCATTAGTCGACACGATTTCTTGCTGATCTAGTTGTCCCTGGGAACTGCGTTTTTTATGAAATATATATACCAAAGAAAGCGGCAGTTCGTAGGGGTAGCTTCGTTATTGTTTCGTGGTAGATATGCGTCGAGACAATGGTAAAAAAGGGTTATCTATACAATCTCTGGTTGGGGTAAGAATTAGAGTTACGGCATGGTTGCTAACATCTTCAGTCATTATCTTTGTCTAGGTCTTACAGGAATAATGGTTATATATACAATGGTGTACCCGTGGGTATCATAGTTTCTTATCAATTATGACATGGAGGTTAACATATTACTTCTTGGATGGAAGAACATACATAGATTTATGGGGGCGGTTGGTCTTCAGAAACTTAGTCTGGCAAGGCAGGGGTTAACATATTACTTCTCGGATGGAAGAACATACATAGATTTATGGGGGCGGTTGGTTTTCAGAAACTTAGTCTGGCAAGACAAGGTATTTTTAGGGGGGATTCCTAGTCTCGCGCCGGCTATTGTTCTGGTTCAGGTTGTGAGTGTGGCTAGGGAGTTAGAGGATAGTTAAGGGGGGTACAAGGATAGGTCCTTCCCTTCTATTTGTTGAGGTTAGTGAACGAACTGAGTTGGCATGTTATAACGTTCTTATGGCGTCTTTACAGGGGGAGGGTTGTGAATTGTAAAGGGGTGGTTTGAGGCTAGGCGCCGTGCCGCTCGTGACCTAGGGTAGTGACCCATATGCGCTGGACATAGGGGTGGCATTTCCCTACGATCGAACAGGTAGGGTGGTGTGTGCAGCGGGGCGTGAAGGATAAGCGGACAGGAGGACCCAAAACAGGGTACCACTGAGCATAGGGTCACGAAGCAAAATAGAGTAGTGTGGATTGTGGATACGAAGGAGGTGATTGGAAGATGTATAACAATTGTGGAAAAGTATATGGAAGAGAGGAACACAATGGCGGATAAAAGATAATTAACCTAAGGATTGAATACATGCATGAATGACGACATTATAGCCGTCGTCCTAATAAGATGATGAAACCGGGTTGGTATGCACGTGGCACAATATGACACAAGGACAGTGCCGCTATGTCGTATCAATACTGGTGGCATACTCCGGTTAATATTATATATACACTTAATTACTAGAAGAACAAGGCAAGGGGGGGCGACTGAGCACGGGGGTACATATATCTATACTCGTCATGGAGAGAGAGATACGAGGTAGCTTTCCTCCATCTCTCCTGATAATCGTCTGCAGATTATCAGTAGTGCCGTGTACGCGCACGGGGTGCGTCCCTGCGGCTGGTTCTGGTGGGGCGTACCGAGGCCACTGGATCCTACCCCCTTGTAATCACTTGGGGGATGGTGCTGGGAATAGTCCCGGGGTAGACTGGAGCCGGAGTTTCTGGGGGGGGGGTGATGCCCATCTGCCAGCCAAACCTACCTAACTATGACTAAAATCAAAGAAAATAAACGTAAGTCCGATGAAACAAAACCGCACAGGACAATGACAAATGCCCCCCACAAACTCAGACTTGCTAGTGTGAATGTTGGTAGTTTGAATCTGCGTGCGAATGAAGTGGCTGAGATGTGTGAGAGGAGGCGAGTGGACGTCTGCTGTACCCAGGAAACACTCTGGCAGAGGCATGGGGTACAGTGGATTGTCGGAAGGAGGAAAAGATATAGGATATACTGGATGGGTGTGGAGACTGATAAAGCGAAAGGAGGAGTGGGTGTTCTGGTGGCTGAAGAGCTGGCGGAAAGTGTGCTTCAGATTACGAGAGTTAGTGAAAGGCTGATTGTTTTGAAGTTAAAAGTTGGTGAAAGAATTCTGAATGTGATATCTGCATATGCCCCACAGGCTGGTTTACAGAAAGAGATAAAAGAGGACTTCTGGAATGACACCGTCAGTGTCATTTCAGGCCTCTCGGAGAACGAAATAACTATCATGGGGGGGACCTCAATGGTCACGTGGGAGCATCTGCAGATGGATACGAGGGGGTACATGGAGGAATTGGTTACAGAAGGAGAAATCTAGAAGGCGAATATATATTGGAGTCCTGCGTTGCACTCAACATGGTTGTGTGTAACTCAAAGTTCAAGAAAAGACAGAGCCACCTGATCACATATAACTCTGGGGTCTCCAGTAGCCAGATAGATTACTTCTTGGTTAACAGGAAAGACTGGAAACTAGTTCGAGATGTAAAGGTCATCCCGAGCGAAGAATGTATCCCCCAGCATAAGCTACTTGTGTGCGACATGAGCTTATACAGAGATCCTAAGCGCAAGAAGGTTTACATACCCAAAAGGAAAGTGTGGCTGCTGAAGGACAAGGAAGTTAGGGATAGGTTTCATAATGAACTGGAGGAAATTAATAGAAATAAGGAAGCTAGGCCTAACGATGTAAATAGCCAATGGAACTTTCTTAAGCATAGCCTTATCGCTGCCACTGACAAAGTCTGTGGGAAAACAAAGGGTCACCCCAGGAATAAGACCTCTTGGTGGTGGAACGATGAGGTAGAACATGCTGTGAAAGAGAAAAGGAGATGCTTCAAAGCATGGAAGAAAGGAGGCAGCAGGGAGGAATATCAGGCAGCTAAACGAACTGCCAAAAGAGTTATTTACAATGTTAAAAATCGCATTAAGGACCTGGTCCTCGAACAAGTGTGTAACACTGACAATCCCAATGGGATCTTCAACCTAGCTAGGCGAGTTAAAAATGACAGTAGGGATATTATAGGTGAACAGTGTGTTAGAGATGATAATGGGAAGATTGTGTATGCAGAAAATGAAATCAGAGAAGCATGGAAGGTACACTATGAACGATTGCTAAATGTAGAGTTTGAATGGGATAAGGAACAGCTTAGTATCGAAAAACCAATATCTGGGCCCCCTCCTTTGATAGCACCAGCTGTAGTGAGGGACGCAATCAATAAAATGAAGGACGGTAAAGCTCCAGGTTGCTCCGACATTGTCGCTGAGATGATAAAAGCCTCAGGGGAGATTGGTGTAAACTTAGTCACTGAGTTGATAAACACCATTATTAAAGATGAGAAAATCCCAGAGGATTGGCTCAAAAGTGTAATAGTAAATATATACAAAGGAAAAGGGGATGCGCTAGATAGAGGAAATTATAGGGGCCTGAAAATGCTTGACCAAATCATGAAGGTCTGTGAGAGAGTCCTTGAGGGTTTGATCAGGCAAAGCATCTCTATTGATGATATGCAGTTTGGTTTTATGCCAGGACGTGGTACAACCGATGCTATCTTCATAGTCAGGCAGATACAGGAAAGATACTTACTAAAAGACAGGGATCTTTACTTTGTGTTTGTGGACCTGGAGAAGGCCTTTGATAGGGTACCTAGAGATGTTGTACAGTGGGCTATGAGGAAACTTGGTGTGGAAGAGTGGCTGGTGCGTGTGATAATGAAGATGTATGAGGATTCGCGAAGTTCGGTGAGGGTGAAGGGTGTACTGAGTGATGAGTTCGCAGTCCGTGTTGGAGTCCATCAGGGTTCAGTGTTAAGCCCCCTCCTCTTTATTATGGTCTTGGAGGCGCTGTCTAGAGTTTTTAGAGGCGGACTCCCGTTGGAACTGTTTTATGCAGACGATTTATTCCTAATAGCTGACAGTATGCAGGATGCTGAGGCCAAATTCAGAGAGTGGAGAGAGGGCATGGCGAGCAAGGGTTTAAGAGTTAATATTAACAAAACCAAGGTTATGCATTGTAGTTTGAGACGAGGCAATGTGGAAAAGAGCGGTGCATACCCATGTGCAGTGTGTGGAAAGGGAGTGGGCGTTAACTCAATTCAATGTAGCATCTGTCGATGTTGGGTACACCATGGGAGTAAGCGCTGTAGTAGAATAAAGGGGCCCCTGCCGAAGGATAAGTCAGAAATAGAGAAATTTGAGTGCGTAGTGTGCAAAGGCGAGCTTGTGTTAAGTGATGATCCTGTGGCTGTGAATTTTGGAAATGAGTCTTTGGAGCTGGTGAACAAGTTTTGTTACCTAGGAGATACCATCTCTGCCGGTGGTGGGGCCGAGGCTGCCACTGTTGCTAGAATTAGGTGTGGCTGGGGGAAGTTCAGAGAATTGATGCCAATCCTGACCATGAAAAGAATGCCTCTCCCCCTGAAGGGAAAGGTGTATGCCTCATGTGTTAGAAGTGCAATGACGTATGCCTCAGAAACATGGGCCGTTAAAGTAGAGGATGTCAACAGAATGGAGCGTAATGAGATGAGAATGGTGAGATGGATGTGTGGGGCCAGGCTACAGGATAGAATAACAAATGTTGAGCTGAGGAGACGTTTAGGTATAAAGAGTATTAGCGAGGTGATGCGTACAAGTAGACTGGGATGGTATGGACATGTGGAGAGAATGGATGAACAAAATTGGGTGAAAAAATGCAGGTCTGTGATTGTGGAGGGAGCTGCACCAAGGGGTGGACCGAGGAAGACCTGGGATCGGACTATACGCGCCGATCTCAAATCCAAGAACTTGACAAGTGAAGCAGCCCTTAACAGGGTTGCCTGGAACGCCGCCATTAGGACAAGAGACTGAAACTGCACTTATGTGTGGAACACTCAGTCTTAAAATTGTATGTATGTATTGGTCATAGTGAGTTTATCCGAATTAACAGGCCTAAATCAATACAACAACGGGCATAGGGTTATCGGGTGTATTAAATTAAGGTGTATTCATGTTCATCATCATGTAGGTAGAGTCTGGCGGGTAAGAGGTGTAGGACACGAGGGGTAGTGGATACGCGAGGTGGGGGAAGGGTCAGCGGTTAAAAGCGATAGGCAGGTGTGGTTTGGAGCTGCTTAGCCCTGCGGGCTTCGGCCTGTCTGAACTGGTTGGCTTGGTCACCTGGTCCTTCGGGCTTCTTGTTCTGGGGCATTTTACGAATTAACGTAAGACCGTCGGGAGAACGACTTTTAGTACTATTCTGGCCTTATGGGAGGGTCGGGGCTTGCAGGTGGCGTTACGCCTTTTTGATCAACCGACAGTTGTTAGCCTATGAATTCTTTTCGCCAGAGTTTTCTCCTAACTCGCGTAATTCCTTCTAACAAAACCAGATCTTTCTAGCTTAGACCGGTTATGAGTTATGATTGTTCGTGAACCCAAGGTAGGGACAGAGCCGGCTTACAATAAGCTTATGATACAATCAACAATTTCGTAAATCATTTGTCCACAGTTATAATCTTGCCCTTGGAGTCCCAGTTGCAAGAATATAATCGTGAAGGGTTTGTTTACTCATCTCACAGATTGACTTGGATTGCGTACACCGTAAATCACTGTATATCCTGAGGGCGGAGCTGGGTAATATATCCACAAATGCGGCACTTCCATTACGTGGGTTATATCTTCCGGAACTGGTTTGTTTTTGGCGCGGGACTATATACTGTATATGGAGGGGGTTCCTTTGTCTAACTTTTGGATGTCGGAGGGGAATGCAAGTTAATTTAATCCCTTGGTTGAAGAGGGTAGCAGTAAAGGTCTATTATAAAGTTAGCATGTAGGCCGCAATATGATTTACCTTTTTTTCTGACATTTACTCTAAGACAAATTATTAATAGGAGTTGAAAAGAGGATGTTGGGGAAATAAAAAAACTAGTTTGTCCAGCGTCTTTGGACTCAAGCGGTAAGGCAACCTACGTTAATATTATCTCTAGGATCCTCCTCTGAGCTAGCTGAAATGCTATTAGGAGTCTAAGACGGATTAAGGGGGACTTGGGGGTTAGATAGGAACGGGATAGGAATTTGATTTAGGCTGGAATCGAAAAATTGGAGGTTGGTATGGGTTGTAAACACCCGGAGTTTCTAGCAAGAATTTGGCGGGCATGTAGGATGTCAGTAGTCTTACGCGAGGGGTAGATGCTGGCCCTCTTCGAGGGGAGGAAAGGGGGGATTAGCCTCGCGCACATTAATTCACTGCCCCAGGTTGTAGGGGTGGTTAGTTATGTTAGGGGATAGTTAAAGGAGGTACCAAAATAGGTTTGTACTCTCTGCTTACGGAAGCTTGAGAAAATAACTTGCTCGGCACAAATTAACATCCTGATGGCGTCTTTTTTAGAGGGTGTTATTAAGCTCGGGTGGGTATGGAAAGAAACGACAGGGTGGATAAAAGGTTACAATTGAGCACGCTTGTTACTACGCAAAGTATTGCTGGATCAATGAGAGTTAACTTAGGAAAAGTTGACATGCATGAAGGACGGTATTTTGCCGTCGTTAATATAAAAGTATAGAACCTGGTTGAATAACTCAAGTTCAATTGTATAACTACTTAGGTGCTAGAAACGAATCCCGGAGCATGGGGTAATATACGTTTATCTTCTTAAATGGAGAGAAAAACTAGGTGGCTTCCCTAGAGCTCTCTGGAGAGGATTGTATTCAGATTTGTCATAATTAATCTTATATAAAAACAACAGAGATACGAAAACAGAGTAGTGTGAACTGTGGACTAGAAGAGGTGACTGATTAGATGTATAATAGGTGTGGAAAGAGACGGAAAAGGAGGAACACAATGGTGAAGGAAAAAAATACTTAACTTACGAAAACGAAATGCATGCATAATTGACGGTATTAGTCGTCGTTAAAATAAAGCGAATGCACCCTGGTTGAAATGCACGGAATACGATTCGACATGGGCAGTGCCTCTGTATCATATCCATATCGATCGGGAAATTTCTGGTTCATATAATATCCTAGGCACTAAAACGAAACAGCTGAGCTTGGGGTCGGTGGAGGTGACATTTTTATGGCCTATACCCTCTTTCAAGGGGGTGGGAGGTGGCATAGCCTCGCGCGCTTTACCCCTACGGTTCAGGTGGTGAGTGTGGTTTACTTAGGTTAGAGGATCTTGAAAGAGATACCAGAATAGGTTTGCACTCTCTGTATACTGGGGTTCGAGTCGGAACTGACTCGGCACGGAATATAAAACATCCTGATGGGCGTCATGCGAGGGGAAGGTTTGTGAAGTTGGGTTGGTAGGCCTACGGGGAGAGGAAAAAGGACAGGGTGGCTCAAAAGGTTACCACTGGGCATGCGGTCACTAAGCAGAGTATTGTGGATAAAACATTTTCTTTAACTTAGGAATGGGTACATGCATGAGTGACATCGATCTATCTCATAATGGAGAGAGAGAGACTAGGTAGTTTTCCTGCACTTCTCTGGAGATGATTGTATGCAAATTGGATATTATTAATTATATAAATCAACAGATATGGATTAGTACAAGCACAGGGTATAGGGTTAGTTTTCTGTGGATCGGTGGCATACATAGGAAAACGGGTTTTCATGGGGTAACAATTTTGAGGCGGTTGTACCGAGTTTGACCCGTAGCCAAACTCACGCGAACTTAATACGACGATAATGTCCGGCACGACCTTATCTAAGCACAGGCCTGCATACGAAATTGGGGATGGTCTAGGGGCTTTCCTAATCAATGAGTAATTGCCTAGTTAAATCTCAGAATTACTCCTAGGTATCTTGTCTAGTGAAATGGAGGTTGCATTAGGAAGGTTGGGAACATATATAGTTATATAACTAAGTACAGGGCTGACGTGATCATTTCGATCTCCAACTCTCGAATATAGATTCGTAGTCGGGGATGTTTTCTCCTCTGAAGCAATAGTAATAGTAACACACAAGGGATAGGGTACATAATAGGTTGAGGATAAATCCTACACAAATGTGGTTAAGAATCTCAGTGAATTACTGGCAACAAAGGTGAAACATGAACCTAGTATTAATCGCCAGTACTAATAACAATCGATATGAGTCGAGTGTCTTAAGTGACGGATTAACAAACAAAGAAACAATTAATATCTCAAGTTGAGAGACCTGGGGAGCATTGAAACAAAATAATTGCCCAGAATGACTAGGCGAGTCCCACGGCTGAGGTTTGTATTACCGGACAGTTGCGGTGGACTCCAGAACAGAGGGGAAGGGGCATAGGTTTACTGAGGTGTCTTCAGATCGCCGTCGTACCTACACAATGAAAATCTTATAGTCTGCATGCATGGTTGGTACCTTAATTAAATACATACTTAGTCGGTAGATACAAATGTTAAGGAATAAAGTAATGGGGGTTGTATACTAGAAGGCTGTGATTGGAGAGACGTATACATATGTGGAGTTATGTGGAAGGGAGACAACGAAGTTGGTGTGGTGATCCTTATAGCTATCCTGGCCTATGACGCCGGTCCTTTCGTTCCTGTGGCACTTTATATATATTGCCTTTTTGACCCTACCTGTGCTTGGTCTACTAAACATTAAGCTACCTAGTATATGGGATTCATCTTCTATATATGGTTGTTGGAATAGAGGTTCCAGTCTTCTTTCTTCTGTGTATGCAGCTAGGCACCACAGCATGAAATGCTTAAGGTCCTCTATTCCATCCCCACACATATTAGCCTACATCCTGTGTTTCCTCCTGTAAATCTATTTCTACCATTTAGCTTTGTATAGGATAACAGAAGCTGGTCTGTTATCATATATTAGTTCTTCTCCCCTTATTTCTTTCTTATACTTTCTATAAATATCTAAACTAGTTTTCTTGTTCAGTTCTTCCCTCCACATTTTAGAATCCCATTCTTTTAATTTACCCTATATCTATTAAATCATCGTATGTCAATTTCACTTCTCGGAGGTATTTAGTGGTGGATTCGAACCAGGGATCTGTTGCAAATTCATGTTTTTCTTCAATAATTCTTTTTAGTAAGTGGCATCCCTCGTTTCCCTCTATGTGCTTTAAATATTTTATTTGACCCCCCATAATTCTTGTTTGCATTGATGATGCACCTACTTCACCCCTTAGTGTTTCTACCTGTGCATATTTGGGAGCTCCTAATATTTGCCTGTAAACTTTATGTTCTACTTGCTGCAGCTTATCTATCTCTGTTTTGGTGTATCCTAGGCTCCTAGCACACTAGCTCCGTATAGAATTGTAGGTAGGGCGCGCTATACACTCTTCCCAAAAGTCTTTCCTATCAATACCTTAATTTACTGCCGCTTTCAGCTATTATCGGGTATGTTAAGTTTGCCATCTGTTCTGCTTTAGCCAAGGATATTTCTTTTTGAGATTTAAAACAGTTTCTTTTATCTTCAATTTTTATACCCAAATGTTTAATATCACTTGTTACCTCAATATCTCTTATCTTTTCGGGCTTTTCTTTTGCGTTAAACATTAATATTTTACTCGTGTCTTTATTTATTTTTAGGCCACACATATTTCCTATATTTATTAAATTGTCTATGGCTCTTTCAGCTTTCTCTATATTTTGCGTTAGAATCAGACCGTCATAGGCGAAAAATAGTACACTTAATTTAAATACCCGATCTTCATACCCCTCCCCAAGTTCTTCCATTTGTTTTATAATATTATATGTTACTAGCTTGAAGAGCGTGGTTGATGCCGTGCATCCTTGCCTTATGCCACTTGTTACATTTATTTCAACCTTTCTATCTTTTCCAATATCTATTTCTGTTTTGTCACCTGTATACATTTTGGCTACTGTATTAATTAGGTTAGGGTGGATTTTGTAGTCTTTCATCACCTTTATTAGATAGCTTCTTTTTACTGAGTCATACGCCTTGCTGAAATCTATGGATATTACTATTAGTGGTTTCCCTACTATAAAAGATTTTTCAATACAATGCTTTAATATGAATAAATTGTTTTGTATTCTTCCCCCTTCCGTGAACCCGCTTTGCACTTCTTTTACCTAATTATTTATTATTAAATGTTCTTCTATTTTGTTTTTTACTGTTAGCCTGGGACATAAAACTCTTATATGATATATTAGCAAGTGCTATTGGTCTTAAGTCTTATATGATATATTAGCAAGTGCTATTGGTCTTAAGTCTTATATGATATATTAGCAAGTGCTATTGGTCTTAAGTCTTATATGATATATTAGCAAGTGCTATTGGTCTTAAGTCTTATATGATATATTAGCACGTGCTATTGGTCTTAAGTCTTATATGATATATTAGCAAGTGCTATTGGTCTTAAGTCTTATATGATATATTAGCAAGTGCTATTGGTCTTAAGTCTTTAGCGCATGGTTTGTTCTTCTTTGGGAGCATAACTGTTCTTGAATTTTTCCACTCCTCTGATACTACTGTTTCTTGTATAATTTTATTAAAACATCTTACCATCTCCTCCATACATTATCACTGCTTAGCAATGCTTTGTATAGTTCAGGTTTCAGCTGGTCAGGGCCCGCTGCTTTTTTTTGTCTTTAATTTCTTGAGACACACTTTTAATTCTGATTTATCTATTTTAGGCGTTTTCATGTGCGCTAAGCTCTTACTAGTTTTCATGTGCGCTAAGCTCTTACTAGTTTTCATGTGCGCTAAGCTCTTACTAGTTTTCATGTGCGCTAAGCTCTTACTAGTTTTCATGTGCGCTAAGCTCTTACTAGTTTTCATGTGCGCTAAGCTCTTACTAGTTTTCATGTGCGCTAAGCTCTTACTAGTTTTCATGTGCGCTAAGCTCTTACTAGTTTTCATGTGCGCTAAGCTCTTACTAGTTTTCATGTGCGCTAAGCTCTTACTAGTTTTCATGTGCGCTAAGCTCTTACTAGTTTTCCCTATCATTTCCATATGTTCTTGAAGTACTTCAGGTATTATTATCTGATTTTCAGGGGGTATATCTACTACTATGTTGCTAGGCCTTTCTCTTTCCTCCTCCGCTGTGTTACTATAGCTTTGCTCATCTTTCCTGCTCCATACTTCATTTATGTCGTTGTTATGCTTTTTATAAATACTACTCCAGTATGTTATTGAACATACTTTTGCCTCCCTATGTCAGTTTCATTCCTTCTTCATTGTACAGCGTTATTTAATGTTTTTCTTTACTCTCCCTTTTTCTTAGTTTATCTATATATGCCCATCTTTTTTTACTAACATTCCCCCCCCCCTCCCTTATTTCTTTACTTAATGTCTGTTCATGTTCATAAATCGCTTCATTTATCATGATCTGTGTTTTTTCTTTTTGTTCTATATATAGTGCTTTGTATCCCTCCTCTTCTATTTCTGACCTAGCATTTCTTCTCTGCCTGTTGAATTTCTTCCTTCGCTTGATTCCCTCCCTAATTTCATTATTTACCCACGGTGGTTCCTTCTTGAATTTACGTTTACCTATTCTTCTTTTGTAGGTTGCTTTAAGTTTGAGATCGGCAGAGTCTTTAATAATTGTTAAACTCCTCTATTCTGGTTATTTCATGGTTATCTATCCTTCTCTCTACTTCTTGTAGGTACTCTTCTAATGAGGCGTCGTCACTTTTATAATAATTTACCATTTCCAATTTGCTTGTACTAAATTAATTTTGTATCCTATTCTTTACAGAAAATTTTACCTGTAGCAGGTTATGATCTGAGAGATCAAACATAGTTTGTTTCTCATCAATGACCATTCCTTTATATAAGTCATAACATTTTGTCGATTATAGGTTTGAGTCCCGAAGGGACGAAGGAAAACCTAATATTTAGTAGTGGCCCCGGAATCATTGACGATGCGCCTTACGTAGGTAATGGCCAATCTTTGAACACCAAGCTTGCTGTTCAAACTTCCCGCCCAAGGAGAACTCAAATACGATAGCCTTACATCGTGAGCGAAACGCTCTTAATAACCACTCACGGACTCGTCCTTATGATGTGGGTCCACTACTAGAAGAAACTAGGAAAATAAATAAATAAAAATAAAAATTTAAACTCGACCTAGCTTGCGCTTCCCAGGCGTCTGCTGTTGGGTACTGCTCGCCATCTTGTTCACCCCGAGCGCTCTTCCTTAATCTGACATATCGAGACTCTCAAAATGTAGCAGATGAATGGGAAGGGGATGGCAGGGAGGGCAAAAATCGTCAATGATTCCGGGGCCACTACTAAATATTAGGTTTTCCTTCGTCCCTTCGGGACTCAAACCTATAATTTATTAGTGGCCCCTTCATCATTGACGATGCACCTGAATTCCCAAGACTGGAGGTTGGTCGACATTCATCATAAACATCACATATCACTTAATAAACCGGTTACGGTCCAATGAACATGTACTAATCAGGTCAGTTTAATATCAAATAAAATATGAAAGAAGGTTACAGGCGGCGTTTCTTAAAGGAAGCCTGTGGTGTTAATGCCTTTAAGATTCATAGAACCTTTGGTGTAACACAGGGATAAACTATCCATTCAGTTTATATATTCCAGGGGAAATGAAACATTTATTATCACCTAAATTTATTAATATGGAGGCCTACATATTCATGGCCTTAGGTAATGTTACCAACAAATATTTATACTCTAGATCTAATCCCTGAGATTATTGAGTATATTGGAAACCTTATTGCCTTCATAGTGTTTCCTCTTAAAAATTTATTAATGTTCCTGGTAGGCTTACTTTAGCCTAGAGAACGATTATCACATGACCTTAATACTTGTTACATTTTGTCTCACTTCAGAGGCAGGTGGAATCCTTAGCTAGGATACTCCCCCCCCCCCATTTTTTTAAAAAATCAGCTTAACACTAGACTCTCTGCCTTAATGCTACACATGTACGAGAAGGTTTCATGAGATTGACGGACAGGTAACGTGTGAGAAAAGTATGATTTGATGACCACAATTGGGTCTGTTGAATGTCGTCTAGAGAGTAATTATGGAGGAATCGAAGTTATGCCGCCCATTTACGGATATCGTGTGATCTTGCCAGCACGCCCAGGTTACTCTCTCGAATGACTTCTACTAATAACGCGGTTAGCCGGCGTTTTTGTAGTCGAACACCTGTCCTTGAAACCCAGAGGGCTCCCACCTGTGATGGTTGGGAAGCCCTCATAAATAACCTAAGTGACTGCACTGGACACAATAAATGGTGCCTGTCACCCTGTTTCAGAGCCGGAATTTCGAACTCTGTAAATACATGATGAGAATGTTTATTCTTAGCAATAAAGTTAGGAGCAGGAGCAATATGTACCCCTATGTTGCGCCTTTTAAATCTAAGACAGTTTGGCTCCGAACTCATCGCCGCCAACTCAGACACCCTGTCACCCGTAGCCAGTGTCATTAGAAAAATGGCCTTTTGTAGTATGAGATCAAAGGGAGGACCTTTGCAATATTTACGGGACTGAAGCATTTCAAGGGCTCGGTCCAGAGACCAGGTGGGTGTGAGTTGACAAGGGGGAGGGCGGAGCTTGAAGCATGACCTCATAAATCCCTTTTCTTCCGCTTCCGGTACAGTCAAACCAGTTAAGTCTAGAAATGGTGTCCTAATTGCTGTGAGGTGATTCCTTAATGTGACAACTGACAACTTTTGAACATCAAATAGGTAATTTAAATAGTTAAACACCAGAGCCACTGAGGGCTGTTGTTGGCCAGTTTCTACGATCCATGTTGTAAATGATTTCCAGTGTGATTGGTACTGTCTTTGGGTTGATGGAGCATATTGGTTAATCAACTTGTGAGTCACGGTTTCCCCAAACTGGCCTAGCCACTTGGCCTTCTGAATATCCACAAGGCGAAAGTCAGCGAGGTCTTGAGGTTTCCAATTGTCTCTAAGTGGAAATACGTGATCGGGAGTGACACCGGGTTCTCGCACCACATCTTCAACTAGTTGTACCACACTTGAGCCGGCCATAAGTGCGCGATCATCGAGACCATGCCCCGGTAATCCCGTAGTTTTTGAACTACTTTGCACATTAAGGATGCGTCTGGAGGCGGAAACAGATAAATGGAGTTCCATTTGTTCCACTCTACCATAAATGCGTCCGGACCCCCCGCAGGAGTTAAACTCCGGCATGTGAGGTACTGAGGTAGCCTGTGGCTCGCCTCTGACGCGAACAAGTCCACTTGTGGATTGTAGGGCTCCGCAATCAACTTTTGAAAGATGTTTTGTCTTAGAGCCCATTCTACTTGCGTGCTCTGTCGCCGGGACAAAGCATCCGCCCATACATTCTCCACTCCGGGCAGATATGTTGCATGAAGATAAATCCCGAGCCTCGCGGCTAGTCGAAATATCTTTTCCGACAATAGTGAAGCAGATAAGTGAAACAATCGTTCAAATAGTGATGCAAGCATGAAATTTGGTACAGGTATTCTTCAAAGCTCACTTTCAAAGCACATACCGCTGGCCACGCAAAAATTCAATATGGCGACCATTTTTCAAGATGGCCGACACATCTGACTGAGCCCTACTGTTAGGGGTCAGTTAATTGAAAGAAAAAAGACATGAATACTGTCCAATCCATTTTTTTTGGCTCTAACGTGGTAAGTGAAGGTAATTTTGTCCAAAGCAGTTGCATATTAGACTTTAACTAAGATGGCGTCCAAGATGGCCGCCATTAACCCGAGGAGGCCGGATTTTTTTGGCGATTTTCGGTAGTGTTTATGGCTTAATAGCTAATCAAAGAATAAAGATAGAGAAATGAGTCATAAACCACGTGAGAGGTCACTTTCAGCTTTTGTCTCGTAAAAAATTCAGCTCCATAGGCCCAGTAGTTACCGAGATATTGCTTGTTTTCGTGAGGTAACTTTTCCGTGATTTTCCGTGTTTATGCACCTTTGCCATAGTGAAATTTCCTTAAACCCATTGTGTTGACATCACGGTAGTTTCGGTGATATTGGAACTCGGTGAAAATTACCGCAAAAGTACCGTGACGTCATACAAGTAAATAGCAGCCATCAGCAGGCTATTTAAAGGCTATTTAAAGCCGTGCTATTTGAGTAGTGTATCGGCCTTCTGGGGTTAAAGACAAATTTTGTGATATCTTGGCTATTAGTAGAGCTAGACAAATTATTTGTTCATCTAATCCTACATTTTTGAGGTCAGAGAATTAGAAAGACTTGTCACATTATTAACTCATCAGGGTCATAAGTAACTAGACAACCTGCTTCCACCAAGGCTCCTGTCCACCCGCTGTCTTTGAGGAGAGTGCCCAAGGACTTTAGCGCTGCCATCTCAATGTGCAGACCTCCAAACATGACCAGGTACTTGTCCTCTCCATATTGGTCAGGCCATTGCCACTGCACCTGTTTTGCAAGGGCATAGATTGGCTGATCAGCTGCGATAACAGGTACCTGACCAGGGTTCAGATAAGCTACTACATCCTGTACTTTCTTCATCACATGTTTGACAGTAGCAACAGAGTGAGCTTGGTCCCGCAGAAGAGGAAGCAATGAAGTAATGCTTACTTCAAATTCTGGGCCTCTCTTCATTGAAGCATGATGTGCTGACCATGTCAAGTTCACTGCACCATCTACTTCCTCAGTCACTATTACTTTCTCTAGCCACTGGTACTCCATGGCCAGTTGTGGGCCGAAGACATCTGTGGCTGGCTTTGGCAGTGGAAGTTTTGGTGGCAGGGGGTTCTTTGCTTTGAAGGATGCAGGAGTAATGTTTGTGAATGTGTCAGGAAGTTCTGGAACGGCCTTGACTTTCTCAGGTCCAAGCCTGAGTTTTTGACACTCCTGGCCACCATTTACCTTGGTGGGATATTGAAATACAGAAATGCTAGTCCCATGGAAGGAGGTTGTGGCAGTTGTTGCGGAAGGGTTGTGGTCGATGTTGTCCATCACGGCAGTGGTGAACAACACTTTACGCAGTACTGGTGGACAGACCACACCCTCCTCGACATACTTGTTGACTGTGGCATCTCCTAATTCAGCTGAGACCTCCAACACCCTGTCATATGAGATGCTGAGGCCATGCTCATGCAGCATTTCGACCAGGTTTCTTTTCCGGGTTTTGGCATAGACTGAGAGTCCCATGTAGACTGGGAATGGTGTTTCTCTGTCTTTTGAGTGCCTATGTGTAGCAGCTCCCTCTTTGTATCGGGAGTAGCAGTTAAACTGCATCAATTGGGCAATGGCCTGATCAGACTTTGAAACTCCAAATCTCAGTTGAGACTTGATGTCAGCTCCATGTTCAACCATCCCCACAAACTGAAGCAGAAGGGGAGGTATGGCATTTTGCACACAACCAGCTGGAAATGTGCCATCAAATTTTGATTGATGTTCAAGCATGCATTTTCTTAGAATCTTTGCTGTTTAGCAGTGATGAGTGCATCTGAAAAATCAGAAATTTGGGTAATTGCTTTGCCCACATCTTTCTGAAATGCAAGAAGTACATCTCTTCCACTTCTATGAGCTTCAAGTTCTGAAATTTCTTCCAGAAGTTTATCCTTCAGTCTGGTGGAATTTATACGTGGTAAATCCACACCAAGTTGTGCCAGACGCTGTTGGTAAAGGTGGCATATATCTGCCAGGCGAAATGTGACTGGCTCTTCTGAGCATAGGTTGCTTTCAACAATGTATGTCACCAGCTCTGATAAAATTAATGGATAAACATCTGGCTCCAGATCAGTGGCACTTGAGCTTTTCTCAAGGTTTCTCAGGTGGGACCTTTCCCTGTTGTAGAGGGCACTGAGACACACTCTGTGGTACTTTAGCTCCTGTGCAATAGCATCTCCACCACTCAATTTAGCAAGAAGCTTGCCATCGTTAAGTGCCTCTGCACACTCTTGTAGCCTCTTGTTAAGGTTCATGGTCATTACCTGCCTGAGATCAGATGCAGGTGCCACTTTCTCACAAAAAATACAAGTTTGACCATCATAGCTAGTTCGACGTTGCTTTGCATGTTTGTCTTCAGACTCACTACTTTGACGATTAGATCGGCGTTTCCTTGCGCGATTCAGCTTGCTGTTGTTAAACAACAACCGGCAGTTGACATGGTATTTTGCCTGATTTTTTTCTCAAAGTGGCATCTATGCGCCGTCACCTTCATCAAGCCTTGTTGGATCCACGATCAATGGCATTTCCTGGATTTCATGAAACATCGGTATGTTGGTAGCCAGCATGGCATAACCGTCATGTTCAAGGGAATAATGGGTTCTAGGTGATGTTAAATCTTCACCTATTTTGTCTTTCTGGCAAAGACAACATTTTGACCAGTCAGTTTGTCTTATGGGAAAAATGGATTTTGAATCTGCCATTTTGCTTTCTGATTAAGGCCGAGGGTTTATCCTTTTACCACCTTAACGAAATTACACACACATTACTTTATGGGATACAACTAGGTTCGGGTGACCTACACCTAGCCCGATCATTCATCCAGTGCCATTTAAGTCCCGTGTGATCTGTACACCATCCAGGTAAGTACATGAGCAAGTCATGTACATGCCCCCTTACCCTTGGCTCGGCTCTCCCGCGCTGGCACACCCTGTCAATTCAGGTGCGGCTATCTAACTCTATCTACTAACTACCAACTACTGTCTAGAAGCTAATTGATATGGGGCTGTTAGAAAGCATTTGGGACACTAAATTAAACTACACTACAACTTATAGTATAGTACAGTAAAATAAGCTGACACTGAACCCCATGCTGAGTTGCACAGCAGCGATGTTACCAGTGTGCCCTGGTTGTGTGTTGACATCACTCTATTATATTTGCAAGATCTCATCACTGCCTCAGTCCTTACTAACAAATGTGAAAATGGCTCCATTGGATTATCTGACCCAAAGAATGTATGTGCACACCAAAAATCATGTATATATGTTCAGTAGTTGCTTAGATATGAACATATGAAATTAATGGACGCCATCTTGGATGCCATTCTAAAATTCCAATTATAGACTATGACAATGATTAAAACAGTGCTTCTCATTAATCTGGTTAGCAAGAAACAGTTTTCTCTTAAAATGTTCACCAGGTAATAATTAAAAACAAATTAAGCAATATATGGTCAGGCACGGCAGCCATCTTGAAAATTGACCGCCATCTTGGATTTTCGCGTGGCCAGCGGTATTTCTGAGAAGAATGGACCTTGAAGGGTACATGTACCAAATTTCATGCTTGCATCACCATTTGAACGATTCTCCTGAAATTTGCAGTTATCTGCTCCACTACAACCCTTGTAACACTCTTGATCTCACTGACCCTCGCTTTTGAATGCATGTCACTGCAGTCAAATTGTCCATTCTGAAGGCTAGGGACTTAATGACCTTGGCTCTGGTGACCTAAGTTTGATTGGTAACCCCAACCCAGGGTTCCTGACGCGTCTGTATCCATCCAAACCGTCGGTGGTGGAGCTGTCCAAGTCAAGGAGGAGTGAATAACTTCTGGCTTCGCCCAGGCCGCCAGGAGGTTGTGGATTAAGGTTGGAATTGTCCTCAGTGTTTCCGCCGGTAAAAGAGGAAAGCACCTGTTTCCTTCCAAGATAATTCTTTTGACCTTCAGGCGACCTAACGGTACCGTCAGTTGTATCCAGTTGAGTGAGCCTACCAGAGATTCCCAGATCTTCCTCGTTGTCATCTGGGAGTGCAGAAATCGGAAGAGTTTCCTTCGAAACCTCTGACGATTGTCTACACTCTGACTCAGAGTCAGTAACTCGGTATCCCAGAAAGGCCCACCCATTGGATTTGTTTGGTGGGGATGAGAGATGACTTTGCTAAGTTTACCCTGAACCCTAAGGCTTCTACATGGTCTAATAATAGTTGAACATGGTGAAGGCGCATTACCTTGGATTGGGCTACCACTAGCCAATCGTCTAGGTACCATAAAATCATGATTTCCTGTTTGAGCAATGGTAGCAATGCCTGTCGGACTAATTTTGTGAAAACTCTGGGTGCTAGATTTAACCCAAAGGGCATTCTTTGGAAGACAAACGTTTGATTCCCGTTGCGTAAGGCTAGGAACCTCTGAAAGCGTTTGTTGATGGGGACATGCCAATAGGCGTCTTTTAGATCTATTGAGCACATCCAGCTCTGCGGCGGGAGTGACAACATGATCTGATTCACTGTTAGCATCCTGAATGACTGATTGTGAATATGGGTGTTGAGATATGAGAGGTCGATGACTGGCCTCATCTGAACACTGTCCCTTTTTGGCACCAGAAACAACCGGGATATGAACACTGGCACTGACGTAGGACTGGGGATTATGATCTGCTTTTGTATCATCTCTTCGATAATGGTTCCCACCTCTAATGAAACTCGATTGAATTCTGTGGGGAAACGTAGGCGGGGTCACCGGGACCACCGCCATGAGAGACCTTTGCGGACCACTGTCCTTGCCCATGTCCGCCGGGGCCATGCTCGGAAATGATCTCGGAAGTTGCCAGTCATGTGACTGGTCTTGTCTGACAGAGCTTCTCTCTGATCCATCTCGCCTTGCCTTGGCAATGGGAGTGAGAGAGCCCTGTGGTGTGTCTCAGTTATTGGAGGGTGGCTGTGACTCTGACTTTGGTTTGGGGGGTTGAGAGGTGTTGCTACCATTGCTGTTGGATTTACCCCTGTACTGGACCCGAAAGCCCCTCCCTCTACCCCTGAAGTTACCTCCTCTACTCCTGAAGTTACCACGCCCTCTAGTTGCTCCGGAAGGTGCAGGGGTTGTGAAAGGCTTGGCTGACTGTTTGAACTGTGACGATTGACCACGAAAGGAACTCTTAGTTCTGAAATTTTGTTTAGCTGCCTGTTCACATTTGGTTTTAGAAGTGGTGGCAGTTGAATGGTCTAGAAGGAGTGTGACTATCCCCCATACTTCTGGGGAGACTATAGGAGCTGTAAAGATATCTGATAGGACTAACTTTCTACCGATCTCCGCCGGAAGTTTCTTCACCAAATGCACTCTCAACTCTTGGCGCCCCCGTACCGCCTCAAAGAGAGCTGTCCGGATATCGACAAAACATTGAACTGAGTTTTGGAGGAGAAGACGTCTGGTCAGAGAAAGGGCCTTCTGAGATCTGGCGTCCGTAATCGACTCAGCCGTCCTAGCTAGAGAGGCTGCCAGTTTCAGGTTGATTAGGTGTGGGGACGCCAGTCTCCAGACCTTCTATTTATTAGTGGCCCCTCCATCATTGACGAACATGCCTATTACATAAGGCATCCTCTTCAAACACTCATCCGCCGTAGTTTGAATCTACCGCGCAGAGCATTTAAAATTTGAGGAGCCTTCATCATGATCGCACGCGGCCTCACTCATGGCTTCAGTCATTATGAATTGGGTTCTCACTACGAAAAAACTTCGTAAAAAATAAAAATAAAAAGAAAATAAGAATAACTATTCAATAAGCTTTCCATAATATCGTGGATGTACTTGTGTGGATCTTTGACCAGACGCTGACTCAGGCGTCATTCTTCCTTCTCTGCTCTGCGCTCAGCCTGCCCGGACGTGTCTCCCCACGCTCCGCTGGTTCCGCATTTGTTGCGTCCCTAGTGAGTTTTTTCTCATTTGTTTACTCCGGGATGTATCGAGTAAAGTTAGGATATGCGTAGCAGGAGTGTCCTGGGCTAGTTGCCCGCAGTGCAGTGTATTTTGGGTCGTGTGTTTGGGGCATCTATTTCGGGTGTACCCTCGTGGTCCTGTTGTGGACATGTGAACTTTTTCACTGTTAGCTAGCTTTGTGATGCAGGCGGCTTTCATTACGCATTATTATTACTTCCTTTTATCTTTCTGATGAGGTAGCTTATTTTCAGAGGTGGGCGCGCTCCGGTGGGACCGGTAATGCGGCAGCGCTCCGCGCTCATCAGACATAAGGTAATGCGGCAGCGCTCACGCACTCCTTTTGTCAGCAGACCCGATGCGCTTCCCGCTCCGCGCTCCTGCGCTCCGCGCTCCCAAAAATAGGTATATATAAAAAAAAATAAAAAAAACAGCTTCTAGAAGTTATTTAATGATTTACCTTTGTCCTTCACTTTGTCCTTTGTCTTTCACTTCACTAAATTCCAAGAATTCAAATCATTAAAAAAAACTCAAGTAATGGTGTCTTTCTGAAGTTAAACTGTTTAAGTTTCTCACTTTCTCAGTTTCTGTTATTCTTTATGTCATATCAATGAATCAAATATCAATGATATGATATGATTGATATAATTGTGAGTTTGTGACATTGTGACTGTCCATTGATATCTATGATATGACATAAAGAATTACAGAAACTGTCCAAACTGAGAAACTAGGTCCGAAACTGCCAGGTCCGATGGTATATAATTATAATAATTATATATATACGGCCGGGACTTGGGTCTTGTCAGATGTAAGTTGTCACGCCCAGTGCCAGGTCCGTATATAATTATATACTGACTCGCCGAAAAAAAATCGTAGCAGCGAAACGACTGCACCTATGGCTTTCATATTTTTAGTTTTTTACCACATGTACCTTACCCTTCTGCATACCCACCACGGCACCACCACTACCCCAAACCCCTCCTCCCACCCACTCGCTGACTATCGGTCGCCTCACAAGGAAAAAAACGAAAATCTGTGGCGGCGAAACGATTACACCAATCGGTTCCATATTTGTGTGACAAGTGCCTTACCCTTATGCCTTCCCTCCACCACACCCCCAACTGCCTCCCACAACCCACTTCCAGCGTATCCGTACGAAGAAAAGGAAAACAAATAAAATCTGTGGTGGCGAAACTACCTCACCAATCGGCTTCATATTAGTAACACAAGTCAATTACGCTTCTACCTTCCCCCCACCATCCCCCAAACCACCCTCCCACCCATACATTCAAGTAACATTCCGATAGTATCGATACTATAAAATGATAAAAGTCTCTGAAGTCTATAGTGTCTTTTGACTATCAGACAGTCAGACAGGCTCGGGCTATACCACTGCCAGACTTACCCTTAGGCCCCTTCGTAAGCCGTAACTTGCCCGTAAGGTTTACTTTGCGTTAGCAAAAGCCAAAAAAAAAAAATAACAAGTTAACAACTGTAACACTGTCAGTCTGTCACTATCATAGTATCACTGTATCACAGTTCACTAACAACGTGAGTAACACCGTACGAACGGTACGATGACTGTACACGATAATGACGTTCTTGTACCTGTTGTTGACAGGAAAAATCGCCTCCGGAGCGCCAGAAAGGAGCGCGAATTTCTAGCTGCGCTCCCCACCTGCACTCCGATTATAGAATTTTGCCGCTCCTCGCTCCGCGCTCCTCTATATTGGTAATGCGCTCGGATCGCAGAGCGCAGAGCGCCAAATCGGCGCGCCAATGCCCACCTCTGCTAATTTTTGCTGACGTTCCCAGCGTATTTTTCTTCACTTAGTGAAGTTTTTTCTGGGTCCCGAGTCAGTTCTTCCCTTTGCCGGAAGTGTTTGCTACAGTGGTGTGTTGGCGGTGGTTCCTGTTGTGATATAATTCAGTGCTTTTTGTTTATATTCCGACATGTTACTTTTTCCGTCTGCCTAGGCCTAGCCAGCCTCTCGTAGCTTTACCACATGTACAAGTGTTATTGATTTATTTTCTAAATATGTACTACTGTGTCATGTGTGTCCTGGTTTAGTTGTGTATTGGCTAATTCCACGGACTATTTATGTGTCCTGGGTTAGTTGTGTATTGGCTAATTCCACGGACTATGTTGGGCCCGGCGTTAGTTGTGTTTTGGCTACGCCTCGGTCCTGTGTTGCGTTCAGATGGTATCTGGACGGGGTGGGTTATTTCCGGCGGGTTTTTCTCGGTTACACCATGAAAAAACCTGGCTGGTTGCCGAGTTTTAGCCACGCGTGGTTTTAAAAACAGGCTTGTTTCCCCGGCGAGTGGGTGTCTGTGGCTCCCCAGGACTGCGTCTCTGTGGTGCCTGAATCAGGCTCCTTATGAATCCCGGCGGGATGGCTGTACCCATCTAACAGTGTTCATACGGACACGTGTTGTTTGTAGTTTTTTCGGTTTTGCAAAGCCAATAAAAAACTAAGCTGTTGTTGTATTTCCTCCCCGGCGATCTTTTACAAAGAAGTGGGGATAGGAACAATTGGGGTTAACTTTTAAACTTTAAATCACCCGGCGGGTGCAACCTGGAAGGGTGGGATGACCGAATTTGCAAAATTCAGTTTAGTTGACCAGACAATTGAGGGATACATTGTGTATCGCCTCCTTCAACATACGGTGATTTAAGGCACAATTGGGGTTAACGTTTTTTAAACTAATATTCACACCCGGCGGGTGCTCCCTGGAAGGGTGGGAATAACGAATTTACAATTCAGTTAGTTACCCAGACAATTGAGGGATACGTTTTGTATCGCCGCCTTCAGCATACGGCGCAATTGGGGTTAACGTTTTTTTAAAACTAATATTCACACCCGGTGGGTGCTCCTTGGAGGGATGGGAATACCGAATTTACAATTCAGTTAGTTAACCAGACAATTGAGGGATACGTTTTGTATCGCCGCCTTCAGCATACGGCGATCTAAAAACATACTTCGGGAGAAGTTAGATCTCGTATATTTGTCAGGCTTCCCAGTTTTTGATCTACGAGATAATTCGGGGGCCGGCGTCTTTTTAAGTTTTTTTTTTTTCCAAAATTGAATCTTGAAACAAACACCACCGGAAAGACTAAATCAGTTATAAACGCCATGCTGGTCTTTATATTATGTCAGAGGGTATTCATAAATCTTTTGGACAAGTTAAGATATTCTGAAATCTTTTACTTAGGAACCCCACCGCGTAGCGAGCTGTAGTCGTTGTGTATTGCGTCTCGTTACCCGGCGGGTTATTTAACACTTGTGTGCAAACATGTTGGGTTAACCTTATGAGCATTAATTCCTGGAAATTTTCTTTTTATCCAGAGCTGGGTCCCGGCAGGTCTATACTGAACCTGGAGTAAGTTTCCCACCAGTCTCTGTCATGGCTACCTTTGCCCCGGTTTTTGCTTTATGCATTACGCCCTCCTGTTCAGGTATCCCTATTTTTGCGCACACCCTTTGTATAAAATGTGTTAAATGTCTCGACCGCTCAAGGGGTCTGTGGGTGATGCGAAACTGTACCTTTTGCTCTCAACTCAGTGTTAAAGTTTTACAAGACAATGATAAAACCGCAGCGGTCGCCTTACGGGAGGTCAGGCAGCAGATGACCGCTTATACTACTATTGTGGCTCATAAGTCACTTCAATGCGATAACGTCCCGCTTTGGGATAAGTTACTAATTGAGCACCCTCCCATTAAACGTCCCTCTAGAGTAACTGTTCGTAAGCCGGCAGAGACTGGACAGGGTTCTATACTTTCTCCAGCCCCAGGCACATCTAAGCGACAGCGAGAACCCACGCCCCCGGTGGCAGCCTCCTCGTCACGGGCGAGATCTAGGTCCAGGTCCCCTCTTAGTCAGCAGCCGCTGAGCCTCTCTTCTTCACCAACGAGTAAGAAGAGTAAGACAGAGGGGTCAACAAGTGGTTTTAGCGAGAAATCTTCTAAATCCAAAAGCAGTTCGCGGTCGCACCGTAGCCACAAATCTTCTCGAAAGGACTCACATGATCGGAAGGCCTCCCGGCGTTCACCGGAGTCTAGTGCCTCTTGTCATACCTCTACCCCCGACAGAGCTAGTGTTCAATCTCATGGGGATAGTTTAGTGCCAGTACCAAAAGACAGTTTACCACTTAGTATTCTAACCCTAGATTTGGAGAGTTCAGTGGACAGTGATTGTCCAATAGCAGAGTCAAGTGGGAGCTCCATAATTGAGGGTATTTCGGACTCCCAAGGGAGTGCAGGCCAAGGCCTGGGTGTTTGGCGGTATTCTCGACCAGGGACTGAACACCCACTTCTGGCTCAAATTACACAAACAGTGGCTGACGTCCACAGGGACGCGGCGATCCCATCATCTATTCCTGACTTGTCTTGGCAACAAGATGGGACTCCGGCTTCGGCGGAATTCTCTCATGGGGAGCCGGATGACAAAGACGAGGTATCTATTATCTCAGACATGGAAGTGCAAGAGTCGGGTTCAGTTTTAGACGCCGCACAGGATCGTAATGATTCACCTTTGAGTTCATCATCGAATAAATTTGTCACGGCAGAGGAAATAGATGGGTTGCTGGTTAATGCTCTAACTAAATTTTTTGGCCAACAGCTGGAGACTCCTACAGTGGACCTGGGAGCTCCCATGACAAGTACTAATGTCCGGCCTCTGATGACTTCTATTGCTTTGACTCAGATCCCTCACCCTCCCTCTATATCACCATCGGTGGTCACTAGGCCTGCTACGGCGGCACTGACTACTTCTAATGTAAGGGTTATAACGGATGTCAATCCGCCCCCTTTAGATAAAGCACCAATAAGAAAGGTAGCTATGCCCTTACTGTATGGTCCAGACGAGTCATGGGTACACTTGATCCCCACTAAACCAGAGGTCGCTCAACCTACCTTGTCAGGGGAACTTCCAGTGCCACGAGAGTGGGTAATCCAAGGCAATAAATCTAAAAAATTACGGGCCTTGGATACTTTGGGGAATGTACTAGATGTTAATGTTAAGGCCATTCCTAACTATTATCACCAGGACTATTTTGTTTATACTGCTAAACCTGCCCTGCCCCCTGCCTCAGCTTCGAAACTGTTTTCTGACTGGTCTAAGCATGATGGTTTTAATGACATAAAGACACTGTCAGCGCTCACTCCAGAATTAGATTTGAAAACTGTCACAGACGGAGGCTCAGAACTTTGCGACCACCTTCACCTCAAAATCTTCCCACCAAATCCCTCAGGATAGTCATTCTTGGTTCTCTATGCCAGTGTGTTTTGCCGGCGGAGTCCCTTCAGCTTTGTTTGCTTTCTTAGCTGGCCCCAAAATCAATCTATGTGAACTCAAGGATCCTTTCACTACCCCTACCCCAACTCACCTAGACCGAGAATTTAGGCTACGGGGGAAAGCGTTTAGACTTTTCTCCCAGTACATTGTGACGCAACAGGTAGCGAAATCGATGCTCCGGTCCACTCAGAAAATCGCAGACGCAGATGCCAGAAGATCGGTTGAACTGTCTCGGCGACTACTCCTTCAGTCGTAAATTCAGTCATTGGGTGACATACGCACAGCTTTGCTTGAGGCGGTGCGAGCACGACAAGATCTCAGGATGTCCTTGGTACGGAAGCTTCCTGATCGTATTGCGAATCAGGTGGTCATGTCACCAGTGCTCACTCCCTCTTTAATGTCCCCTGAGGTATGGAGAACAGTTTTTAATATGGCTCAGGCCTTTAAACATAGTCCCGCCCCTTCTAAGAAACCTGCCTTTACTTTTCCCAAACCCAAGCCTGTCGCATAAGCACAGCCGGGGGGATCTAAGCACTTTCATATACCTAAGTCCTCCTCCCCTCAAGGTCAGTACAGGTATAAACAGGGTAAGTTTACAGGTCAGAAAGGACGAGGCTATAATAAACCAGGTCAGGGCACGTCTTCTGCCAACGCCAGCCAGCTGGTGAAGCGTCCACCACCACCACCTCCACCATCATAAAAAAACTAAAGTCTCTCTCACTCCCGGGGCCGGTATCAAGGCGGGTGGATCCGAGGGTAGTACAGCCGGCGAACCCTTGTCTGCTAACTGGGTCGTTCCGAACGTGTCACCAAGCATGGCCGTTAAACACTTGGGCAAGGATGGTGGCATGCAAAGGCATCACTTGGCAGTGGCTCCGGCGACCTCGCTTACGTCAGCCGACAACGGCGAATCTAGTTTCTTTAGAGGTGGAGTTACTGGTCAAGGAAATGATTGCCAAGAATGTCATCATCCCGGTCCCTCAAAATTACCCAGTCTTCACATCCAAGCTATTTTTGGTTCCCAAAAGGGACAGTGATCAGATGAGACCCGTCGTAGACCTGTCGTATCTGAACCTTCACATTCACAACGAGTCATTCAGGATGTTAACAGTGCACCAAATCAGGCTAACACTTCCGCCGGGAGGTTGGATGTGTTCCTTAGACCTGACAGACGTTTATTGGCACGTCTCGGTAAACAAAAGATTTCAAAGATTTCTGGCCTTACGGATCAGGGATCAAACTTATGTTTTTCAGAGGATGCCATTCGGTTTGAACCTGGCACCTCGCTTATTCACGAAATTAGTCCGGCAAGCACTGATGCCATTGTTAAAACAAGGGATCAGGATTTTGTGGTACCTAGACGACTGGCTAGTGGTGGCAGAGACAGAGCAAGTATGCATAAATCATGTCAACATAACATTAAAACATGTCAAAACTCTAGGGTTCAAGGTAAACCTGGTAAAGTCAAACCTTGTTCCCTCACGAGTAGTTCAGTGGATAGGGCTGGTTTGGGACACAGCTGCTCTCACTCTGAGTCAGAGTGTGGACAATCGAAACAGATTTCGCAGGAAACTGTTCCTGTTTCTTCACAGTCTGACTACGACTCGAAGAATTTGGGAGTCTCTGGTCGGCTCTCTCAACGGGATTCAACTAACTGTAATGTTGGGCCGGTTGAAAGTAAAGCGTTTAATATTGGAGGGCAACAAATATTTTCCACTATTGCCGGCAGAAAAATTATGGCCCATACCAAAATTAATCCACAACTTACTAGCGGTCTGGGCGAAGAGGGAAATGTTGCACTCAGTAATGTCATGGACCTGTCCTCCGCCGACGGTATGGGTAGACACGGATGCGTCAGGTACGATAGGTTGGGGTATTCAGTCAAACCAAGGGCACCAGGGTCAAGGGCTTTGGTCCCATTTAGAAATCTCCCACATCAATGTCAAAGAATTACTAGTCCCCTTATATTTCCTTCAGGCTCACGGCTCTACTTTACGGGGCAAGTCGGTGGCCTTCAGAATGGACAATCTGAATGTGGTTCACTGTATTCAGAAACAAATGTCAACGAGATCTCGGAAGTTGCTAAACGTGTCAGAAGAGATTTTTATTCTAGCCAACAGGCTGGACATTCATCTTCACGCATCTTATCTCCCAGGCGTAGCAAACGTCTGGGCAGACGCTCTGTCTCGGAGACAGAGCACGACAGTAGAATGGGAGCTCAAGCAAACCATTTTCAACCAAATGATTGCGGAGCTTTACCATCCACAAGTGGATCTGTTTGCGTCCGAGGAGACTCACAAACTCCCAATGTACCTCACCCGCCGGACGATAACGCCGGCAGGGGGGCCAGACGCCCTGGTGACAGACTGGAACAGGTGGAGTTCCATCTATCTGTTTCCGCCGCCAGACTCGTCACTAATGTGCCACGTAGTAAACAAACTACGAGATTATCGGGGCTTAGTCTAGCTAATCGCGCCCCTGTGGCCGGCGCAGTTGTGGTACCAGCAATTGAAGACGTGGTGCGCGCACCCGGTGTCACTCCCGGTCGGGTTTTTCCACTTAGACACGATTGGCAACCTAGCGACCTCGCTGACTTTTGCATTATGGACATTCAGGAGGCCAAGTGGCTAGCACCATATGGTAGAGATGTGGCCAATAAATTATTGAATCAATATACTCAGTCTACAAAACGACAGTATCAATCACATTGGCAAGCCTTTACTTCTTGGATCCTTAGAACAGAACAAACTGTGCCCTCGGTGGCGTTAGTTTTTAATTATTTAAATTATCTGTTTGAGCAGAAACATTAATCTGTGGTAACGTTAAAAAATCTTAACAGCGATTAGAATACCATTTTGGGACCTTACCGGTCTCTCCATACCAGTTGCGGAGGAAACAGGTTTTATGAGGGCATGTTTTAAACTCCGCCCCCCTCCCCGTCAGCTCATGCCTACTTGGTCTCTGGACAAAGCATTGTCTTTACTTCACTCCCGTCTGTACCAAAATACTGCAGATTTTACAATACTCTTAAAAAAGGCTGTATTCCTTTTGGCTTTGGCCACCGGGAATAGAGTGTCTGAGCTGGCGGCGATGAGCAACACACCTAATTGCCTCAGGTTTGGTAGGCTTAATGAATGTATTCACATTGCACCTTCCCCAGGGTTTGTAGCCAAGAATGAGCACAGTGCACACGTGTTTTCTGAGTTCACTGTTCCGGAGTTGAAAAGGGGAAAGGTGCACCATAATTTATGTCCAGTGCAGGCTCTAACCAAATATTTGAGAGTAGCTCCTCTAAACCCCCAAGGTGCTTTATGGGTGGCAAGTACGGGTAAGCGCTTGCTGAAACGTAGATTGGCTTCTCTTTTGGTCGAGGTCATTAAAGAGAGTAATCCCGGCGTTGTGGGTAGGGCACGATTTACGCAAATGGGCAGCCTCTTTGCGTTTCCTGAAGAATTTTTCTGTGGAAGATATTACGTCCACACATTTGTGGGCCTCTAATCATACGTTTTTGACTCGATACCTGTCAGTAGCTCTAGACAAACCTTCCTTGCCATGTATAGCTTTAAGGCAGAGAGTCTAGGTGGCCCTTAAGTTACTTTGATTACTTTCAAGAAAAGGGGGGGGGGTGTAGTCAGTGTAACATAGGACACCCTAGACCCCGCCGGAGTATAAGAGCTGTGATACGAGTATGGATAATGTGATATGAAAATTTCTCTGTTCTATTCAGTGCGGGAAATTGTGCTAGTACAATGTTAGTACAAACAACAGTGTTGTTTTAATAGTTTTGGCTGTGAAAGCAATTTAGTTTTAAGCATTGGATATATTTTGCAAGATATTTCCACGAGTATTATGGAGTTATATGTGCACATGTAAACTTAAAAGTTTTTATTTTTCACCACTTATGTTGAGTGGGGTGCCTTTTTAACTTACAGATCTGTTCGCAGAGTCTCAAGAGTTACCCTATTTTATCAAGCAGGCTTCTTTGAAGCACGCCCCTGCTTGACCCCCTTTTGTATATATGTGCTGCGCCATTAAATATATTTTTCAAAGTAAGAATACTATGTGGTTGTTTGATTATCTGCTTTTCTAGAGTTATGATATGATTACGAATGTCCCCCTCCAGTCTTAGAAATCAGGCATGTTCGTCAATGATGGAGGGGCCACTAATAAATTATAGGTTTGACTCCTGTAAGGAGATAAAGAAAATCTAATATTTAGTAGTGGCCCCATAATCATTGACGACTGGGGCCCTCCCGACCATCCCCTTCCCATTCGTTGATGTATTAAGGATTTTGGTTTACTTGATATGTCAGTGAAGGAAGAATGACGCCTGAGTCAGCGTCTGGTCAAAGATCCACACAAGTACATCCACGATATTATGGAAAGCTTATTGAATAGTTATTCTTATTTTCTTTTTGTTTTTATTTTTTACGAAGTTTTTTCGTAGTGAGAACCCAATTCATAATGACTGAAGCCATGAGTGAGGTCGCGTGCGCTCATGATGAAGGCTCCTCAAATTTTAAATGCTCTGTGCGGTAGATTCAAACTACGGCGGATGAGTGTTTGAAGAGGGTGCCTTATGTAATAGGCATGTTCGTCAATGATTACGGGGCCACTACTAAATATTAGGTTTTCTTTATCTCCTTACAGGAGTCAAACCTATAGTCTTAGCCTATAATCTTTGTCAATCATAGCCTGTGAGGGTGGACAAAGAAGTTCAGGTAGTTGGCATAAAAATAATTTAGGGGCCCCCATAAAATCAAGTATATGTTGGGGAATCCCATCCACCTTGCCTACTGGCATAGAAAACCAATGATTGTCTTCTGCTGGAATTTGGATGCTACCTTTGTTGGTGATGGTGCTTGCAAACAACTTGGTCTCATGTCCCCAGGTAACCCAGTGCCCATGCTCCCCCCTTTAATATGAACTAATGAGGTCCCTTGAGAGTCCCTGAAAGGAATAGAATTTAGTTCTGGGGTCAAACCCTGCAAGGCTTTTAAGTAATTCAATCCATCAGTTTTAGTCCAGTCCGAAAACAGTTTTCCGGCGGAAGTAGGAGGCAAGGCGGGGGATGATGTGTACACAAAAAATTGGGGATTATATTGTGGGATGGCCTTAATCACAACATCAAGTACCTCTCCCAAGTGGTTCTTGGCCCTTAATTTCCCCTTTTCACTTCCCTCTATAACCCATTGTTCTGGGACAGGTAACTCACGTGTAACCATGGCGTGTGCAAGGTCGGGGTTTAGTGGTGTAAGTATTGACCAAGAAGTATCCGGTCCATACAAGAGTGGCATAGGGCCCTTTTTGTTGGGGATGAACTTGTCAAGTGGGGGAGCTAATAGACCGGAAAACAATTTCATATTAGGTTGCAAGAGAGCAGAGGTGCCTGGGATTGCATCCCCAGGGCAGACAATGGGGGCAGTGGGAGGAGAGGTTTCTGTAACTTTAAGATGTACCACTACTTGCCCCAGCGGTCGCACTGCCGGGGTTACAGGTATTGTGGTAGTTGTCTGTCTCTCACTTTTCATTAGTTTCATAAAATCAGATAATTCTTGCAACTGGTCCTTTGTTATAGCAACATCACTTTCTTGATTAGATTGGGGCGTGTGTGACTCCTCTGAGCCTTGCGTCCCAGATTGTTGAGAGACTGGTGCTTGGCTAGGATCCATTTCCTCAGTATATCCCCCCTGTTAGTATATCTCAAGAAGTGGCCCCCTACTTAGTGATCCCGTTGACCGGGTCGATGGGGCTGGGTCAGTATCCCACCCAGGCTCATCGACCCGGGCCTCGGTTTCATATGATTGATAGTGATCAGCCTGACCTGGGAGATCGTACACATTTAAATCAGGGGCCTCAGAGATGAGGGATTCTTGGACAGGTATATGCTGGTCTGAGGAGCTCTCTTGCCACTGCCGGTGAAACACTACACTACCCTTTCTTTCTGTCCCTAACACAGATAACAAAACAGGTTCCGGTGTAGGTGTATTGGGGATAGTCTCTTTGTTTGCTGAGGATTTCTGTCTTGACTTGGACGGTTCCTTAGCTGTCTTCCTTCTTGATGAGGAAGACGACTTATGTCGGCTTGACTGTGGTTTATCCCCAGCTTTTAATGCGGAGTCAAAGTCAGAGCGGGACCTCTTAGCCTCCTGGTCATCTAACGGGGGCTTTGTTTGTGGCAAGGGCGATCTTGACCTATCTCGCCGGCTGGTAGAAGCTAGTCCCTCTAGCGGATCTTTGTCTCAAGGTCTCTTTCGATGGCGTGATGACGAGTCTCCCGAAGAAGATCTCGGAAGGGGTGAGGTAGTCATTGGACTCTTTAATGCATCCTCAAGAGTTTGATCATCTAACTGGAGGGATTTATGAGTCATTATCTTACAATATGTTCCATATTCTAATTTAATATTTTGGAGAATAGCCTTACATTGGCTATCTTCATCATTAATCAATGCACTTGGAACAAGATTTTGATAGCCAACGACCTCTCGAACGGTCTAGGCAGGTGACACACTTTACACAGAGTAAGTGTCCCATAATTGCTAACCTCTGACAGCCCCTAGCTGAACAGAAAAGGTAATTCTTCTTTTCCATGACTACCCCCTCACCTTACAGAGATATTGGACCACCTATGTGTCGTCACTGCCGAACCTGTGTGAGAAGAAATTTCAAGAATCAATGCTCATAAGGACACGCTAGGCTGGCCTAATTAATATTCATTTATAATCTCTACGTTAAAAGAATTAAGTTTGAGTAACCCTTAAACAATCTTAATTCCCTTTACGTTAAACATCATTTCCCCGAAATGTAAGTGAGTATTGTGTAGCCTATTATGTGCTACTAATTAATAAACTTCTTGCCATAGTGCTAAACAAAAACACTGACCTCATTCGTCTTGTGATACATGAATCAACCCCGGCGACCTTCAAGCTTTAACACAGAGTTTTTGTATTCTATATCCGGCGGGTAATTCGCCCATGATAAAGCAAAACAGTCGAACTGGTAGCTACAAGATCGAAAAGGGTGAGTTTATTTCCCGGCGTCGCCGTGACTTGTGCGGCGATTGTTTTGCCTTGATTTGCGTGGCGATTTGTGATTCTCCAATTGTTTGAAATCGGCCGGCGGAATGGTCTTCTGTTTAAGGCCAAAAGATGTTAATTGTGGGTGGCATAAAACGTGATTACGAGGGGGGGAGCGTCGCCGTTATCCTTCGAAACTCGAATTATTTGTTAGTGACATGTTGGCACTACATACCCAAATCAAATTAATTTGTCAACTGTGTCAGTCGTGGGATATTGAATTTGTGTCTTAGGCCAGAAGAACGCATTGTTGTTTGTTATTTTATTGGCGGCGGAATACGTGATTATGAGGGAGGGGGGTGGTGGAGGGGGCGTCGCCCTTGCCCTTCTAAATTTTAATTCCTTATTTTTAGTAGACAGCCGGACCCGCCGGAGGTATACTATATGCCTCAAATAACCCAACTTTAATTCAAAGTAGACCCGTACACGGCGGTGAATACTGAATGTTTTTTATCTCATTCTGAGTGTTTCCCGGCGGGGACCCCACGGAAACACCCTGAGATACTTTGTTGTTTTAATGTTCAGTAGTACCGAACCATAAAAAATCCCATCAGAAGAGTGACCCTTCATTGTATATATATATAGTGATGAACAATGTGTCTTAATGTTTTTATCTCGTTCTGAGTGTTTCCGGCGGGGACCCCACGGAACACCCTGAGATACGTCGTAGTTTTAATGTTCAGTATAATATATACAATATATTATATACAGGTATAAACAGGGTAAGTTTACAGGTCAGAAAGGACGAGGCTATAACAAACCAGGTCAAGGCCCGTCTTCTGCCAACGCCGGCCAGCCGGCTAAGCGTCCACCACCACCACCTCCACCACCATCAAAAATCTAAAGTCTCTCTCACTCCCGGGGCCGGTATCAAGGCGGGTGGATCCGAGGGTAGCACAGCCGGCGAACCCTTGTCTGCTAACTGGGTCGTTCCGAACGTGTCACAAAGCATGGCCGTTAAATACTTGGGCAAGGATGGTGGTACGCAGAGGCATCACTTGGCAGTGGCTCCGGCGACCTCGTTTACGTCAGCTGACAACGGCGAATCTAGTTTCATTAGAGGTGGAGTCACTGATCAAGGAAATGATAGCCAAGAATGTCATCATCCCGGTCCCTCAAAATTACCCAGTCTTCACATCCAAGCTATTTTTGGTACCCAAAAGGGACAGTGTTCAGATGAGACCCGTCATAGACCTGTCTTATCTGAACCTTCACATTCACAACGAGTCATTCAGGATGTTAACAGTGCACCAAATCAGGCTAACACTTCCGCCGGGAGGTTGGATGTGTTCCTTAGACCTGACAGACGCTTATTGGCACGTCTCGGTAAAGAAAAGATGTCAAAGGTTTCTGGCCTTACGGATCAGGCATCAAAATTATGTTTTCCAGAGGATGCCATTCGGATTGAACCTGGCACCTCGCTTATTCACAACATTAGTCCGGCAAGCCCTGATGCCATTGTTAAAACAAGGGATCAGGATTTTGTGGTACCTAGACGACTGGCTAGTGGTGGCAGAGACGGAGCAAGCATGCATAAATCATGTCAACATAACATTAAAACATGTCAAAACTCTAGGGTTCAAGGTAAATCTGGTAAAGTCAAACCTTGTTCCCTCACGAGTAGTTCAGTGGATAGGGCTGGTTTGGGACACAGCTGCTCTCACTCTGAGTCAGAGTGTGGACAATCGAAACAGGTTTCGCAGGAAACTGTTCCTGTTCCTTCACAGTCTGACTATGACACGGAGAATCTGGGAGTCTCTGGTCGGCTCTCTCAACTGGATTCAACTAACTGTAATGTTGGGCCGGTTGAAAGTAAAGCGTTTAATATTGGAGGGCAACAAATATTTTCCACTATTACCGGCGGAAAAATTATGGCCCATACCAAAAATTAATCCACACCTTACTAGCGGTCTGGGCGAAGAAGGAAATGTTGCACTCAATAATGTCATGGACCTCTCCTCCGCCGACGGTAGGGGTAGACACAGATGCGTCAGGAACGATAGGTTGGGGTTTTCAGTCAAACCAAGGGCACCAGGGTCAAGGGCTTTGGTCCCATTTAGAAATCTCCCACATCAATGTCAAAGAATTACTAGTCCCCCTATATTTCCTTCAGGCTCACAGCTCTACTTTACGGGGCAAGTCGGTGGCCTTCAGAATGGACAATCTGAATGCAGTTCACTGTATTCAGAAACAAGGGTCGACGAGGTCTCGGAAGTTGCTAAACGTGTCAGAAGAGATTTTTATTCTAGCCAACAGGCTGGACATTCATCTTCACGCATCTTATCTCCCAGGCGTAGCAAACGTCTGGGCAGACGCTCTGTCTCGGAGACAGAGCACAACAGTAGAATGGGAGCTCAAGCAACCCATTTTCAACCAAATGATTGCGGAGCTTTACCATCCACAAGTGGATCTGTTTGTGTCCGAGGAGACTCACAAACTCCCAATGTACCTCACCCGCCGGACGATAACGCCGGCAGGGGGGCCAGACGCCCTGGTGACAGACTGGAACAGGTGGAGTTCCATCTATCTGTTTCCGCCGCCAGACGCGTCACTAATGTGCCATGTAGTAAACAAACTACGAGATTATCGGGGCTTAGTCTAGCTAATCGCGCCCCTGTGGCCGGCGCAGTTGTGGTACCAGCAACTGAAAACGTGGTGCCCACACCCAGTGTCGCTCCCGGTCGGGTTTTTCCACTTAGACACGATTGGCAACCTAGCGACCTCGCTGACTTTTGCATTATGGACATTCAGGAGGCCAAGTGGCTAGCACCGTATGATAGAGACGTGACCAATAAATTAATGAATCAATATACTCAGTCTACAAAACGACAGTATCAATCACATTGGCAAGCCTTTACTTCTTGGATCCTGAGGACAGAACAAACTGTGCCCTGTGGCGTTAGTTTTTAATTATTTAAATTATCTGTTCGAGCAGAAACGGTTATCTGTGGTAACGTTAAAAAATCACTTAACAGCGATTAGGATGCCATTTTGGGACCTTACCGGTCTCTCCATACCAGTCGCGGAGGAAACAGGTTTTATGAGGGCATGTTTTAAACTCCGTCCACCTCCCCGTCAGCTCATGCCTACTTGGTCTCTGGACAAAGCATTGTCTTTACTTCATTCCCGTCTGTACCAGAATACTGCAGACTTTACATTAATCTTAAAAAAGGCTGTATTCCTTTTGGCTTTGGCCACCGGGAACAGAGTGTCTGAGCTGGCGGCGATGAGCAACACACCTAATTGCCTCAGGTTTGGTAGGCTTAATGAGTGTATTCACATTGCACCTTCCCCAGGGTTCATAGCCAAGAATGAGCACAGTGAACACGTGTTTTCAGAGTTCACTGTGCCGGCGTTGAAAAGGGGAAAGGTGCACCATAATTTATGTCCAGTGCAGTCTCTAACCAAATATTTAAGAGTAGCTCCTCTAAACCCCCAGGGTGCTTTATGGGTAGCAAGTACGGGTAAGCGATTGCTGAAACGTAGATTGGCTTCTCTTTTGGTTGAGGTCATTAAAGAGAGTAATCCCGGCATTGTGGGTAGGGCCCACGATTTACGCAAATGGGCAGCCTCTTTGCATTTCCTTAAGAATTTTTCTGTGGAAGATATTACGTCCACACATTTGTGGGCTTCTAATCATACGTTTTTGACTCGATACCTGTCAGTAGCTCTAGACAAACCTTCCTTGCCATGTATAGCTTTAAGGCAGAGGGTCTAGGTGGCCCTTAAGTCACTTTTGGTTTAATTTCAAGGAAAAGGGGGGGGGGGGTGCAGTCAGTGTAACATAGGACACCCTAGACCCCGCCGGAGTATAAGAGCTGTGATACTAGTTATGAGTAGTGTGATATGAAAATTTCTCTGTACTATTCAGTGCAGGAAATTGTGCTAGTACAATGGTAGTACAAACAACAGTGTTGTTATAGTAGTTTTAGCTGTGAAAGCAATTTTAATTTTAAGCATTGGATATATTTTGCAAGATGTATCCACTATTATTATGGGATTATATGTGCACATGTAAACTTATAAGTTTTTATTTTTCACCACTTATGTTGAGTGGGGTGCCTTTATAACTTACAGATCTGTTCGCAGAATCTCAAGAGTTAACCCTTTTTATCAAGCAGGCTTCTTTGAAGCAAGCTCCTGCTTGAACCCCTTTTTGTATTTATGTGCTACGCTAATAAATATATATTTTTTCGAAGTAAGAATACTATGTGGTTGTTTGATTATCTGCTTTTACTAGAGTTATGATATGATTACGAATGTCCCCCTCCAGTCTTAGATATCAGGCATGTTCGTCAATGATGGAGGGGCCACTGATAAATTATAGGTTTGACTCCTGTAAGGAGATAAAGAAAACCTAATATTTAGTAGCGGCCCCGTAATCATTGACGACTGGGGCCCTCCCGACCATCCCCTTCCCATTCGTTGATGTATTAAGGGTTTTGGTTTACTTGATATGTCAGTGAAGGAAGAATGACGCCCGAGTCAGCGTCTGGTCAAAGATCCACACAAGTACATCCACGATATTATGGAAAGCTTATTGAATAGTTATTCTTATTTTCTTTTTGTTTTTATTTTTTACGAAGCGTTTTCGTAGTGAGAACCCAATTCATAATGACTGAAGCCATGAGTGAGGTTGCATGCGCTCATGATGAAGGCTCCTCAAATTTGTTATGCTCTGCGCGGTAGATTCAAACTACGGCGGATGAGTGTTTGAAGAGGGTGCCTTATGTAATAGGCATGTTCGTCAATGATTACGGGGCCACTACTAAATATTATGTTTTCTTAATCTCCTTACAGGAGTCAAACCTATATTATGTGGATTTTCTTCGTGCCTATGTCTCCTTTTACGTATAGGTAATCTTTGCTATTATTTGATACTTGTTTAAAAAAAAAAAAAAAAAAAAAAAATTATGTATCATTAAAATTCCTCCTCCTTTTTTGTCATTTTCCTCTCTCATACTGTCATACACTTGAAAGTTATAATTTATATTATTTTTTTGTATTTTCAATTGGGTTTCTGTTAGGCATAATATTGATTTATCATCTAGCAGCTCCTCTAGTTCTAACATTTTTGCTTTTGATAGTCCCTGTATATTTATTAGGTTTATTTTATATATGTTGCACTGGTCCTTAATGTCATCATTGTTATCCCTATTTCATTCTGCTTCTACTGATACTGTTTGTCCCTCTACCTGTTCTGGTACTGTATTTTATTTCCTGTTCTACCTGTAGAACACGGCTCCGGCCGCTTCCTCCTCCCGTTTTTCTCCCCCTACAGCCCCAGCAGCTTCATTGTCCCGTTTTTCTACAATTTTGATGATTGCCCCCCTTTTTATGATCCATTTAGAGGGAACTACCTTTCCCTTGTTATTTGTATTATGTTTGAGCCAGAGAATATATAAGGGAGATAGGAAACTTCCTATGCCTCCCATTAAAATAAATGATACCAAAAAAAATCTTTCCGACCTACAACTACTACTACTACTACCATAGATAGCGAGTCTGGCATCGATTTGAGGCTGCAACCAACGCCATCTAGTGTATGGACGCGGTACTAATATTGGTGAACAAAATCTAGGGGATTTGTCTTCATACTTAACACAGCTACTGTATTCAATATTGATAGTTTACTTTAGGCTAAGCAATCCTCCCTACACACTTTACTAATGTCAGAATCGCCACTGTTATATAACATACCAAATGATAGTAGGCTACTGTATCATTGTTTGTTCGTTATGAAAATATTTACCTCATCACCTCTACTATAATAAGTCTATTATTCTACCATGATATAAAATTATACGATACTAGTCCTCTAGTCTGGTCGAAACTACATTTTCGCAGGCCTGTAGGAATCGGTTTTTACACCATACCCGAAAGAGGATTTATGGAGCTCCGATCTAACTCTCAACCATCTGAACAATTTTACCAACACACCTAAACTTCGTTAAATGCGGAAATAGCCTCACGAAAATATCAAGCCCTGGTGGGGGCACGATCTCTCGACCCATGGGTGTGAGGCAGACACCTTACCAGTTAGACCAATAGAGATATCCTATTGGTCTAACTGGTAAGGTGTCTGCCTCACACCCAAGGGTCGAGAGTTTGTGCCCCCACCAGGGCTTGATATTTTCGTGAGGCTATTTCCGCATTTAACGAAGTTTAGGTGTGTTGGTAAAATTGTTCAGATGGTTGAGAGTAAGATCGGAGCTCCATAAATCCTCTTTCGGGTATGGTGTAAAAACCAATTCCTACACAAGAACTGGGCATAGGGTTAGTATTACGTTTAGAGGTCAGGTTAGGGGGAAGAAGGGTGGTTTCTGGGGGAGGGGAATACAGGGTGAATTATAGTCCTAAGGGATCAGATCTCGGTATGGTTATTTGAGGTCTTATTATTCATAGCGGGGGACCTACTCACATTCTAACAATAGCAGTTCGTATGGGGGGGGCCGTTTTTTATTTTGGGGCTTTAGTCACTGGATGATGTCCTGTATCGGGGTGGTTTTGGGTGGGGGTTGTGAGGAGGTGAGGTGGGGGGGTGTTAGTTGTCGTATTTGTTGTTGATGAGGTAGGTGTGTTGGGGTGTTTACTTGTGGAGGGGGGAATGGTGGAAGGAAAAGGGGGCATTTTTTTTTTTTTTTGGGGGGGGGGGGGGGGGGGGGGCAAGTCGAATTGGTAGGGAAAATGGGGTTAAGTTGGTAGTCATTGTGGAGGAGTTGGGTTTGTTGTTGTTGATGCCGGTTGTTGGATTTCTAAGGGCATAATCATGATCTGAGATGTTGGGGGGGGTCTGGTGGGTCGGGTATAGAAGACATGGGGGATGTGGATTTGGAGGAGTTTGGTTGTACACTGGGGGTGGAGATGGGGTTTGTGAGGAAACCAGAGGTTTTCTGATGGAAAGGGTTGGGTTTTCTTTTCTTTGAGATGGGCGGGGTGGTCGGGGGCATTGGTTGGTAGGTGGGGGTTTTCGGGTTGAGGTAGAAGGTGAGGGTGAGGAGGATTGTGGTGATGGGGGGGGGGGGGGGTTTCGCAAGCGTTTGGTTAGACGTGGTTTTGTAGGGTAGGTTTTGGAAGAGACACGTGGATGTAGTTGGTAACGGTTGGCGGTTTGTGAGTGTTTGTGAGGTATGTTTTTTGTTTGTTTAGATTTGCTGTCCGAGGTGGAAGATACAGGTACGGAAGGGGAGGGGGGGGGGGGGGGTTACTTCGGGTGACAATGCGGAGGGGGAAGGGGTTCGGGGGGGAGTGTTGGCGAAAAGTAGGGAGAGGTGGTGTAGGAGGTTTTGGTTTTGTTGGAATGTTGGTTGGGGAGGTGGGGTTGAACAAGAGATGCGGGTGGGTGAAGGGGGTCGTTAACTCGTTAATTTTTTTTTTTTAGTCAGGGTTGGTAAGGGGGATAATATCCTCGTTAGTTAGGGGTTTAAAAATTCTAACGAATTTATTTCTGTAGGTGCGAGTCTCGCCGTGATAATTAATGGTGGTTTGGTAGGCATTTGGGATTTGGGTGACTGTATAAAGTCCGACATATCTTGGGCCTAATTTATTGATGACCGGAAGCTTGGCCACCATCACGGTATCGTGAATGGTGAAGGGGTTCTGATCAAGGGGATTGTCATGCTTCGTGTCTTGGCAATTTTGGGCGGTGCGTAGGGTGTTCTGGAGTTGTTGCAAAGGGTCAATTTGGAGGGGTGTAGTGGAGGGTTGTGGTTGGTGATGAAATGGTAGTAAGAGGGGTGCTACTCCGTACACACGTTCATGGGGGGAAATTCTGTCTTCTTTGGGGCAGGTAACTGGATAATTTTTAACTGAGAGGGCCAGTCGGAGATGTTTAAAGCAATCATACGGGTACATAATTGGTTGTTAATCATACGGTGACTACGCTTCCATACAGCGTTGCCTTGCGGCCAGTAAGGGGAGGAGTGTTTAATTTTGAGTCCGCACTGTTTTGCGAATTCCTTCCAAACTTGACCACTGAATTCGGGAGCGTTGTCTGATGATATAGCAATAGGTAAGCCGAAAATGGGAACAATTTCTGTGGCGAGGAGGGTAGCAACTGTGGTGGCAGTGTGATCTTTTGCGGGGCAAGCTATGAGGAATTTGGAGTAAATGTCAACAAAAGTGACAATACAACGGTTGCCGGCACAAGCAGGGAAAGGTCCCATTACATCAAGGGAAAGTATCTGGAAGGGTTTCTGAGCGGAAATGGTGCCAGCGTGTCCTGCTGTGCGGCATCAGTCTTTACCTACCGCACAGGGTTTGCATGCTTCTGTCACCTGCTTGGCAATCCCGGACGGGTTGGGTGTCCAATACTGGTCCTGGAAGATTTTGAGTATCTTCTTTTGCCCGAGATGAATTCCGTTCCCTTCATGAATGGCAATCATGTACTCTTGCGCGACTGTTGGGTCGAGGACTATGTGGCCGGATTCCGTGGCGAGTTGATCTCCCCAATGTGTCAATTTCGATAAAAATATGTTTGGGCATACAAGTTGGCTTGATTCTTCTTTCCCAGGATTGGAGCAGTGAAACAGCTGGTTTGTGTAGGTCCTGAACTACGGACGTGTTGACAATATCTGTTTGTTGTAAGGTGGCCAGGTTGGTGGGGGGGTCTTCTGGTATCGGAAGACGTGAGAGGGCGTCAGCATTCATGTGGAGTTTCCCGGGTCGATAGTGTATCGTGAAGTCATATTCTTCGAGCATTTCCCTCCATCGTACTAGTAATGCTGAATTGGTTTCGCATTTTCGTAGCCATTGCAAAGATTGGTGGTTGGTAATAATGTCCAGTTTCGCTCCTAGGACAAATGACCGGAAATGGTTTAGGGCCCAAATGACCCCGAGACACTCGCGTTTGGTGGCAGCATAATTTTGTTGAGCTAGATTTAAAGTAGAGCTAGCATAGGCAATGATGTGCTCTTTTCATTCCTGGACTTGGGCGAGAACTGCTCCAATGGCGTATAAGGATACGTCCGTGTAGATACGAAAAGGTTGCTGGTAGTTGGGAAATGACACAGTAGGTGCTTGTACTAGTTTTTCTTTCAACTTCTCGAATGCTGTATTTCTCTCAGGTGTCCAAGAAAATACTGTGTCCTTATGGGTGAGTTGACGCAGTGGGCGGGCTATTTCGGCGAAGTGCGGGACGAAACGTCTGTAATATGTGGCTAATCCCAGAAACGAGCGGACTCCTTTGACTGTGGTGGGGGGCTGTTGATTATGGATGGCAGATAGTTTCTTGGGGTCAGGGGCAATTGCCTGGTCGGATATTACGTGACCTAAGAAATCAACTGTGTTCCTTGCCATTTCGCACTTGGAGGGTTTGAGTTTGAGTCCGGCTTCCCTTATTCGTTGTAGTACAGTACTTGCTTCAATCGACGTAGGTGTTCCTTCCAGGTATCAGAGTAGGCTATTACATCGTCAAAGTAGGCAAGGCAGGTTTTCCAAGTTAACCCTTTGAGGACTGATTCCATCAGGCGGGAGAAGGTGGCAGGGCCGTTGCAGAGGCCAAATGGTATACTACTACATTAAATTCGTACAAGTGACCGCCGCTGGTGGAGAATGCCGTTTTTTGTTGATCTTCTGGTTTTATGGGCACTTGCCAATACCCGGCTTGAAGGTCCAACATGGTGAACCATTTGGAGCCGTGGAGGGAGTCGAGGGAGTCATCGATACGGGGAAGAGGGGTGGCGTCTTTGATTGTTGCATCGTTCAATCGGCGATAGTCCACGCAGAATCGAGTGGACCCCTCTTTCTTCTTCACTAGCACCACGGGAAAGGACCAGGGGCTAATGGAGGGGGTAGCAATGCCTGCATCCAACATGTCTGTCTTGTACTTGTTGTTGTTCTTCTTGCCGTTGAAGGGGGTTCTTCCTGCGGGAGGGCTGACGCAAAGGCGTTTATGGTGTTTATGGCGTGTTGTTCAAGGTTGGTCTTTCCTATTTCGGTGGAAGTTTGGGCAAAGACGTCGCTAAACTCTAGCAAGAGGGAATACATTTATTGTTTTTGTTGGCATGAAAGGGATTCGGAAATGGAGCCGGGTAACTTTAAACTATTGGGGGCATTGGTGGGGGGTATGGCTAGGTCATCAAAAGTCTCTAGGTCCCCAATGATGAGGCCTTTAGGTAAAGTGAGTACCTCCTCGGAGATATTGGCTATTAATATGCTATTTGTTTGAGAGGAGATGATTGCTGGCTGAGTGAGGCAGCGGCCCTCATTGATTGACGTGTTAGTGGGTGTCAAGATCATGGAGTTCTGAGGAATGGAGCGGAGGTTAACCCATTTCTGATGGTTAAGGGGAATGTTGCATTTATCTTGGATGATGGCGGGGCTGACAACAATGGGAGTGCAATTTAAAGGGGGTCCTGGCATGGGATTGGTTTTAGTGTGTGTGGGTATGTTCGTTTTCTGTGTTTGGTTAGGCATAGAAAACGCGGAGGGGAGGGGTACCTGCAACATTTCGGCTGGGGCTAGGCGAGTGGGAAACATAGAAAACGGGATTTCAGAGGGGGACGTGTGTGATTTGGGTGGTACATGCACATTCATTTGGTCATTGGATAGGGCCTGCATAGGACATGTATCAGGGGTGATCTGGAAAGAAGGTGGCATGGAAGGTTGAACAGGATGGTCATTGTTATTGGGAGTATTCAGCAAAACATGTGAAGAAGGGTGCTTGGCATTTCCTGGAATAATTGTAGCAAAATATGGGTTAGGGGAATGGGCATTATACAAATAAATGGGTTTTTCTCTCAATGTTGGGAGGGGGATAGGGGCTGAGTCTTTAGGGTTCATGGAGGACTCGTGGGCAGGATTTTTGGGGGTGGCACCATTTTTTTTTTTTCTTGTTCTTAGGGGGTATTTTGTGAATTGTCACGGGTCCGACCGTGACTGTGATTATATACTATAGGGTTAGCTATATTTATCCAGCGCGGAAAAATCGGGGACGAGGGAACAGCTGTGAGAAAGAAGGAAGGAGTGAGAGGTGAGCAGTGCGTGGGTATAGGCCTGTGTACCTCTGGATGCCAGACGCTGGCCATCACGACGTACATGTGTGCGTGTGTGCGTTCTTGCTTGTGAGCGTGGGTAGGCCGCCGTTACGCGTACATGTGTGTGTGCATTCATGTTGTAGGCGTGGTCATAGGGAGTGTCCAGTCTTTTCATTGGCACCAAATTCAAAATGTAATGGGGGAGGGGAAAACCGAGGTTATAAAGGGAGAGGGAAGCCCAGGACAGGTCTCTTCCCTTGCCTAGCCCCAACGAGACAATGTGTTTGTGAAGTGAACCACCGAAGGGCCAGCAGGTCTGCGAGGGCACCTCGTGCCCTAAATTCTACATAATCAGGTGAGTCCAATTCAGTTAGACAAGTGTCAACATTGATTGAGATATCCAGAGTGATGTGTGGAGGTGTGCGTGTGTGGTGGTGGTGTGTTTGTGTGCGTCGGCCAGTCCCCAAGTCTGAGCCAAGGTGGTCTGAGCCAGACCGTACACATGGCCAAGGTTGTGACGCCGACCGAATTAGCTTAATGCTATGGCCGAGAATGGCAGGTGTAAGCATGACCCCACAGAGGGCTTGCTTAAGGCTAGGGATGCCGGGGCGACATAGTTCTCCTGCGACGATATCTCACTGTTTAGCTATGCACGTGGCCAGGGGCGTGTGTGGATGTGTGCGGGTGTGGTGAGTGACGCCGTAACGCTTAACCCCACAGAGGGTGAGGTTACCGCTAGAGGAGTGTCGGCTTGAAGGGCTTGTCGTACTGCCCTTTTTGAGACCCTTTAATTAGGCAATTAACTCTCATTAGTCTAGCGATTCACGTAACTGAGGTGAGGAGGTGAGAGAGAGTGAGAGTGATGAGTGTGAGCGTGGGAAAATCTCGTGCCTATTCGATCATGCGGTCATTTGCTGGGCTAGACGATATCAGTGTCACAGTAGACTAAAGGGTTGGTTGATGTGAGATTTCGTATGACTAGCAGTAATCAGTTTAATGATTTTGGGTAATCTTAGGGGTAGTTATAATACTGGGTAATTATATTTAGGAAAGTGGGTTAGATTGAGTGGCAGAGTGTGTGAATGAAATTGTCCTTTTTCTAATGCAATTTCAGTGTCGCTATTCAATAAAACCATTTTAGTAGGAATGTTTGTTTCTTTAATTCTTACTAACTTTAAGGATACAATTATTATCAATATATACCTATCATTACAATAAATCTGTGTACTCTATTATCCCACAAGCTGGGAACTGCAATTTTCTTTTCAACAAATATATTACTGCATCGAGTCAGTATAGATATAATTGTATAGCATGTTCTGGGAATTTTGTTGTCTTAATTTCACAAGGGATATTTGTTTATTTTGATGATCCAAAGTAACGACACTATCAACATATAGATTTATTTCCTAGATAATGGGCAAGTGTTACAGTAACCTATTAGTCATCAGATCTTTTATATTACATAAATGTTCTGTGAAGGGTTTTCTTTATTCCCAAACGAGGTTTGAGAAGGCTGAGGTTTTGTGGAGGTTATTTTGCTCTGGTTCTGGGGATGCGAGGCTGATTCACAGTCTTGTGATTCAGGGTGCAACAGGTTCCTCAAAGGAACTTTTTCTTGGTGGGGCTTATGGACTCGGAGGGGTTTTGTTTTAGATTTGTTTTTTTGTTTTTTTCTTGAAAGATATAAGCCGTTGGCCGCAATCAACTTGGGCCTGGAGCTTGTGGAGGAGGTCAAGTCCTAAATATCCGTCGTAATGTTGACAATCGGACTGCAAAACTATGAATTAATGGTAGCAATTGGCATGGGGAGCAGGGGTAGTCACGCTGAGAGGTTGTGTTTCACCCCGGATTTGCAAGGGAGTATCTCCGGCACTGATTAATTTGGATTTAGTGGGCAACAGTGCCCCAAATTTGCGGTGATGTTGGTCAAAAAAATAATTGAACAGGCATGATCTAGCGGCGCCAGTGTCGATCAATAATCGGACAGGGATGTCCTTAATCTTGACGAGATGATAAATAGGGGCAGTTCTATCATTGAGGGCGTCCCCCGCCGAGGCCATCGTGGGTGGGGGAGAATTTAAAAATCCTGGTGGTCTATTTCTGACTCTTCCAGTATGTCTTCTGTAGCTGCAGGGCTCATGAGGTGAGCAACATCCTCCTGCTCAAAATCATCGACATCTTCCTTTTCAACAAACTCCTCCTCATTTACTGAAATGCGAGGTTGGTTTGATCGGGATTTTGCGGAGTCGCGAATTTCATGAAGGGCACACTTTGGACTACACACAGGGAACATATCATAGGGGTTTATAATGACAAGAGTGGGGTTCTTACTTTGATTGCCGCTGTAGGCCTTGTTCCGGTTATAAATCCGCCGCAAGGAGTTGGGCTGGAATCGTGGTCTGCTAGGTTGAGGTTTTCCGGAGTAATAGGCTGGCTTGGAGGTGGCATGTTGCGGATGGCGATAGAGGCTGGTGTCTCTAGGGTTTGTAGCGCTTTGCGGGTGGTTGGTATACCTCTTTATGGCGGCAATATTTGGCGTTTTCGTGGGTTGCACTGCTAGGATTCGTCGGATGGTGATTAGATCTTTTTTGGAACCCGACGGGGTCGTGCACCGCGAAATATTCTTTAACTGCTGAGGGCAACACTGAGACTAAATTTACTAGGATTTGCCGATCTTGTTGAATTCTAAGTAGGGTTGGGAATGAAGATTTGATATGTTGTGAAATGGTGTTCAACGTTGCATCCAAATCACCTTCGTACTTTGTATCCTGAATGCGGGTGTGGGCGACAAAGATGCCCAATGAGGGTTTGATGGCTTCAATAACTATGGGCCTGAATTCGTCCCACGAGAGGTCAGGGGTTACCTGTGATGCGACTAGGGAAACGGCTTTTCCCAAGTGCGTAAGTAATACGGCAAATTTCTCTCGATCCGTAGTATATGCCAAATCTAGCACGGGCTTTACAATGTCCATGTATGTTTCTATTTCGTAGGTCTCCCCATCGTATTTCGGAATGGGAATGTGAGAACGGGCTGCCATTTTTCTATGTTATTATGCTTCTATTGTTTAAAAAAAATGAACTGCAATGAAATCTAGCCGAATTGAGAACCACCGCTAGCTGCCAATGTTTTTATACAGGATTAACTTGGTATACTGTAGGTGGGTTCTACAGGATTGGGTTATGGGACTTCATGCACAGGACACAAATGGAATCAATAGAGGGCATAAATAATATCAAGATAATGGTTTATAATGCAGCTTTATTCTCCGAAAAACACTGGTAGAATATTGTTTATATGTGCATTCGAAACAATGGTAAATTGGATAAGTCAAATGCGTACTTTGGACTTTTATAATCTCTAGCACTTCTCGCGGATTTGGATAGAGTCTCACTTCCCACTTCCAACGTTCAGGAATTATTCTTCTGATCACATTACTTCAACGATACGTAGGTTTCTAATCACATGGGCTAGATATCTCGTTAATTAACTCTCTGTAAATATGATTACAAATCAAATATGCAATTGATAAGTGATATGGGTATCTCCCAAGAATTAACGTAAAGGGAATAACGGTAGCTAGGTTCACTGGTCTAGTATGTTCACTTGGTTGGGTAATACTTAAGACAGCAAATATCAGTGGGGGTGATTCAGGTTTCTGGTAAATAATCACAATCACTCATTCGGAATTGCTTTCTCTCAAGCCGTAATCCAATTTATTAAGACTGATTTCTTCTGCAAGGTTAAACCTGATAGCAAGAATAATTACGGAAGTCAACTCGCCTAGTTTAACTTCACTGGTATATTTTAGCGCACACTAGCATAGTATATATCTTTCCTCTTAGCATCAGAGAAATTCAAACCACAATTGAATACACTGAATGATTAAGTTAATAGTACCGTACACGGATACTTCGAGAATTAGCACTATAATAGTTTCCTGGTTATCTTGAGTTGGTGATGTTGGGGGTTAACAGTTTGCTCCGTGGGCGTCCAAATTGTCCGGGAGTGTAGAGAAGATTACAATTGGGCTACTTGCTTAGCCGGTGATGACGCACCGATATGTTACTCTTGCTGGAGACCTTAAATAACACTGTCTCAGGTACAACCGGATGGAAAATGTATCGAATAACGTAAGACAGTCGGGAGAAGCGACTTTCTTATCTATTCTGGTCTTTATAAAAGGTTCAAGGTGCGCGAGCGGCTTTTCGCCTTTTAGTCAACAGACAATTGTTGCCAAGGAGTTATGATTGCAGAGTCCTCAATTAAGAGTTTCTCGCATAATCCCTTCCAACATAACAAGATCTTTCTACCCTAGATTAGTTATGAGTTATGATTGTTTGTAAACCCAAGTAGACGAGGCCACACTACAATACGTTTATAAGACAATCAACAATTGGTAAATCGGTGGTTTGTAGTTATAATCTTGCCCTCGGGGGTCCAATTGCAAGAAAATATTCACAAAGGGTTGATTCACTTCCTCACAGATTAGCACTGATCGCGGGCACCGAGTTATCACGAATCTTGAGGGGGGGAGCACGATAAACATCAGCCAGAGCGGCGCAGCCGGTACGTTGATATCTACTGAGGAACTGTCGCTTTTTCTCGGGGGGGAGGGGGGGGGGGGTCTTTTATAGGGGGTGCCCAAGGAGGCAAACGAATGTTCTAGAATTGGGATGTCGGTGGTCAATAGAAGTTAATTTAATCCCTTGACTTAGGAGGGTAGTGAAAAAGGTCTTTATAAGAGGTAGTATGTAGGTCGTCATGTGATTCGATATGGTTGACATCTTTACTCAAGGACAAGTTATTATTAGAGGGGTAGAGAGGAGGATTTGGGCACAGGGGGGAACTAGTTTTTTGGGCGCCTGACTGGCCTAGGGGGTCAGGTGAAATACATTATTTCACACAAGTATCCTTCTCTGGTCTAGCTGAAATGCTTTTAGGAATCTAGGACGGGTTAAGGGGAACTTTTGGGATTAGTTAGGAATGGGATGGAATAGGATTTACGCTGGGATTAGAACTTGTAGTTCGTTGTAGGTATAGGGGCACCCGGGTTTTTTGGCAATAAGTTTGTGGACCCGACGGTGCCAGTGTAGGCCTCCGCGGGGGGTTGGTGGGGTCCTCTTAGGTAGGGTGCCAGCTGGGCCTTGAGTACTGGGGTATGGCGTTTTTTACGTTAATGGGGTTACTATATGAGTTGATGATATTGGGGGTTATATATTTCGTTATGATTGATCATTGAATCTAGTTTTTACTCACGAGACTCACTCGTGGGGTTCATGAAGAGCGATTTGTTAAAGTGCAAGTCAGGAGGGGAAAACTTACCCTCTTAAGGGGAGTGAGAGGGGGGACTAGCCTCGCACGGCCTGCCCTACTGTTCGGTTTGTGAGTTTGGTTTTACAGGTTAGAGGATAGTTAAAGGAGGTACAAGAATAGGTTTGTACTCTCTGTTTACTGGGGCTTGGAAAACGAACTGAATCGGCACAATATAACATCCTGAGGGCCGTCTTAATTTGCAAGTGGAGGGTTGTGAATTGGGGTTGGGTTGGTATGGGAGAGAAAATGACAGGGTGACTCAAAAGGTTACAACTGGGCATGCTGTCACGAAGCAGAGTATTGTGGATAAAAGATAGTTAACCTAGGAAATTAATACATGCATGAATGACGGTATTATAGCCGTCGTTATGAGAAGATGATGGAACCTGGTTGAATAACTCAAGTTCAATTATATAACCACTTAGTTACTAGAAAAGAAACAACTGAGCATGGGGGTTACATACATCTATCTTCGTAATGGAGAGGGATACTAGGTCTCTTTCCTGTATCTCTCTTGAGATGATCGTATGCAGATTGGTCATAATTAACTTATATAAATCAACAGATATACGAAAATAGAGCAGTGTGGACTGTGGACTAGAAGGGGGTGATTGAGAAGACGTATAACAGATGTGGAAAGGAAATAAATGGAAGAGTGGAATAACATCGGGGATAGCAGATAGCTATCCCAAAAATTGACTACATGCATGAATAACGGTATTATAGCCGTTGTCATAATAAGATGATGGAACCTGGTTGGTATGCACGGGATACAATCCGACAAAGGGATATGCCGCTCTGTCGTATCAATATCAGTCGGGCATAGTTCTGGTTAATATTATATATATTTGTTAGTTACTAGAAAAGGAAACAACTGAGTATGGGGGCTACATACATCTATCTTCGTAATGGAGAGGGATACTAGGTATCTTTCCTGTATCTCTCTTGAGATGATCGTATGCAGATTAGTCATAATTAACTTATATAAATCCTTCATTTCTCTACGATGACAACAGGTAGGAGAGTGTTTGAAAGAGAAAATTAATAAAAGATAATTAACCTAGGAACTGAATACATGCATGAATGACGGTATCTTAGCCGTCGTCATAATAAGATGATGGAACCTGGTTGAATAATTCTGGTTCCACTACCTATACATTGTTACTAGAAGGGAAAACAACGGAGCATGGGGCTACGCAATTAAATACAGGGCTGACATAATCATGATCTGATTTGTTGTGAAATGGAAGCTAAGGTGTCTTGAGATCGCCTTCGTACCTACACAAAATGAAAGTATTATAGCCTGCGTATGGGGTTACCTAAGAAATAAATACCTGCATGGATGACGGTATCTTAGTATAGTTATGTGGGGTATGTGGATGTCTTGGATGTTAAAAAGGATGGGAGTGCACCACTTCTGGTCGACGTGCCTTTGGGGTCTTTTGCTTTCCGGCTGTGTTGGGGTCGGTCCCTTGGTCCTGTCTTGCGAACTTAGCATGTTCAAAAGGTTGGGAGTACACCACTTTTGGTCGATGTGCCTTTGGGGTCTTTTGCTCTCCGGCCGTGTCGGCTTCCTTTGATCTTGTGGGTGCGTCTCGCTTCCTCTGGCTGTTGGGTCCTTTCGTCCCGGCCGGCTTTCGCTCTGGTTCTTGTGGAATTGTTGCTGAGTTGCTGGTCGGGAGGTTGGTGGGGGAAATCCCTTTTGGGGGTATTTTAGTTAGAGTGTTTACAAATTTGTATATGATGACCCAGGTTTGAATCCCGGTTGATCACATAATTATATGCTTTCATTAATTTCATTGGAGGTGTTTGGTGTTGGGGTGAAATTAAGGAGCAATTTATAGCGAGGCCTTCCCTAGGGTTAAGTGCCCCATTAATTACTCCTTCCATTCGTCTATACATTAGGCTCCCATAGCACAGTTGGAATGTATGTAGCCTACATGCTCAGATTAATATGCAGGATTCTAAACTGCATAATAAATTGTAGTCTTGTGCATCATTCTTTACCTGTCTTGATAGCATAATGCATAAATGCGCGGAGTTTCGGTGTGAGTATCCTAGGTTCAAGTCCTTGGAGTGTCACATGTATTTGTTGATTTCATTAATTGAGTTAAGAAGTAAAGTTGGTTGGTGAAAAAATATGAATATAGACTATATTTTTCTACCACTACATTGTGGGTAGCCCGATGCCTCTGTTCACCAAGCAGTGACTAAATACCTGTCTTGATAGCCTAGTGCTTAGTGTGCGGAATTTTGGTGTGAGTATCCTAGGTTCGAGTCCTTGGAGTACCATATGTATTCATTACTTTCATTGATTTCACTAGTTAAGTTTATTTGTAAATTAATTGGTGAGTTTGTGAAAACAACTGAATAAGTGGACTTTTGTAAAAGTTTTTCTAGGGGGATGAATAGTGGTGAAAGCTGCTTAACCTTGACCGTTGTGTCGAACAGTTGACCATGCAATTTTATAGAATGCGGCTTTAACTTGAAGTCGACAGGCTGGCATGGTGTCCGTCTTAGTTGACAGTAATCTATAAAATCAGGTTATTAACCAAAGTAGACTACAGTGAGAGTTATACCACCACTTTCTTTATCCAGCTATCCACCATGTTGTATACCTGGCATAGGAAACAGTTGATATCTGCTTAGCCTTTCTTATGCCTTTTTATCGGGCATTGATAAAACCACGGGAAACACAATCCCTTTTTCCTTTGCTGAGATTGGAAAGATGATTGCTTCTAGTTTAGGCATAATAGGTGATTCTCCAGATTGTATCCTAATCCTTCCCCCACAACCCTCACATGCCATGCTTCCTTAGTGTAGATCAATGGTGATTCTATGATACCAGTTGTGAACATAGTAATAGAAATAATCTTAAAATCAAGCATTGCCACTCAAGTAAATGAAGTAGAAGTCCCAGTTGTCAACAAAGGACTACACCCAGTTGCAACAAAGGGGTTTCCTTTCCACCAGTTGTAAATAAAATGGATTCAGTCCCAGTTAATGAAGGAATATGGGTTCCAGTTGTAAACAAAGCTAGATAAATAGTCTTCTTGATTGCTACAGTTGTGGTGTGTTTGTGCAGTGGTTCCAACTTCCTCTGTTATGTCCTGGTGATCTGGGCTCGGGGCAAAATGCAAGGAAGCAGAGGCAGTTTGGCAGGTCTTTACCTAATGAGCCCCCTGGGGAATCATAAGAGGAGGGAACTGGAGAGATGTTTTCTGTGATGCTTCCTATTCTCTAATTTTGTTGTTGGTACACGTTAAAGGTGAATTCCAGGGATGAAACCTATTCAAACTACAATGTCCATTAGGATCTGCTTGGTTTTAAGTACATGATACTGAAGAACTTTCATCAATTTGTTTTAACAACATAGAAATATAGGTTATCTAAGTTATTTTATGTGGCGCGAACTGGCGTGTTTACCATGACGTCATTTTGTGCAATGGCGGGAACTCTTGACATGGGAAATGGGTGAATCTGTGTGTTTTTTTATGTGAGAAACTCTAATAATTTGTATGCATGTTTACAGCACAACATTTGGCTTCACCACTGTCTGGTCAAGGGACCGCGATATATAAATTGAACAGAAAATTATATTATCATTACGAAATAGGCCTTAGAACCGACCTGCCTCAACTTTGGACCGGGCTAAAACACTCACAAACACTGGCTATATGTTTATTGTTGGCGAGATGGGATTATTTCTTGATGTGCACCACATCTTCAGGACGTTGTTCGATCGTTTGCAGAGCTTGAGTATTGAATTGAAAGGTATTAATTACGAAAAACAGACCTCACTGTTCAGGACCGCATATCTTGTTTACAAACGGTTTCTCTGCACAATGGAGTCACTCCAGCTGGCTGAAAATGCCAATTCGTCAGCAACGACTATGTATATTAGTATTTTGTTCTGGAGTTTAATGGAATTATATCGATATTGCCCATATACATATTACAGTATATTCATGCCAAGTTATGACCCTGCATTTAATCTTCGTTTTTTCGTTCATCCCTGTAGTTCACCTTTAAGGGGAACTTCGATTCTGGCGTAGCAGATGGATTACATAACTAGAAACGTGTTATATTCACTATTATATAGTAATTATAGACTTATTATTCTAGGGTTAATATATATATATACAGTATATACATGTATTAACTCTAAAATAATATTTATATTTACTGTGTAATAGTGAATATAATCAAACATTCAAATATTTCATAAAAGACCCAACTTATATTTCTTGTTTTTCACAAATTATTCTTATGTCTTTATAATTGAGTGTGAAATGTTATTAATTAGAATACTGATAGCAAACTTACGTGGAATGTATGGGAGTAAGAGTTGTTACGTAAGCCACTATTTCTTAATTAGTGACCCAGGCTTACAGTCTTATCAGTGGTGGAGCCATGTGTTGATAATTGAGTTGAGAGAATTCACGGCTGGATTGATTGGGTTTCTATCTTAGTTTTGCATCTCTAATTCTCTCTGTCGCATACACTCCTTCGTTCTCTCACACACTAGTACTCTCTATATCTCTGAATTATTACACTTTGAGACCAATAAATAACTTTTGGGGATATTACTTACTAGATTGTTATGCCACACTCTAAAGGGCGAGGTATAAGCTGGTCGCACTTTCCACTCAGGAATATGTGCAGTGACCCTCAACTTAGTGTGCTCTCGACTGGGCGAGAACTGGCCTTAAACTCTTTTTATACCAACAAATGTCAGGCAATCAACAGAAACACAATGGTAGGATACAATGGTTTTATTCACAATAAGACATAGGCACATAATATACAGAATAACACCCCTAGTTAATAATACAGGCGGTATATATGCAGGGAGGAGAGATATCTAGGATTAATCGAAACAATGGGTCTCGTACACAAATAATCGTCCTGACAAATATACAGCAAACCGGAGAATTGGTATTGGTTGGGTAATGCTTAAGGTTAAATGCTGAATGAAGTAGACTCTAAAGCATTAATATGCAAAGAGATAATAAATTGAGTAAGCATGAATTAGACTCTTAGCACAGGAAATACATAAATCTCTACTCTGGATAGAATTACACTATCTGCCTAAGTCTCAATATTAATTAGTGCGTAGACCCAGATATGCGTCAGGCACTCGCATGACATGTATCACTGGTGTTTGTGTGTATTTGACAATGTCATATACTGCTGCCAATTCTGACCATGAAAAGAATGCCTCTCCCCCTGAAGGGAAAGGTGTATGCCTCATATGTTAGAAGTGCAATGACGTTTGCCTCAGAAACATGGGCCGTTAAAGTAGAGGATGTCAACAGAATGGAATGTAATGAGATGAGAATGGTGAGATGGATGTGTGGGGCCAGGCTGCAGAATAGAATAACAAATGATGAGCTGAGGAGAAGTTTAGGTATAAAGAGTATTAGCGAGGTGATGCATACAAGTAGACTGGGATGGTATGGACATGTGGAGAGAATGGATGAACAAAATTGGGTGAAAAAATGCAGGTCTGTGGTTGTGGAGGGAGCTGCACCAAGGGGTGGACCGAGGAAGACCTGGGATCGGACTATACGTGCCGATCTTAAATCCAAAAACTTGATAAGTGAAGCAGCCCTTAACAGGGTTGCCTGGAACACCGCCATTAGAACAAGAGACTGAAACTGCACGTATGTGTGGAGCACTCAGTCTTAAAATGTTATGTATGTATGTAAGTATGTACTGTATAATATATCTTCTTCAGGGGGTCGCGGTAGCCCGGACCTGAGGAAGTATATGTATATGCAACGCAGGTGTAGGTGTTCCCCAACGAACAGGGTACTGGTTAGTCAAACTAGAGGGAAGGTGTAATAGCACACCCTTGGTAAAGTTATGTTACACTGGCAGAGTCCCAGCACATTTAAGTCTATACCTCACTATAACCTTAATCATAAAACACAAAGAGGTAGGGCACTTAAAGGGAGAGGAGGACAGGAGAGTACTGGAACCGAGGGAAGCACTGGCACGGGCCGTCTCACAGGGGTTGCTGATCCCAGGTCCTCGCACACGCCACTGGCTGAAGAGGTCCTGCTTGGAAACCCGAAGGCGCCGTATCCAACTTCCGGACTGCTTCACACAGTCCGGCTTCTTCACAAGGCAGGGTACGAACCTAGGTGTCTTCAGCAGGCCGGGTCTGGACCAAACAACTCCAGCAGGTGGCGGCTCGACTTCTCCCTCGGCTGCTTCTGTCCCTGGTTGTCCTTCACTCTCACACTGTGGGGGGACTTGGCTGGTAAGCCGACACTCAACAGGCGCCCCTTGTCAATCGCGACCACGTTTGACAAGGTAGAGGCTGGAGAGTGGAGAGGGCCTGCTTAGAGAGCCGAGTGTGTTGTCTTACCTGGGATTACTGTTACCAGGTGAACTAGTCACTCTAGCAACAGCCTCAGATGGTACAGGCACAGATAATGGCACCGCGCTCTTCATGCTGGCATTACACCTGCACGAGAGAACACCAATAGACTATCAGAACGGTTAGCAGTAGCACCGACACAATCTGGCCCTTGGTTGGCACCAATATCCTGGTCCAGTCCTTGGCCACTCCAGCTAGCAGTAGCACTTGCACGGGGTGACACTGAAAGAGTCAGGCAGTTGTTAGTAGCGCCGACGTGTCTTAGTCTCCGGTATGAACTGTGACATCCCTTCCCACCTTAGGATGTATTATGTCCTTTCCAAACCTAGGACTTTCTGTGAGATAACCACAAATAGGGTTTAAGCCAGCAGACTGAATGCTTGTCAATGGTTGATTCGGCTGAAGTAGTGTCTCTTTTTCCGGAGGTGTCCCCGTTGAGGTATCTCCGGGCAAGATGGGCATCCTGGAAGGCTGTGTTAGAGCCTCTGCTGTCGAAGATGTCGAGGGTGAAGTGTCTCCGGGCATCAAGAGCACGGCTGGTCGGGGTCGATCTGGGGTTGATCCTGGTTGGGTTGATAGTGTTGTTGCAGTAATTGCACCTGGTGACTGGTTGTTTGACCAGTTGCGCACATTTTGGAATAGGGTCGAAGATCGGTTTGTTTGGAGAATAGTTTTTAGGAGGATTGGTGGTGACGAGTGCGTCCACGTGTTCGGGCGCCTGGTTCTCTGATTGTGTTTGAGTAGAGTTTGGTGGTTGTGAGGGTGTTTGGGTTTTTGTACGTGGTGGTCGAGTGGTGAGCACGCTCACGTGTGAATCTGCAAGACCCGGGATCGAATCCCTGCCACGGCGAACATTTAGTGGGTGTGGTAGTACGTCCTAGCATGTTTCACATGCTCGCACCCAGTCAGAGGACATCCTGACGACGTATACAGACTAAATAAACACACATAACAAAGCCACTCCAACAGCTTCCTCTCTCCAACACCCTTTCTCCCCTCTCTAATTCTCTCCTTCTCTACACGTTTTCCTTTTTCTCTGTATTTTAATTGTTATGCCAGGTTTTTACTGGGGTTTATTTGGTTTTGATCAAGTGGGCTCTTCCTAACTGGAGAAGTTATATTGTTTTACTACAGACACAGAAAGACAATAGAGGATAATTATCACAAGACGTGTATTCATATTCCGTTTATTTGCACAAGACTATCGCATACGTAAAAACTAGAACAACAATGGTCAAGAACAAAACAATTAAAGTGCACGAACGAGGCTCCACTACGTCTGACTCGCAAGACTGGATTATGCTATGTAATATCTAAGTAAGTATTAGGGACTGCTTTCTAACTGAAAGATTACACTTGTCCTGTATTTATTTCAGAGATAAGAATAGCACTCCTTTCAATCGAGGATTTACACTTGTGCTTAGAAAAGGTTATGTAGTAATTATATATGTGAACTTTTGATTTAGTAGCAGTCTCTACGTTTCCAACGTAGGGCTTATGATCTCAGCCGCTACCACAGCGGGCCGATTTATCGGTACTCACGCGAAGTAACCAAATAATCTCTAGAGTTGCACCTCAATTCACTACTAGGCACGTTGTACACACTCCGAGACGACTAGGAAAGAAGAGATAGCGAAGGAGAGAAAGAATTGTTATAGTTACCCATTTAATCTAGCTGCTCTCCTCTGAGCCATGCTCCATGTTCTATGAGCCTGTGCCAGGACCTGCCAAAGTATCAGTCACTTCGCGCCCACCGTCGATGTCACACGCCTTTTTTGTCTGTGCTTCGCGAGTGCCTGCTTTGCATCCCCTTCGCTTCAACTCTTAGTGAGTGTGAGCCTTTTCAGGCTGTTGAGGTTTTAGAAGGATGTTCAGTGATGTAGGCAGCACTTTACTACGGCTTTATGGCGTGTTTATGGGTGTGCGCGTAGTGCTGGAGACGTGTTTATTTTTTTATTTTTTTTTATTCGGGGTGGTTGGTCCTCAACACCGCGTAGCGGTCGTTTTGTGTCTATTCTACCCTCACTTTTCGGGTTCATGTTCACTTTAACTACCCTTAACGTACCTTGGGGGGGATATGCTTCCCGCGGGATGCATTGTGTTTCTTTCCCTTTGTGACTTTTTGTTTTATTGTTTTTTCATATGACTACGTGTCGATGTTTTACAAGACTTGAGCATGAAGTTTCTCTGGATTCTGCTTTGTGTGAGCATAGGCCACATAGCCTTTATTCTCTCACAAACATGCTGCTTTGGTCTCCACTGACCTATAGCCCTTCTGACTTGTTTATTAAACTTGTCCATAGTTGGTGGTCTTGTATTTTCGTTCGCATGGTTCACGCTTTTGTCAGTTCCTTTTCGTTTCCCCGGGCCTACTTGACTCGTGGATACGTGGTTCTGGGGAAATTGTTGGTCAAGCCAGCGAAATTCGTCCCAGGTGAGAGCAGGGTGCACTTGATAGGCAACCAGGGAAACGGCTTTTCCCAGGTGCGTTAATGTTACGGCTATTTTTTCTGCATCTGTGGTATAAACTAGGTCAAGTACGGGTTTCACTATGTCCATGAACGTTTCGATCTCGTAAGTTTCTCCATCATAATGTGGGATGGGAATGTGAGAACGGTGTGCCATGATGTTATCGTGTTGTGGCTGTTCCAAACTTGCAATGTAATGCAACCTTTTATCCGAATCAAGAACCACCGCTGCCGCCAATGTTATGCCCTGTTTTTCTACAGGATTAACTTGGGTGATGTGGGCTCTATCTGACTGGATCTATAAGGCTGCATGCACAATACAAGGTATGAGGAATAGAGAACACAAAATAAACACACGGTAACACGACACACGATCACGTTTATTTAAGTAGGTGAATAAGGAGCATAGAAAGATAGTAATACTCGTACAAAACAAATAATAGAAGGGAACTGCTAGCATTAATGGATCTGGATGGAGCCTAGTCTCCCACTTCCAACGTTCAGGTATACTCTTCTGATCACTGGTTTAGTTCGCAAGTTTTATAATACTGGAAGACCTCAATGTATTTATGGATTCAATTTCACTAATTAGATTTCTTACTGGCAGGTCGGGTGCACAAGTAGTAGTTCACAGTTAGAATTAGACACGCGTATATTTTAGAACAAGGAAATTCTAGTAACCTCAAGGGGGTACTGATCTAACATTTATATTCTTATGGCAGAAATACGTAGAACACAAATCAGTGGGTGAACTTTAAATATTACTAGGGTTTTAATATCTGAAAAAGGTAATTGCGAGAGTCAATGTCGCCTGTTAATTAATGAACACTGATACGCTTAGTACGTCCCAAATGGAATGGTTAAGTATGAGTTACACTGGGCAAAGTTATAGCCACTTCATAGAAAAGTTAATAAGTGAATTTCGAATTAGTACTATAACACGTTAGTACTAATAAAGTGAATCTTGGATAGTATTGGTTGGTCTGGTCCTGGTTATCTTGTGTCCGTGATGTTGGGGGCTAATGACTGGTTCCTCGGCCGTCCAGGTGGTCCAAATGTAGGAAGTTCTCAAGTCGGATCTCTTGGCAATCGGTGCTGGCTACACGCTTATATACCCACTAATTTGTGTGAAGGTTATAAGGTGCACGTCGATACTTGTACGTGGACAGATGCTTCTATTTTTAACTTCTGCCACGGAGTCTGCCGGCTCTGGAATCTCTCAACTCAGGAACAACACAAGGGCAGAGCTAGAGGTTAACTTCAGGGTGGTGACCACTGGTTGGTGTCTATCTTTCAACTAACTTTACTGGGGGCTGGAGCTGGGTTTATAGGCTCGGTTGCGGACCCTGTAGGCCATAGGGATCTTGAGTCTTATGGACTTATTGGAGCTCTCAATAGATATGGGGACTAGGTAAGATGGTGATTACTGTTGTGGCACATGGCTATAGGAAGCCTTCATATTGTGATATAACTGAGCCTTAGTAAGAGGTACTATTTTGGCTATACTGGATGTATTTAAGGGAGGGAGACTGGATCTACTTTGCGGGGAGGACTGGGACAGCTGTGATAGGGGCATCTCTCTTATATTGCTCAGTCTTCATTCTATGGCATAGCTGAAGTGCTAATTTGATTATCCGAGTATGCAAGAAAGGTGAATGGGTTATTGTGGGTATAAGAGAGGTGAGTAAGGGAGTTAGACATGCATGGTTAGTTCATTGATAGGAAGAATTCCTGGGCTACCTGGCAATGACCCGGAAGTCAAAACAGGGGTCAGGTATACCTCCGCGGGGGTGGGGGTCTCCCTCCTCGGGTGGGTAAAAAGGGGTAGCCGGGCGCTCTCTCTCTGGGATGGTCGTCCAGTGGCTGTGGCTAGGGGCTTGCCATATCACCAGTGTTTGTAATAACCCTCTGTTTATGAGACAGATGTGGGTCTTCTTAATATCCAAACCGAAGGTGCCTTGGCTAGCTGGTTTTAATCGGTTGGTTGTTAATTGTATGGTTTGCTGGATGTGGTGGAGACTGGTTGCTAACTCTGCCACATTTATCTGGAAGTATGGCAATAGAAGTTAGTTACTGGCGAGGCGGCTAGCCTCGCACCGACGACCATTGGGTGCAGGGTTGTGAATGGGTTGTAAGAGAATAGTTGGCATGCAAGGGGTTAGTAAAGTTCTAATGTTGTTCTGGCCTACTAAGGGAAGGCAGGCTGGATAGGAGTATATATATAAAAGGTTGGAGAGTGCTAGCAACGGAAAAATCAAGGATCTTCAAGAGGTATGAGGGAGAGGCTAGGTCGGACAAGAGTCGAGGAGCGCGGGGTATTTAATGAGAGGGGGGGAAGCTCAGGGGGGCTACAGGGAAATTTGACCCTAAGGTCTCTGGGCGTGGGGATGGCATTAGGCTACAGTTGATATTGGAGTTTGAAAGGGCAGTGAAAGTACGTTCGCCAAATGCTACCGGGGGATGCAACTATGGGGTGGTATATGAGTCTGGAAAAGATAGAATTATGTGAACTGTGGGGCTGGAGGGGGGGGAGAAGGAGGTGAACTGTAGGTGTGTGCTTGACTGGATAAAGTGGGGAAAAACATGGTGTATTATTACTCGTCAGTACGAGGGGTTATGGATACTATTAGTTGGCACAAGTTTTTGCACGTCTAGTTGTCCCTGGGAACTGCGTCTTCCATGAAATATATACCAAGAAAAGCGGCAGTTCGTAGGGGCAATTCGTTATTGTTTCGAGGTACTATGATAGATACTGGTAACAAAGGTTATCTCTACAATCTATGGTTGGGGTAAGAATTAAGTTATAGCATGGCAGCTAACCTCTGTAGTGATGGCTGTCTAAGTCTTACAGGGGCAATGGTTCTATATCACTGGTGTACCCGTGGGTATCTTAATCTCTTATGAGTTTGGATATGTGGTTTTTAACATCTACTTCTCGGATGTAAGAACACACATAGATATATGGCTGTCTGATTTGTTGGCATTGGCTCAACCTAGGGACAGGGCATGGGTGTTTTTAATATGAATGTATATTCCTGTTCATCATCATGTAGGTAGAATCGGGCGGGTAAGAGGTGTAGGACACGAAGCAAATTGGCGTAGTGTGGACTGTGGATATGAAGGAGGTAAGTGGAAGACGTATAACAATTGTGGAAAAGTAAATGGAAAAGGTGAACACAATGGCGGATAAAGATACTTAACCTAAGGATTGAATACATAGATTTATGGGGGCGATGGGTCTTCAGAAACTTAGTCTGGCAAGACAAGGTATGTTAGGGAATGTTAATATTAATACTTAACCTAAGGATTGAATACATAGATTTATGGGGGCGAGCAAGACAAGGTATGTTAGGGTATGTTAATATTAATATCTTAAACCTAGGGACAGAGCATGGGTGTATTAACTTCTAAGGTATATTCATGTTCGTCCTCATGTAGGTAGAGGTGTAGGACACGAGGGGGTAGTGTACGTGAGGTGTGGAAAATGGTCAGTTTAGAAGGGGTAGGTAGGTGTGGCTGGGAGCTGCTTAGCCCTGCGGGCTTGGGCCTGTCTAAACTGGTTGGCTCGGTCAGCTGGTCCTTTCGTTCTGTGGACCTTTCTTTCGGGTGTTTCTGTGTGGTGTTCGCTCATGGCTTCTGTGGTGGGCTTCTCGTTCTGGGGCATTTTAGGTAGGTTCACACAATGGCGAGTCGGAGCGCGAGGCTAACGCGAGTCACACTCGCCGCATATCGCCGTTGATGGAGCCAGAACCCAACGCGAGTAGCATCTGATGCGAGTAAACACGCATATAACACGAATATAACACGAGTTTACACGAGTTTACATGAGTTTACACGAGTTCACAGGAATATCCGCGAGTGTAACACGACCCCAACACGCACCGCCAAAATTTGACAAATAACGGTCAAATTCCAGGGTACGAATAGTGCGAGTCTACACGAGTGTCACAGGAGTTTACACGAGTTTACACGAGTTTACAGGAGATGAACGCGAGTCTACAGGAAGTTAACAGGAGTGTATGGAGTGTATATTCTATTTAATTTATATCTTGTATTTATTTATATTTCATGTTGGATATCAATCTGTATAATATTATTTGTCATCATATAATTCCTTTGCATATATTCCACATCATTATTTATGTTAATATCAATATTATTCCAGAAACCTATTTCATTCATATTATATGGTATTTGTTCTCTCTTCATTATTGATGTTAATATCAATATTATTCATAACACAACTTGAATTCATATTAACCCGCTGAGTGCCAGCCAATTTTGACGGTGTGCTTCTGCCAGTGCCAGAGGTTTTTTGTTTTTTTGTTTTATGGCTAAATCTATCAAGTTGGGAGAGAAACGAAGGATAATGGTAAACAAACCGCTCCCCTTGTCCATTTTCGACAGAAATCAGGTCCCCGATGGTCCCGAAAGCAGCTGAAAAGACACTATAGACTACAGAGACTTTTATGGTATCGGAATGTATGGGTGGTGGGAGGGTGGTTTGGGGGATGGTGTGGGGAAGGTAGAAGCGTAATTGACTCATGTTCTTGTTCACTTTAACACCTTATTGGCGGGCTAGGCGGTAAATAATATGTAGCCACCAGCGGGGTGTTTTTAGCCAAAATAGGGCTGTTTACGTGATCATTTTCATGCCTAAATAAGACCCAGAGCGTAAAACAAGTATCTATCCCTAAAAGGGCATAAACAGAGCTTTCCAATGACACCACAACGATCCTTTTATGACCGCTAGTTTTCTTGCAACAACCGCGCAACACGAGTGCAAAAAGCATGTAATTCGGTACTTTCCCCATACAATTCAGTATGTACCGAGTGAGAGAGGGAGGGAGGAGGTGGGATTCATGTCAGTAGGTTCGCCGCGGTGATCTGGAGCAGTCATACGCTCGCTACTCTCCTGCCACCACTTCTCTCTCTCTCTCTCAGCAACATTACGTGCTGAAAATGCCACACGACCTATGTCGCGCGCCGCCAGATAGTCCAAATTTATTATACTCGACTTATGTTGTGGGCCGCTAGTTAGGGGTTAAGGGCACCTCAGGTGGGACGACCACCTGCTACAGCCCTACCTCGCTTCCACTGGCCACACAACATAAGAGAGTTAAGGCCCGGCGGGCTAAAAGTAAAAAACACTGGCCACAAAACAAGGTTGTTAATGGAAGTGCCCTGCGGGCGAATGACAAGTGATTCACTAGAACACCACAACATAAAACACTGAAAAACACTATGCCAGGAGCGAGCAGACCTCAGGCTGCCAACCAAAGCCCAAGCATCCGAGGAACGAGGGCCATAGCAATGTCACGAAGGGAGGTGCCCTTATCAAGCCAATCCAAGGCGTCCAGAAGCAGTCGACGGAAGGAGTCACCAGTAGCAGAAGGACGAGGAGGAACGGCAGGGCGAGGGGCAGCACAGGCGGCATAGGACAAGGGGCAGGAGGGCGGTCCGGCGTGGGCCGACTCAGTGGGGTCATCCACAGGGACAGCACTGGCAGGTGGCTGAGACTGGAGAGCGGCACCAACAGGGGGATGGTCCGGGACGGGAGGCTGGCAGGGGACAGGGCGGCCACCACGACAAGCGCGGGGAGAGCGTTGGAGACGGGGACCAGGTGACCGAGCACTATGAATCACCACTGCAGCCGGGGACAGGGGCCGAAGAGTGACCCCCAGTTCCTGAAGCCCCTCAGCCGGCAGCACCCCGTCCGAGCCCAGTCATCCTCCAAAACGTCAAAACGATTACGAACAGCTGCATGCTCCAACCCTGTAGGCAATCGCCGGGCCTCCACCAGAGACGGGGCAGACGGAGGGGGGGGGGGGGGGGGCCACCCGGAACCCACGCCAAGGGTTGAGGTCTCTAAGCTTCCCATTCATCTCTTCCAATCCAAGGCAGCCACCACGATAGGAAGTATGCAGGTCCCGGGCCACCTGTAGAACACTGCAGTCCCCCGACGTCACCCGGTGCTGCCCACCACAAAAGAAACAGCTCTCCTCGTTAAGGCACGTCGTCCCATTAGCCTTCGCCGGATGAAACCCACCACAAGTAGCACACCTGACCTTGTTCCTGCAGGATGCAACCCCATGGGAGAAGTGATGACAGTTGTAATACCGGAGGAGGGGGAAGGTATACCTCTCCACCCGGAAACTGACATGCCCAATGGCCACTCTGTCCGGTAGCTCAGAACCCAAGAAGCGGAGGCGGCATTTGAGCGATGGAACCAAGTCACCCCCTTCAGCCCGAGTCCGCATCCGTTGCACCTCCAGCAGTTCAGCCGGCGTAGACCCCAGAACCTTCAAGGACTGCAAGAGGTCACTCTCCGGGATGGAAGTCTCTACAGGACCAACCTTAATTACCGTACACATACTGGCCACCTGCCGGTGAAGCAGAGACCTTACAGGTGACATCCCAGTCGCCCAACTTCACCATCTTCTCCGGGGGCATGGGAAGGGAGGAGAGACAGCCCCACGGTAGCCCCACACACACCAACAAGCCCGTCCCTGGAACCCTCACTTCTCCCTCAACCGCATACTTGCCAAAAGGTGCCTCATTGATGGCCTTCGTCACCGCCGCCGGGCGACTAAACACCGGACGGCGTTGCTTCTCCTGGAAGAGATAGTGGACCACCCGACCACCTGCCACATGGGCGGCATGGACCCCACCACCCTCACCATCAGCCGGCAAGTCAGAGTCCACATCAGTGCCGGGACCAAGAGAGGGCGATCCAGCATGAAGGCATTTCCTGCCGAGACCAGGGTCCCCAGCGCCATCAGTGGGGTCACTGGACGTCCGGTCGCGCTTCATGGAGAGCGGAGAGGACTCCATCACCAGCGACTTGGCACCAGCCGGCATCTCAGCGCCCGTTCCGTCAGTACCGCCACCAAAATGGCGGTAAACAAAGTCTTGTTTGTCGATCGGCCGCGGACGCACTCGACGGCTAGACCACTTCCTGCCCACCATACACAGTTCACAACACCGCACACAAACGGGCAACGGAACATAGTCTTATTCCGCAAGTGGACAAAGGGCGACCGACGAGGAGCGGACGACGTCCACACCGTACGGCAATCGAAAACCTTCTTTTTGACTCATGTTACAAATATGAAGCCGATTGGTAAGGTAGTTTCGCCACCACGGATTTTCCTTTTTTTCCTTATCTTCGTACGGATACGCTGGAAGTGGGTGGTGGGAGGCGGTTGGGGGTGTTGTGGGGGGAAGGCAGAAGGGTAAGGGACTTGTCACACAAATATGGAACCGATTGGTGCAGTCGTTTCGCCGCCACAGATTTTCCTTTTTTTTTCCTTCTGACGGGACCGACAGTCAGCGAGTGTGTGGGAGGAGGATTTTGGGATTATTTTTGTGGGTAGCCAAAAAGGGTAAGGTACATGTGGTAAAAATATGAAAGCCATAGGTGCAGTCGTTTCGCTGCTACGATTTTTGTTGATAATATAAACAGACTCGTGTGACACTCATGTAGACTCGTGTGACACTCATGTAGGCTCGCGTGACACTCATGTAGACTCGCGTGACACTCATGTAGACTCGCGTGACACTCATGTAGACTCGCGTGACACTCATGTAGACTCATGTAGACTCGTGATCATTTAATTTCTAAATAGTACAACGCGAGTGTCACGCGAGTCTACATGAGTGTCACACGAGTCTACAGGAGTCTACGCGAGTCTATGCGGGTTTTTTTTTTTTTTTTTTTTTTTTTTTTCTGTGATTGAGGGAGGCAAAAGGCATAACTGCCTATAGCGAGTGCCTCCCCCATAGTTGAAAGAGTGACAGGGCCAAAATCAAGGGACGTTCGAGCCAAAATGCCTGGACACACGGAGTTTGAAGCAATTTAAGTCATAGGAAGAGGGAAAGACTGATTCTGGGAGAGAGTTCCAGAGCTCAGATGTTGAGTAGAAGAAAGTTTGAGAGTAACGTTTCACTCTTGGGTTGGAGAGTTGCACAGAGTAGGGGTGGGATTGAGTTGCAAGACGGGTACCACGTGCCCTACGTAAAGGAGGTGGTATGCACTGGTATAGCTCTGAGGAACACTGATTATTATAGTAGCGATAGAATAGCGAGAGAGATGCAACATTGCGGCGGAGAGAGAGATTGCAGAGAGTTGGTGAGTGGACGGGAGTTAATGATACGAAAGGCCTTCCTTTCAACTTTGTCTAGGAGAGCGGTGTGAGAGGAACCTCCCCACACATGTGAACAATACTCAATACAAGGGCGCACTATGCCCCTGTACAGAGCAAGAAGCTGTGCAGGGGAAAAGAACCCCCTAAGGCGGTTGAGCACACCCAGCTTCTGGGAGGCTGCCTTAGCAAGACTGGTAATATGGTCCTTCCAAATGAGAGCAGAAGACACCAAGAATATTGAGAGAAGATGAAGGGTTGATTTTTGTATTGTTGAAGAATAAGGGATAGTCCGCTGGGAGATCCTGACGGGGTGATAGATGGAGAAATTGGGTTTTGGAAGCATTAAAGTTAACAAGGTTTTCTCTGCCCCAATTGGAAATAGTATTTAGATCAGAATTTAAGAGTTCTATAGCTTCATTACGTTTGTCGTTGAGGGATTGCTGGCTGGGGCGTTCTGAAAAACTAATGGAGTAGTGTAAGGTTGAGTCGTCTGTGTATGAATGGATGGGAATTAAGGTACAGTTAAGGAGATCATTTATAAAAATTAGAAAGAGAATAGGAGAAAGGACAGAGCCCTGAGGAACACCGGAGTTTATAGGGTGAGGAAGGGTTGGCGTCCTACTCCCACTTGACTCTCCAAATTTCATGTCTGCATGAAATTTTTGGCCGCGTTCGCGAGTGTACGCGGTGCAGCGCGAGTCAACGCGAATTTGTGCGAGTGTCGGCGAATTTGGGATAATCATTGGCGAGTGCAAAAATTTCATCACTCGCGTTGGAGTTGCGCTCCGACTCGCCAATGTGTGAACCTTGCTTAAGGTATATCCCATAATACTATGTTTTTTGCACTGTTACCCAACCAGAGGGGGTGTTGGGGCACTGGGGGCGGCAGCCCCCACCTATAATACTAGGATAGGTTAGGTAAGGTTGTTAGGTTAGGCTAATGTCGACTCTATTTTTATAACATACGCTAGGTCTCGAAAATGCACAAACCCACAGTAGCTGGCATGCAAGGGCTAGTTTTGTATCCCACGTACTGGGTACTAGCAACTCACAGTAGGCTAGCTGGCATGCAAGGGCTAGTTTTGTATCCCACGTACTGGGTACTAGCAACCCGCAGTACCTGGCATGCAACGCAGTACCTGGCATGCAAGGGCTAGTTTGTATGTACCTGGCATGCAAGGGCTAGTTTTGTATCCCACGTACTGGGTACTAGCAACCCGCAGTACCTGGCATGCAAGGGCTAGTTTTGTATTCCACGTACTGGGTACTAGCAACCCGCAGTACCTGGCATGCAAGGGCTAGTTTTGTATTCCACGTACTGGGTACTAGCAACCCGCAGTAGCTGGCATGCAAGGGCTAGTTTTGTATCCCACGTACTGGGTACTAGCAAACCGCAGTAGCTGGCATGCAAGGGCTAGTTTTGTATCCCACGTACTAGGTTTAGGTTAGGTTAGGTTGGGTTGGGTTGTTTGGTTAGGTTAATATACTAGGTCTCGGAAACAGATTCGTAGTATCGGCAGTAAAGTTCAAATAGGCTAGCGGTCGCACCACTATTGACAGCACACATTGTAATGGATGCACTATTTTGAGTTTTCACTAGCATTACCCATTAATTTTCTTTGTTACAAGTGGGTTTTGCCTTCACATTATTGTTTGCCTCAACAATATCAAACTCGGTAGGTGATCAGGGTTATTTAAATACGCCCGCCACTCATAGTGGGCGTGACATCACGATACTCATTCCTTTCAGCCAATCACAGACGTTTTCTCGACTGTGAATGTGTTCGGATACACAGGACCACCACCCTTGGCCACCACAGGTTTTTCTATCTATAGAGTTTTTCAACCCCACTCTTTCCCTGATATATTTCATGCCTTCCCCACCTATCGGGGTAAATATTTTAATATTGTTTAGGCAAACAACATAATGTGAAGTTAAAAGACACTTGTAACAAAGAATAATAATGGAGAACACTAGTGAAAACTCGAAATAGTGCGCCCGTATGTGTCCTGTCAATAGTGGTACGCCCACTAATCCTAATCTTACGGTAAAATTCTCGGGACAATGTTACTGACTGGACCAAACTCGCTCACCTCATGATTGTAAGTTATATAAGTATTATGCTCCATAATTCTTTGTGATATAAGTCCATGGCTTCGGAAATAAAACATATTTGATTAGAATTAGTTGGTTAAATACAGGTGGAATCAAGAGTGGTGGCCATTTTGAATCAGTGGAATTCTAATTTGTTTTCAGTTTCAGCCTTATGTTTAGTGTTTTGTCGACCTCTATATCAGTGCTAAGACCAGTGGGGGTCTGGGGGCTGCCACCCCCAGGTTAGGTTGTTAGGTTAGATTTTGTTTTTGTTTTTTACTATGTGATTGAGGGAGACAAAAGGCAGAACTGCCTATAACGAGTGCCTCCCCCATAGTTGAAAGAGTGACAGGGCCAAAATCAAGGGACGTTAGAGCCAAAATGCCTGGACACACGGAGTTTGAAGCAATGGAAGTCATAGGAAGAGGGAAAGACTGATTCTGGGAGAGAATTCCAGAGCTCAGCTGTTGAATAGAAGAAAGACTGAGAGTAATGTTTCACTCTCGGGTTGGAGAGTTGCACAGAGTAGGGGTGGGATTGAGTTGCAAGACGGGTACCACGTGCCCTATGTAAAGGAGGTGGTATACACTGGGAAAGCTCTGAGGAACACTGATTATTATAGTAGCGATAGAATAGCGAGAGAGATGCAACATTGCGGCGGAGAGAGAGAGATTGCAGAGAGTTGGTGAGTGGACGGGAGTTAATGATACGAAAGGCCTTCCTTTCAACTTTGTCTAGGAGAGCGGTGTGAGAGGAACCTCCCCACACATGTGAACAATACTCAATACAAGGACACACTATGCCCCTGTACAGAGCAAGAAGCTGTGCAGGGGAAAAGAACCCCCTAAGGCGGTTGAGCACACCCAGCTTCTGGGAGGCTGCCTTAGCAAGACTGGTAATATGGTCCCTCCAACTGAGAGCAGAAGAAAAAGAGACACCAAGAATATTGAGAGAAGGTGAAGGATTGATTTTTGTATTGTTGAAGAATAAGGGATAGTCCGCTGGGTAGATAGATGGAGAAATTGGGTTTTGGAAGCATTAAAGGTAACAAGGTTTTCTCTGCCCCAATTGGAGATAGTATTTAGATCAGAATTTAAGAGTTCTATGGCTTCATTACGTTTGTCGTTGAGGGATTACTGGCTGGGGCGTTCGGAAAAACTAATGGAGTAGTGTAAGGTTGAGTTGTCTGCGTATGAATGGATGGGAATTGAAGTACAGTTGAGGAGATCATTTATAAAAATTAGAAAGAGAATAGGAGATAGGACAGACCCCTGAGGAACACCGGAGTTTATAGGGTGAGGAAGTGAACAATGGCCGTCCACAACCGCGGCTATGGAACGGCCGGAAAGGAAATTAGAGACAAAGGCACAGATGGAGGGATAGAAACCGAAGAAGGGTTGTTTAGAAATTAAAGATTTGTGCCAGACTCTATCGAAGGCTTTCGATATGTCTAGTGCAACAGAAAAAGTCTCACCGAAGTCCCGAAAGGAGGATGACCAAGAGTTAGTAAGATATGAAAGAAGATCACCAGTAGAGCGACCCTTAAGGAAGCCATACTGGCGATCTGAGAGCAGATTATGAGAAGAGAAATGCTTAAGAAATTTGGAAGCAAGAATAGTTTCAAAAACTTTAGAAAGACATGAGATGAGAGCAATTGGACAATAGTTGGAGGGTTGAGAGCGGTCACCCTTCTTTGGGACAGGTTGAATGTGAGCAAACTTCCAGCATGAAGGGAAGACGTTAGAGGATAGACAGAGACGAAATAGTTTGCCTAGGCAGGGAGTCAGCACGGAAGCACAGTTTTTGAGAACAACAGGAGGAACACCGTCCGGACCGTACGCCTTATTAGTATTAAGCCCAGAGAGGGTAGAAAGTACATCTGTAGAAGAGATTAGGATATTAGGCATAAGTAAGAGAGAGGAGCGTGGAGAGGGAGGAATAGCACCGGAATCATCCAAGGTGGAGTATCTAGCAAAAGTTTGAGCGAAGAGTTTAGCTTTGTCAGAGGAAGAAGTGATGATTGTGCCATCAGAATAGGAAAGGGGAGGGAAAGACGAGGAAGAGAAATTGTTGGAGAGGTTTTTGGCTAGATGCCAGAAAACTTGGAAAGAGCTAGAGTTGGATAGTTCAGTGCATTTATTATTGATGAAAGTGTGTTTGGCAAGTCGAAGAACAGATTTGGCTTTATTCCGGGCAGAAACATAGGAAGAATGAGAGTCTTGAGTTTTAAGGCGTCGGTAGTACCTTTTGAATGCTTCCTCCTTATTGCGAACAGCAGTAGAACAGGCGTGAGTAAACCAAGATTTTTTAGCATTAGTCTGAGAGAAAGAGAATGGAATGTATGCTTCCATGCCTGATAGGATTACCTCGGTAATGCGTTCAGCACTCTCCGAGGGTCCCCGGCCACGGAAGCAGAAATCATTCCATGGGAAATCAAAGAAATACTGCCGGAGAGCCTCCCAGTCGGCAGCGCCAAAGTACCCCAAGCGCCTCCGGCTAGGAGGATCGGGTGGCCGTACTGGAGAGATAGGACAGTTGACAGAGATAAGTTTATGGTCGGAGGAGCCCAAAGGAGAGAAAAGATCGACAGTATAAGAAGAAGAGTTAGAAGTTAGAAACAAGTCAAGAATGTTGGGCCGATCTCCGATGCGATCCGGGATACGGGTGGGTTGCTGAACTAACTGCTCTAGGTCATTTATGATAGAAAAGACGTAGGCTTGTTCACCAGGTGGGTCAGTAGTGTGAGAGGAGAGCCATTGGCGGTGGTAAACGTTGAAATCTAAAATGGAGATTTCTGAGAAAGGAGAAATGGATAGAATGTGTTCCACTGTAGAGTTTAGATAGTCAAAGAATTTGGAAAAGTTGGTAGAGTTAGGGGAAAGATAGACAGCACAGAAATATTTAGTAAGAGAATGACAGGAAAGTTTGAGTCATAAAGTAGAGAATTCAGAGGAGTCGAAATCGGGAACACGAGAGCAAGTGAGTTTGTTGTGCGCACATATGCACAACATCCGCCTTTGGCTTTGAAACTAGGAGGATACAGAGAAGGGGTTGCTGGAAGTTGCTACAGACACCTGAGTTTCGGTGAGGAAGAGAAGATCAGGTTTGTAGGAGGAGAGATGGTGTTCAACAGAGTGAAAGTTAGAGGAAGTTAGATTAATGACAAGATGTGGTTTTGGGGTGGATAATGGGTAAATACTAATTTCCGACAGTCCTTGGTATAAAACAACACTGTATATCAAAACAAAGAACAAAATATTTAATATTTAGGCTAATGGTGAAATTGAGTTTGGTCCAGCCGATCACATTGACCAATTCTAGCAATGGTTCCAAATCTAGTTTAGCATTGATTCCCTAGTTTTCCTTCATATTTCATATTTGTGATATTAAGAATTGGTGCAATTTAGTTTTGTATTAGCCTAACCTAACAACCTAATATAATTTGAAAACGAAAATGCCCCAGTGTATAATACTAGACACCAATAAGTGAGGATATAAATACACAAACGGAAATCATTTTAGTAGCAAAATGGAGTTGAAACCACCGATATAATCATACCAAGCAATGTTGCATCTCTCTCGCTATTCTATCGCTACTATAATAATCATTTGGATTGCAAAATGTTACACCAAAATACACTTTTGACGAGCTGTCTAACCTAAATGTACATAAGAGCACAGGACCAGACAAAATTCCTGCCAAATTTCTACGAGATGGAGCCATTGGTATAGCAGGCCCCCTAACCCACATCATCAACTTGTCAATTAACACCAACACAGTACCTGCTGAACTGAAGGAAGCTATTGTAACCCCTCTCTTCAAGAAAGGAAATAAACTAGAAGTTGGCAACTACAGACCAGAGCAGAAAGAGCGGTATACACCCAAATTGAACACTACCTCAAACAAAATGATCTATTCTATAAGTTTCAATCAGGTTTCAGATGCATGTACTCGACAGACTCCTGTCTCATCCACTTAACGGATCACATTCGTAAAGAAATGTCTAAAGGTAACTACACCGGTATGGTTCTTCTTGATCTACAAAAAGCGTTTGACACAGTAGACCATGATATCCTATGTAATAAACTACAAGCAATGGGCATAGGGTCTGTGAACTGGTTTAAATTTTATCTTAGTGGTAGAACCCAAAGAGTCAAAATTGATGATAATATATCTGATCCTATGCCAATTAACTGTGGGGTCCCGCAGGGAAGCATCCTTGGTCCCTTACTCTTTCTCTGTTATGTGAATGACATGGAACTGAGCGTCTCATGTAAATTGTTACTGTATGCAGACGACAGCGTGCTTCTGGTTTCAGGAAAAGACCCAATAAGTATTGCCGCTTCACTTTCCAAAGAACTAGCATCATGTAGTGAATGGCTAGTGGACAATAGACGATCTCTTCACCTGGGCAAGACGGAAGCCATCTTATGTGGAACAAAACGCAAACTGAAAGACATTGTGGGCTTCTCGGTCAACTGTAATGATATTCCTATAACAACAGTGTCACAAGTTAAATATCTCAGACTGAAAACTGGACGCGAGTTTGTCCTCCGGTGAAACAATTTTGGAATCTATCCTGAGTAAGTGTAGAGCACGTAAAAAATACCTGTATAGACAGGTGGGATGCTTGCCCGCGGCAACCAAAAAGACCCTCTGCCAAGCGCTTGTTCAATGTCATTTTGACTATTCTGTGTCATCCTGGTACTCTGCATCATCTAAATCAGCACAGCACAAACTTCAGGTCACTCAAAATAAAATGGTTAGGTTCATGCTGAACCTAGGACCCAGATCACATGTTGGCCAGGAACAACTTCAGTCACTAGGTATGCTCAATGTCTCTGACAGGGCCAAACAAATCAGGCTCACTAATGCCTTCAAAATTTTCTATGACAGAGCTCCAGAGTATCTAAAGAATGATTTTGTTAAAGCAAATGAGAGGAGTGGACATAATACAAGAAACAGGATGTTTAATTTTAAGGTCCCGAGAATCCAAGGACAGGGTAAGCAAACATTCTTCTTCACTGCCATCAAAGACTGGAACGACCTACCCCAGTCAGTCCGTGAAAAGAGAACACTGTATTCCTTCAGACGTAGCCTGAAGGAACACCTGAACCGGACAGCTGCGAGAAGGGAGCACCAAGCTTATGTCTACTACTAAGTACGACATAAGAGATAGACAAACCAAACTGAAATGATTACTGATTACAGATTACTGATATTTACTATAGGATGTAAGGTATCTTAAAATAACCCCCTAGAAATACTTTCTCTAAAGTATCTATTTCTTTATCCTCCCCATTTCCCCAGCTAACCTAATCCCACAAGGACCCCAATGGAAATACGCCTAACGGCCTTATTGGGCTATCCTTAGTTGGAATTATGCAAGGCTGGTACATGTCATATTTATAACATACTATGGGGTACCAACTCTGTAAATTGCTAACTGAATAAATATTATTATTATTATTATTATTATTATTTATGGTAATTGCAGTATAGTCTTACACCTGTAGGAAAGACATAGTTTATGGTAATTGCAGTATAGTCTTACACCTGTAGGAAAGACATAGTTTATGGTAATTGCAGTATAGTCTTACACCTGTAGGAAAGACATAGTTTATGGTAATTGCAGTATAGTCTTACACCTGTAGGAAAGACATAGTTTATGGTAATTGCAGTATAGTCTTACACCTGTAGGAAAGACATAGTTTATGGTAATTGCAGTATAGTCTTACACCTGTAGGAAAGACATAGTTTATGGTAATTGCAGTATAGTCTTACACCTGTAGGAAAGACATAGTTTATGGTAATTGCAGTATAGTCTTACACCTGTAGGAAAGACATAGTTTATGGTAATTGCAGTATAGTCTTACACCTGTAGGAAAGACATAGTTTATGGTAATTGCAGTATAGTCTTACACCTGTAGGAAAGACATAGTTTATGGTAATTGCAGTATAGTCTTACACCTGTAGGAAAGACATAGTTTATGGTAATTGCAGTATAGTCTTACACCTGTAGGAAAGACATAGTTTATGGTAATTGCAGTATAGTCTTACACCTGTAGGAAAGACATAGTTTATGGTAATTGCAGTATAGTCTTACACCTGTAGGAAAGACATAGTTTATGGTAATTGCAGTATAGTCTTACACCTGTAGGAAAGACATAGTTTATGGTAATTGCAGTATAGTCTTACACCTGTAGGAAAGACATAGTTTATGGTAATTGCAGTATAGTCTTACACCTGTAGGAAAGACATAGTTTATGGTAATTGCAGTATAGTCTTACACCTGTAGGAAAGACATAGTTTATGGTAATTGCAGTATAGTCTTACACCTGTAGGAAAGACATAGTTTATGGTAATTGCAGTATAGTCTTACACCTGTAGGAAAGACATAGTTTATGGTAATTGCAGTATAGTCTTACACCTGTAGGAAAGACATAGTTTATGGTAATTGCAGTATAGTCTTACACCTGTAGGAAAGACATAGTTTATGGTAATTGCAGTATAGTCTTACACCTGTAGGAAAGACATAGTTTATGGTAATTGCAGTATAGTCTTACACCTGTAGGAAAGACATAGTTTATGGTAATTGCAGTATAGTCTTACACCTGTAGGAAAGACATAGTTTATGGTAATTGCAGTATAGTCTTACACCTGTAGGAAAGACATAGTTTATGGTAATTGCAGTATAGTCTTACACCTGTAGGAAAGACATAGTTTATGGTAATTGCAGTATAGTCTTACACCTGTAGGAAAGACATAGTTTATGGTAATTGCAGTATAGTCTTACACCTGTAGGAAAGACATAGTTTATGGTAATTGCAGTATAGTCTTACACCTGTAGGAAAGACATAGTTTATGGTAATTGCAGTATAGTCTTACACCTGTAGGAAAGACATAGTTTATGGTAATTGCAGTATAGTCTTACACCTGTAGGAAAGACATAGTTTATGGTAATTGCAGTATAGTCTTACACCTGTAGGAAAGACATAGTTTATGGTAATTGCAGTATAGTCTTACACCTGTAGGAAAGACATAGTTTATGGTAATTGCAGTATAGTCTTACACCTGTAGGAAAGACATAGTTTATGGTAATTGCAGTATAGTCTTACACCTGTAGGAAAGACATAGTTTATGGTAATTGCAGTATAGTCTTACACCTGTAGGAAAGACATAGTTTATGGTAATTGCAGTATAGTCTTACACCTGTAGGAAAGACATAGTTTATGGTAATTGCAGTATAGTCTTACACCTGTAGGAAAGACATAGTTTATGGTAATTGCAGTATAGTCTTACACCTGTAGGAAAGACATAGTTTATGGTAATTGCAGTATAGTCTTACACCTGTAGGAAAGACATAGTTTATGGTAATTGCAGTATAGTCTTACACCTGTAGGAAAGACATAGTTTATGGTAATTGCAGTATAGTCTTACACCTGTAGGAAAGACATAGTTTATGGTAATTGCAGTATAGTCTTACACCTGTAGGAAAGACATAGTTTATGGTAATTGCAGTATAGTCTTACACCTGTAGGAAAGACATAGTTTATGGTAATTGCAGTATAGTCTTACACCTGTAGGAAAGACATAGTTTATGGTAATTGCAGTATAGTCTTACACCTGTAGGAAAGACATAGTTTATGGTAATTGCAGTATAGTCTTACACCTGTAGGAAAGACATAGTTTATGGTAATTGCAGTATAGTCTTACACCTGTAGGAAAGACATAGTTTATGGTAATTGCAGTATAGTCTTACACCTGTAGGAAAGACATAGTTTATGGTAATTGCAGTATAGTCTTACACCTGTAGGAAAGACATAGTTTATGGTAATTGCAGTATAGTCTTACACCTGTAGGAAAGACATAGTTTATGGTAATTGCAGTATAGTCTTACACCTGTAGGAAAGACATAGTTTATGGTAATTGCAGTATAGTCTTACACCTGTAGGAAAGACATAGTTTATGGTAATTGCAGTATAGTCTTACACCTGTAGGAAAGACATAGTTTATGGTAATTGCAGTATAGTCTTACACCTGTAGGAAAGACATAGTTTATGGTAATTGCAGTATAGTCTTACACCTGTAGGAAAGACATAGTTTATGGTAATTGCAGTATAGTCTTACACCTGTAGGAAAGACATAGTTTATGGTAATTGCAGTATAGTCTTACACCTGTAGGAAAGACATAGTTTATGGTAATTGCAGTATAGTCTTACACCTGTAGGAAAGACATAGTTTATGGTAATTGCAGTATAGTCTTACACCTGTAGGAAAGACATAGTTTATGGTAATTGCAGTATAGTCTTACACCTGTAGGAAAGACATAGTTTATGGTAATTGCAGTATAGTCTTACACCTGTAGGAAAGACATAGTTTATGGTAATTGCAGTATAGTCTTACACCTGTAGGAAAGACATAGTTTATGGTAATTGCAGTATAGTCTTACACCTGTAGGAAAGACATAGTTTATGGTAATTGCAGTATAGTCTTACACCTGTAGGAAAGACATAGTTTATGGTAATTGCAGTATAGTCTTACACCTGTAGGAAAGACATAGTTTATGGTAATTGCAGTATAGTCTTACACCTGTAGGAAAGACATAGTTTATGGTAATTGCAGTATAGTCTTACACCTGTAGGAAAGACATAGTTTATGGTAATTGCAGTATAGTCGTACACCTGTAGGAAAGACATAGTTTATGGTAATTGCAGTATAGTCTTACACCTGTAGGAAAGACATAGTTTATGGTAATTGCAGTATAGTCTTACACCTGTAGGAAAGACATAGTTTATGGTAATTGCAGTATAGTCTTACACCTGTAGGAAAGACATAGTTTATGGTAATTGCAGTATAGTCTTACACCTGTAGGAAAGACATAGTTTATGGTAATTGCAGTATAGTCGTACACCTGTAGGAAAGACATAGTTTATGGTAATTGCAGTATAGTCTTACACCTGTAAGAAAGACATAGTTTATGGTAATTGCAGTATAGTCTTACACCTGTAGGAAAGACATAGTTTATGGTAATTCTTTGTTAAGGGGAGTCACTTGATTGTTTTATCTTTCTCTCCTTTTCTCTCTTTCTCTGACTTGTATCCATTTGGCCCCATTCAGCCAACTGTTTTAAGACGTTTATCCCCATCCATGTGTCGATTTTTTCCTGGCGAGCGATAGCGAGCCAACCTTGTATGGAGAAATCCGGCTTCGCCGGAGAATTTTTTCTATCAAAAAATTTACAAATTTAGCTTACTGTCAAAACAAAAATACATATAGCATATGCTGGCTCGTTACTGCTCGCCAGGAAAATATTGACACCTGGATGGGGGTAAACGTCTTAAAACAGTAGGCTGAATGGGGCCGAATGGATACAAGCCAAAGAAAGGGAGAGAGAAAGAGAAAAAAAGCGAGGTGGACTCCGTTAATGAATAGGATAGTGCCTGAGGGCATGATCCATGAGGGAGTGCAACTATTTAGGCCACAGCCTGTTTGGTTTACATTATAACCCAGGATTTATGTTAATGTGGTGTAGTATGTGTGTGTGTGTGTGTGTGTGTGTGTGTGTGTGTGTGTGTGTGTGTGTGAGAGAGAGAGAGAGAGATTGTTAGTGTGTGTGCTTACTTTGTTTACTCTGTATTCATAAGTCAGGAAAACAGATGTTTCAATAATTCCTTAGCACACACACACACAAACACACACACACATACACAAACACACACACACACAAACACACACACACACAAACACACACACACACACCTCAAACCTGTAAGCCTAAATCTCTGCCAACACGAACCTACTCCAACTTTGAATTGAACTTCCTTACTTATACAATCACATATGAATGAATGTATAAACAGGCATTCACACACATATATCTAATTCAGAATACAGAATTTACTCAAACTGTATAAACAAATATGAGTATGTGTTTATGTATCCATAACAATTAATTATTGTCAAGGTGCAGTATATTGGAAGTATTATGCTCATAATTATATTATGAGGTAAGAACGTAAATTGCTCTCAATATAACCTATGATTTTATTATACCATTGTATACTCTTTATTATACCATTGTATACTCTTTTTATAAACTATATTTTATATCGTACACTATATGCAAATTTTGTTATCAAGTACAATGTAAATAAAACAAGTATGAAATAGGTAGTTAAAGTTTCCGCATCACACATTTGAAGATAGATTGATGCTAATAAACTCGCCTAATAAAACATAGAAAGATAAATCACTTAATAATCCAATTATTTGATATGGCCTACTTACTTTCATATCGTTTCTACACCCTTGATTTTAGTGTCCCTTTCGATCAGAAGACGCCAATTTATGTTTCATTCTGACTATTTCCATATTGGTGATAATAATAATACACCCAGTACACAGAAAGGTAATTCACTTACAATATATCCAATGGTTTTTAATAGCTTAAATATGCCCTATATTTTGTAAAATGTAAGAAAAACGTTCGGAGTTACAATGGCATATTAACATACTTGCATAATACATGCATAAATTTGATGATCGAGTGTGGTTTCGGTCTCGTGGTGGCGTTTAGAGCTGCCTTAAAGTCAAGTTTTTAAATCCAAGATCCGACCATATGGTCTGATCCTGTCTGTTTTGGTCTGCCTCTTGGTGCAGCTCCCTCCACGTTCACGGGCTTTAATCTTTTCACCCAACTTATTTCATCCACATGCCCAAACCCTCCAAGCCTGCTGCTATGCATCTCATCACTTTACTCTTGATACCTAACAGCTTTCTCAGCTCATCACTAGATTTCCTATTTTGCAGTTTTGACCCACACATCCATCTCACCATTCTCATCTGGTTACATTCCATTCTGTTGATGTTATTTACCATGACAGGCCACGTTCCTGAAGCATATGTCATTGTTCTTTTAACACATTAAACCTACACCTTTCCCTTCAGCGGGATAGGGAGTCTTCATATGGTTAGTGACCACAGCAGTTCTCTGAAGATTATCCAGCTGCATCTAATTCTGGCAATAGTGGTGGCCTCGGCCTCACACCAGTGGAGATGGTATCTCCCAAGTAGCAAGCCTTGTCCACCATCTCTAGCGACTCATTGCCAAAGTTAACGCTCTCAAGCCAGTGGATTGAAATGTTATTACCTGTTATATTTTGCCAAGTTAAAGAAGATATTATGCCTCTACATTCGCGCCTAAACATGTTTCTATTGTGATGTATTTTCCTTAATTTTCTTGCATTAGGTTAGCTGGTTGTTGTATACTTTATATATAATACAATTATGTAAAAATACATCGAAATAAAATCGTAATTATGTGTGAATGTCAAGGCTGTGGCCATGGAGTCGCGGGAGCAGTTGCCTCCAAATGATTTTAAATAGTAAGCTAGGCTCGGTTGTAGGATTTGGTTTCTACACCATGCCCGTAAGTAGGGTTTTTGAGTTCCGATCTTGCTTTTAACCATATTGACAATTTGACCAAACTCACTTAAGCTTCGTTAGATGCTGAAATAGCCTCCCGAAAATCTGCACCCAGGGCGGGAATCGATCCAGGGACCCTTGGGTTACGAGGCAGACACGTTACCACGAGACTAATAAAGGTACCTCACTTAGCCTGGTAGTCTAAGTGTATTTCCACATCTTGTTCAGTTTAGGCTAACCTATTTTCACTGACTTTACATCACCTCGCCGTCCGGGTAGCGAAGGCTCCGAACAACCAGAGAGGAACTAAGCCTGAGCCGAAACGACCATGAGTCCGTCAGAGACTGGTAGGGAAGGGTGAGTCAGCCCACTGAACTTGTTACACACGCACATTAATGACCCAGCTAGCGGGAGAACTGGCAACTCCTCCACACACAATCACAGCTTTTGTTGCGAGTTTCACAACACTCCCTGTTCTCTCCTGCTCCCTTACTTGTTCTGTATGATTTGTTTTTTTACACCATGCCCGTAAGGAGGGCTCTAGAGCTCTGATCTTACTTTCAACCATCTTGACAATTTTACCAACACACCGAAGCTTTGTTAGATGCTGAAATAGTCTCCCAAAAATCTGCACCCAGGGCGAGAATCAAACCAGAGACCCTTGGGTTACGAGGCAGACACGTTACCACGAGACAAATATAGGTACCTCATTTAGCCTGGTAGTCTAAGTGTATTTCTGCATCTTGTTCAGTTTAGGCTAACCTATTTTCACTGACTTTACACGATAATGATCGTTTACGTTAGTTTAGGTTAAGGTGGTTAGGTTATCAAAATATGCTGGGATATTGCAGTAATGATAATCTGACCCTGGCGTAAAAGAAACTGGCAAAATGTTTCGTGACTCCATTCATTCAACACAAGCTTACCTTTGCATACTATACATACAAATTTCTCAACTTCAGACTTTTTCCTCGGCAGAGGTCCTTGTAGTCTAGTACAACGCTTCTTCCCATGGTGTACCCAGCAACGGCAAGTTAATAAACCTTTGGCCTGACCATTTTTCCACCAGAAAAATACATAAAATGAGCCTCCAGAGAGGTCTGGAGGGCGGTTTTTATGTATTTATCTTTCATTTATATATATATATTGCTTTTGTTTTTAGCTTGAAGGAGGTCTGGGGAAGGGATTTTCTAGCTTAGAGGCTAAGCTGAAAGTACCTTGCTCAGAAGTGGAAAGAAAATATAATAAATAATTAAATCAAATCACCCCCGATATCCTCCAAATGTCGTCTAGTGCTAAACAGTCATTGAATGCGCCTGAAAACTTTTATATTTATTGCTCACCAGGAGGAAGATTTAATCCCTTAGCAGCTGATTTATCGATACATAAGGGGAGGCAGACCGTTTTTCTGGACCCCCTTCTCCCTAATGTTTAGCCCCACTAGTTTTGAGATCATAAGACGTTCGACCCATTAGTTTGGCGATTTTAACACCTTTCGCCCCATGTCAATTTTAAGACCTTTCGTGCCATTTAGGTGTCGATTATTTCCTGCCGAGCGATAGTGAGCCTGCAATTGTAAGAGGAACCGGCCTTCGGCTGGGAAATGTTTCTACCGAAAAATGTACAAATTTATCTTGAAGGGGGGTCTAGGGGGTGTTTTTCTAATGTCTAGGGAGGAAACTATAAAAAATATATGAATAAATTAATTAATAGACCAAACAAACGGTCAGTTTCCCCTTAATGGAAACTTTAGGAAGCGGCTCGCTTGGTGTAGTGACTAGCGTCTCGGACTTCCACCCAGAAGGCCCGGGTTCGCGCCCACGCTCGGCGCATTAAAGATTTTTCACAAGCACTGAGTCGTTACCATCCCTCATGAGCAAAGGGATGGGGTAGTAGTACAGGACCCCAATGGAAATACGCCTAATCGGCCTTATTGAGCTATCCTTAGCTAGCTTAGCATGCGCTAGCTTTAAGAACTATTATTATTATTATTATTATGCTACATTTGTGCATCGTATCATTAACAAGTTTTGGTACGATTTTAGTTACTGGACACCTATTTGACAGGTACCACCGAGGATTTAATACATATTTGTTTTCGGTTTCCACACATCCAACACCAAGCTACACCTTTTTCTGGTCCGGTAATAGTATTGAAAACGATATAACTTTTTAAATGTGGTTTTCGACGAGAATATAATGGCGCGTTTGTGCCGAAAATAGGCGGCGGGGGGAGTCCGTCGTCGCTTCGGATCGTCGTGGTTAGTTTACCCAGGACGCTCGAGGTTACGGCTAGCTGTTTTACTTGCCCCCTGCTGGCCACATATATGACGATTATTATAATTCACGGGGGGTGAGGGGGAGCAGAGCCCCCCCTCAACCCTGTCCTGTATCCCACGGCCTATAACGCAAGTCGTTATAAAAAAATGGACCCAACAACTTGTTATAAGCTTAGCCATTTGAAGTCGACCGCCAAGGCGGGACCGGGAAGTCACTCCGAGCGTAAAGTAAACAAAGCGACGCTACTTCCACGAACTCAACCGAGTTGTCTTTATATTTCGTCTCATATTATCATTATTAAAGTGTCCCCATTGCTTTTTTAGTGTTTCGTACACCAGAAAAGGGTGTAGTTTGGTGTTGGATGCGTGGAAACCGAACACAAATATGTATTAAATCGTTGGCGGTACCTGTCAAATAGGTGTCCAGTAACTAAAATCGTACCCAAGTTTTCATAATTTACAACTTATTTCGCTTCGAAATATTCGTAATAGCTAAGTAATCAAGATGAGGCCATGTCAAATTACCATCAGCTGAAATTTTAGCTACAGTATAATCTACATTAATTAGATTTGGTTTAATTTCTATTGAAAGCTCTGAATACATCTAATTATTGGAAATTCTTGAATTACCCTTTGAGTATACCATGATGCATACTTTAAATGCAATCTTGATAGTATCAGTCACGTGTTGGTTATAATAATAATAATAATATTAATAATAATAATAATAATATTTATTCAGTTAGCAATTTACAGAGTTGGTACCACATAGTTTGTTACAAATATGACATGTACCAGCCTTGCATAATTCCAACTAAGGATAGCCCAATAAGGCCGTTAGGCGTATTTCCATTGGGGTCCTTGTGGGATTAGGTTAGCTGGGGAAAATGGGGAGGATAAAGAAATAGATACTTTAGAGAAAGTATTTCTAGGGGGTTATTTTAAGATACCTTACATCCTATAGTAAATATCAGTAATGGTTGCGAAAGGTTTTGTGGGAGTTAGAAAAATTCGAAATATGTTACCACTTTGACATATTTCCTTCCTAAGGGGCGTAATATCGTCTATTATTATCCAGAATAATGTGAATAAGACACAATGCTAATGAAATGGCTAATATGGCATTTAATAGAAAGCTCTTTTGAAATGAGTTAGTTACCTATGCTATAATAGTTTTCTTTGACGAACGCAAATAAAAGAAAATAATTTAAAGCACTAACTATTTTATATTTTTATCATCATGCTAAGTTTATAGTATAATTTGACATAATTATCTTATAATTTACTATCTTCTACCTACAATATTATGTATATGCAATTATTAAGGTAGAAAATCTCACAAAGCGACATAAACTAGTATAAATAAATATGATATAGAATGTGGACAGTTTGAGCCATTTGAATGCAACCTCGTTTTGTTTAAACTTCAAACATCATAACAGGATTGTCGGTCACTTGGAAAGGTTGAATTAGTAGTAGTTCTACGAGTAGGAAAAACTTAGTGATTGATAGCGATTTGTTCATACAGCTAAATGACATACCAAATAGAGTGTCATTCGTCCCAAGATATAAAAGCAGAGGAGCCACAAAAGAAGAAGATGAGGACAATTTGTCGAGTAAAGAAATTCGTCCTAAAGAAAAAGCAAGAGAAACAGCAAAATATTAAAATAGTTTGTGGTCTAGAAAGTTTCGTCTTGATGCCGAAAGTAAGGCCGCAGGATATGATGACGTGGAAGGGCCATGAAACAAACTACAATAACAAAAGCAAAATCAAGGATCCTAATCCGGCCCCTTGTGCTTCTAGTGACCCGGACAAGGACTTTTCGCCGTGCACTGATAGCATGCCGCTTGTATTTGATTCGGCCCCTTGTGCTTCTAGTGACCCAAACGAGGACCTTTCGCCGTGCACTGATAGCATGCCACTTGTATTTGATTCAGTCCCGTGTCTACATCACCAAGAAGCATTTCAGGGTATTGGTATAGGGCTCTGTTGATTACCCCATAGTGATGCCTTTTAGTTCGATTCGTTTCAGTTGCTGTTCGGTGAAAAGATATTTATAGCTTTTTTAAATGGCGCATCTATCTTCTCTCTTCCCCCGCTTTTGTTTTCATATCTTGTATCGTGTTGTTTTTCTTTTTATGTATGGTACTTGTGTGTTTTGTTTTCTATCCAGTTTTGAGTCGGGGATATATATACAACCTAATTCAATGGCCTCCCCCTTTCTTTCTGTTTCTGTATGTGTGTTTTGTTTTTGTGTTTTAGTGTCGGCGTGCTTTCTTTCCAAAAATTCATATATTATGATTCTGCGTTAATAAATGTTTAACTCTTTCAATCAGAGGATGATTTTTGTATCCATGTTAATGTCAGATGGTTTTGTTTAACTTAGGAAGAATTTTTAGGAATCAGAGAATTATAGAGTATATCTATTAAGGGGGATTGGGCCGCTTTCCTGGACCACTTTCTCCTATGTTTAGCCCCATTAGTTTTCAGATGTTAAGATGTTTGCCCCATTAGTTAGTCGATTTTAAGACCTTTCGCCCCATTTCTTTGTCAATATTTAGACCTTTCGTGCTATTTAGGTGTCGATTTTTTCCCTGGTGAACGATAGTGAGCCTGTAATGTTGTAAGAATCGGCCTTTGGCCGGGAAATTTTTCTACCGAAAAATGTACAAATTAATCTGGAAGGGGGATCTAATGGATGTTTTTTTTTAATTTGATGGAGGTCTAGGAAGGAAACTAAAAATAATTAATACATGCAAAAATCGCCCAAAAAGTGAACCATCTCCCCTTAACCATCGAGTTCTGACGGGTTCTTCCTAACGTGAATGAGATCGTGTTGCGGTAGCAAATGTAAATTAAAAAAAATTGGTGTCTGATATTGGGTTAAAACTAGCTTATTCATCTGATGTCTTTGGGTTATGATATTTTGTTTGGCCATTGTGTAGTTTATAGCATTTCCATCACTGCCTGCCTCTGACAACCAATTATAATGCATTCGTTGGTGCTAAAATATTTATATTATTTTGTTTATTATTTATTTGGATTATTTGAACGTCGTGTCAGGGTCGAAAAGCACTCCCAAAAGACGGGACTTAAACATTTAGATAGATATAATTAGTTGTAAAAGCAAATTACCTTAACCCTCTCACGACCATAGGACGCAGAGGTTGCCAGATTAGCAATAAGAAAAAGATTACTCTCACTGTTATAATTACCTCTCCAAAATTAGTTTTCTGCCCACAGCTAACTCAAAGACAACTGCAGAGGTTGAAGTAAACAAACTAAAGGTTTATAGATACCCCTAACGGTAACAAAGGATTTAAAGTATCCCTAATAGGCTCAAAAATCGCGTCCGGATGCGAGAGGGTTAATCTAACCTGTCCTAGGTTAGGTTAGTTAGGTTATTCAATACTCCCATCGTATCTTGAGTGAATTAAACAAAAATAGGGCAAATGTGAATGAAAATTATTGAATGTCCTGTAGTTAAACAAACCGAGGCAATATTCATATCCTCGTCCACGTCTCCTCTTCCCATAGGAGGATGTGTTTGGTGTTAATGGAGCCACAGTCTATCTAGTGCCTTTTTCAATGTTTACGCAATACGAGGTTATATAATATACACTTTATCCTCACTGAAGGAGGCCAGGCTTCACTATGGGCCTACTATGTGTTATTATATGTTAGAATGTTTATTATAATAGGGAAATTGTTTTGTAACTGGAAGTTATTTATTTTCTTAGAACAGCATAGAGCCTCCTTCAAGAATATGTCATGCCATGAGAAAATACAGCATTTTTCATAGATATTGCCGTGAAACAATATACTGTACATGTTGAAATCGACACCTGGATGGGGATAAACGTCTTAAAACAGTTGGCTGAATGGGGCCGAATTGATTCAAGCCAGGGAAAGAGAGAAAATAAAAAAAGCCGGTGACCCCCCTTAAGGAGTGAATGTTTTTGAGAGTGAATGAATAAGCAAAGAAAACCGAACGAACAGCCTCGGATGCGGACGGAACCAACGTTGACGAACCACGACCGACTAAGGACATGCCTTCGGACATTCTGAACGAAGGCGGTGCTGGTTGGGGGGAGGGGCGTCGGATGACTGGGGACAGAGGTGCATGGGGGCGGTTCGTTCGTGGCCACACCTTCGGGGATCACGGCGTCAGGCAATAGATGAATATGGGTAAAAACACTTGTGAATTGCTGAAAATTTGATCATTATCTATAATAGCTCAGAATGGAAAACCTAATTATTGAATAAGTCAGTGATCGAGCTGTGATGCTCTTGTGGACTTATATGATTAATTTCACGAGATGCAGAAAATATTACACTGGATTTCCACGGACCATGGTACTTCCGGTTGCATTGCTAAACATACAAAGAAAAATTATAATATTACTGTACTTAACCCTTTAAAGCTCTGACACGTTTTAGCAGTTAATAATAATAATAATAATTCTTTATTCCAGACACATAAGATAGATACAGTATAAATACAGTACGACCTAATGGCCCATATCACATACACTTCTCGTCAGAACACAGATAATAATTATACACAAAGATATATTAATAAAGACACAATAAAATAAAAAATACAGTAGGCCTATTTACAGAATAGAGCACATATCACATTTTGTCACAATATAACACAGATAGGCTAACTAAGGCTATTGCTCAATGTTGGTTAACACCTATTGCACAGATCATTGCTCATAGTTCAATTAGACCTATATATTACATTACAGTACATACTATGTGTGCAGCAGCTTCTGCCAGTGAGATATAATACGGGATTCATAGATATGATCACTAGACCAAAGAGCTACAATCAGTGTGTTACTGGAGGATTGCAGTCGCTGCGAAAAGCTGTACACCAGTCTCCTGATGACTGCCCGACAGCACTGCACATCCAACAGTGTACACACCATACTAGTGCTTTCATATTTAGAGAGACCAATGAACATCTTGAGTATATTATGATAGGATGTACACAGACCATTTATGGTGGCTCTCTTATACTTCCACCACAAATGGGCCGTGTACATAGAGGAACAATATGTCCGGCGGAACAAAGTGACTTTAGTTTCCCAATTACACATGTGGAATTTTCTCAAGATGGTGTTACCACGTAAATATAGCTGTCTGCGCTGACGGCCGATATCTGCATCATCTGAGCAATCGTTTGAGATAATGTGTCCCAGGTATTTTATTTTGTTTACTTCTTAAATAATTTGATTATTGAGTGAGAAATTTGGCAGTTTACTTTTATACAGTAATTTTGATCTAAATATAAGAACAGCACTTTTCAGTGGGTTGAATTTAACACAATGTTTACTACCAAAAGATTCACATATATCAAGAAGTTTGCTCAGACCCGCAGAAGACGGTGCAATAATGACCAGATCATCAGCATACATGAGATGGTTGATGATTTTATTCCCACCATAACATCCAATCTGCTCTTTATTCAATTTATCACTTAATTCATCCATATATACATTGAATAAGTAAGGTGAGAGAATACTACCCTGTCTCACTCCATTGGTTACTGTAAAGGAATCCGAAATAATGTTACCCCATCTTACATTAAATGTTTGATTGGCGTACCAGTACTTCAAGATTCTCAGTATATAGGATGGCACTCCCCTTGTTGCTAATTTATCAAACAGGATATTGTGGCAGACTCTGTCAAATGCCTTACTAGCATCAAGAAAGCATGCAAAAATAGAGCTGTTCATTTTGATGTACCCATCCACTAGCTCCTTCAGAGTGTAGATGCACTGGTCCGTACCATGATTCTTTTAAAAAACAAATTGATTACTATTAGTTGAGATATACACTGAGATTCTGTCTAAAATGATTAACTCTAGTATCTTACTTACAATACTGGCAAGGGCAATAGGTCTATAGTTGTCTTTTGATGTAATTTTGCCAGCCTTGTCTTTAATTACTGGTATCAAGGTAACGGACATCATAGATTCTGGTAGGAAACCATGGATTAGAAAGCTGGTAAAGCAACTGCTGAGTTTCTCCAAGAGGAGAGTGGAGGAGTACTTCAAATGTTCAGCATATATACCATCAAAACCACAGGATTTGTTAGCATCTAGCCTACTTATTGCAGCCTTGATTTTTTCACTTGTAACTTTAATTGTGTCATATTTGTCTTCTTTGTTACACTCTGTTGTAGCAGCAATGGTATTTCCTTGGTGCCCAACAGAGTTAAACAAAGTTTGGTAATGTGTTTTCCAAAGATTGGCTATGTTATTAGTACCAGAGATCCCATCTACACTAACGGGTAGAGGTGTGCAGCTATTATGCATTTTTTTAATATCCTTCCAGAAGGCCAATGTGTCTTTGCTAGCAAAGTTTTTGGCCAATGCTTCTCTTCTTAATACATTTTCATTGTTTTTTATATATCTGATTGCATACTTGCATCTAGCCTTTAGTCTGGTGAACATGTCAAAAATGGGTCCCTGTCTCGGTTTGTTATGATCCAGCCATACACTACGAGCATCTCGGGATGCCTGGTATAGTTCTGAAACATGGTCATTCCACCCAGGTTTGTTAAAAGAGTAATTTTTGTTATGCTTGTGAAATACTATGTCACTAGCCTTAGTAAGACAAGATATAATATTATTGTACAGCTTGCTGACTTCTTCTCGATGACTAGCATTAACACAATTGTGGTCTTCACAGGTAATGGCATCCTCACTGCCAGGATCAAGCTCAGAAAGGAGAGTGTGTGTTAAAGTGCAAAATTGCTCACACTCCTCCTCGTCAAGCCCGCCCCATGGCAGTTTTGGATTTACACTATTGTTTGACTGGGTTAATTCTGGCGCTCTTTCCAAACTAGCTGTTAAGGTCAATGGGATATGATCTTCATCTGTATATGTATACTGAATTTTCATATTTGTTATCATATCATGGAAATCAGCACTAGCTACGGTATGATCTAGCCAAGACGTTGAGCCCCATGCTGCACTGACACATGTGTAACTACTATGAGGGAGCATGAGCTGAGAAGAGATAATTAGATCATGCTCACCACAGAAGTTAGTCATATGACTAGCAAACAGAGAGTTACTCATGTCCTTCAGATTAGCATTCCAGTCCCCTATTACAGAGTAGCAGGTGGTATTTAGTTCTTGTAAAAGAGCACTTAGCTCTCCAAGGCATTCCAGGTATTGTTCTTCATTTTCATTACATTGGTAGGGCAAGTACACACTAAGAATAACTACTTTCCGTTGGATATCTTCTATTTCTATACCTGTACACCATGGTAAATTTGTTACAAGTGGTTTAACCCGGCTGTCTAAAGAGTCCCTCCACAAAATAGCTACTCCTCCCGGTGGGTGACCTGCTACTAGACCATCCATAGCATCGGTTGTCGAGACCCCAAACCCATGAAAATTATCACAGATAGTACTGAGGTTACCCAAATCCTGTTTAAAATACCAAGTCTCCTGCAGGCACACAATATCACTGGTATTAAATACTTCTACTACATCAGGGCGTAGGAGAAGCCCTCTGTTGGTTTTAGGGAGCCCCCTACAGTTATAAGTAGCAATACGCAGTTAATTTGTGGCTCTCATTAGACGATTTTATGCAGCTTAGGAAGTATCTGTGGGTATTAAAAGGGTAAATACTATCTCAATTAACCCTTTGACTTCCATATACCGTTACTAATCTGAATAAAATCGTCTAACAGTAGCCAGAAACAGAACAAAAGCGCGTATTGGAGCTTGAAATTATTAATAAAAAGATGGATGCATAATTATTTGTTTACTATTATGTACATAGGCTAGACTGTAAAAGAAAACATGAAAGATTATGAAACTACTTATCAGAGTAAAGGAAGCCCACCTCGCTTTTTTTCTCTTTCTCCCTCTCTCTTTGGCTTGTATCCATTCGGCCCCATTCAGCCTACTGTTTTAAGACTTTTACCCCCATCCAGGTGTCAATATTTTCCTGGCGAGCGGTAACGAGCCAGCATATATATATTTTTGTTTTGACAGTAAGCTAAATTTTTACATTTTTTGTATAGAAACTTGTCTCCGGCGAAGCCGGATTTCTCCATACAATGCTGGCTCGCTATCGCTCGCCAGGAAGAAATCGACACCTGGATGGGGATAAACGTCTTAAAATAGTTGGCTGAATGGGCCCGAACTGATTCAAGCCAGGGAAAGAGAGAAAAGGAGAGAGAAAATAACAAAAAAGCCGGTGACCCCCCTTAAGGAGTGAACGTTTTTGAGAGTGAATGAATATCGGTAAAAACACTTGTGAATTATTTAGAAACAAAAAATAGATACAAAAGAGGAAGAGAGAAAGAATGAAAATAGTATACTTATACAATACATAAATATACTTATAGTAAAATATTATATGATCCAAGTATAACTCCAAGCAACACAACACAAATAAATAAGTCATTACGAATTTATATTACAAGCTACATTTTATGAAGATGTTAAATTGTAAAGGTGTATGTAATCTAGGCATTTGACAAAACATGTAGGCTATGGTATAATTATCTATCTATTGCCTGACGCCGTGATCCCCGAAGGGGTGGCCACGAACGAACCGCCCCCATGCACCTCTGTCCCCAGTCAGTCGATGCCCCTCCCCCCAACCCCAGCACCGCCTTCATTCATATACTTCCTCACTCTATCCTTCCACCTCTCCCTCTCTGTCCCTCCACCTCGCTCTCGTACACCTTAGTCATTCTCTCGTTTTCCATACGTTCCATATGGCTGAACCATCTCAAGTTGTTCCTTTTCACACTTTCCAGCACATCTACCTCCACACCACACCTCCTTCTTACTTCCTCATTCGTCTGTCTATCCTTCCATGTAACTCCGCACGCACTTCTCAAGTAACTCATTTCCACCGCTCTCACTCTTAGTCTGAGTCTCTTCTCGAACGTCCATGCTTCGCTTCCGTAAGTTAGTGTCGGGATTACCACACTGTCATGCAAGGACTTCTTCACTTCCATACTGACCACTCTATTTCTTGTTACTGCTTTCAACGTTCCTACAACCCTCTTCCCCTGTTGCACCCTCTCCCGCACTTCTTCATCCATAGTTCCATCTTTACTCAACACACTGCCCAGATACTTAAAAGAGCTGACAATCTCCATAGCCTGACCGTTCAATTTCACCTCACACTCTGTGACTTCACCCCTTTCGAAGATCATAACCTTGCTCTTCCCCGCATTTACCTTCAAATTCCGTGTTTTGCACACTGTTCCAAACTCATTTACCATTTATAATTATGACATCTATTAATATTCTGTTGAGGAGAGATCCCAGCCTGTTTGACGTTGGCAACTCCAAGTCTCACAACAACAATGGAGGCGGTGGAGGAAACTTATCTCTGAACCTCCTCATAATGACGACAATTTCATGATGATCTGACCTTTGCAGTAGCCTTTAGATATGTCTATTGAACTCTATCATGTATACAGAGTCTGTGGATAACGTTGAAATGATTATTAATAGCGCTCGTAGTACAAGGTAGGGAATACTATGAATTATTAGATACGCTGCTCGTTTTCTCTTGCGAACGTGCTGCCATCTCTTGTGTGCGCGGATCTCCATTATCAGAACTGTGACTTCTCATTTTCACATACACTCTTCTAAATTCTTTGGGTGCGCATTTAACCTAGCTATTGTCTAATCGTATAAACAAACCCTCGCGCCTTTCTCTACCAGCCGTTCTCGCTGTCTACGTAAATGTTATAGTGATCGCCCTATTACCCCTTCATCCTCGACTCTTCGCTCCTCACCTCTACTCTACATCCCAGCTAAGCCTTAATTGTAATCACTGGGCCCAAATTATGTATTAAGTGCTTACTCTATATATCTATTCTACTGTATTAAGGTAAATTCTTTGTTTTCCTTTTTCTCCATACTATTTATCGTGTTTACAGTCCCGATAGTATTTTTTCCCGTTTTCTCCATACTATTTATCATATTTACAGTCCCGATAGTATTGTTTCCCCGTTATCTCTATATTATTTATCATATTTACAGTCCCGATAGTATTGCCATTTCAAGTTGACTTTCCTTATGGGCAACATCATTTTTATCGTGTTCAACAGTATGTTTGGTAAGGAATGGACTTGTTATTTCAAGAGGTATACTCCTATACACTCAACGACACAATTCCTGGCCCAATGTGAACCCTCGACCACCAAAACGAACCTCTGACATCTATAAATTAGGTAAAGAATCAACGAGAGGATGAAGGGACTGGAATTTTCGCAGAGAGGCTCCAGTTTTGACGTTATTCTTGACTTACAGTGTGCTGGCTTAATAATCCAATAGGGTTGATAGCCTCTGAAGTCCTATTTTAATTTTAACTAACGAGAGGATTCATTTTAGTTCGGGATAGCTTCGAGAATAGAAGGCCATTATTAATGTCCTACAGATATTACAAAAAGGTTCTTAACTTAATAGTCTGGTCTTACCTGACTACCTACCTGTACTGTACACATACATCTATAGACATGTACCGTATCTTGGTCAGTTATGAACCTTAGAAACTCACAAGCGAACCTCGGGAATGTAAATATTAGGTAAAGAATTAGTTAATAGACTTGATTCAGTTCGGTAAAGCTTCACAATGTTACGGTCACGACATAATTTATGCCCTAGGTTGCCTGGAGTGCACACTGTTAAAAAGAATATATAATTGTTACGGTCAAAGGAAAGGCAACACCATTGCCAGTATTGTACACTCGACCAAAAAACAATTTTTACACTGGTGAGCTGTAAATAATCTAGTGTGCACGGAATGAATCGGGTGAACCGTACGTCTGTGAGATCTTATCATAAGATTTCGACCCACTTCCAGAATGTTTAGAGCGTTAAGCTCCGTCCACACGATCGAGCAGTGTCTGGCAGGCTGTACCCCCTCACCGGGCAAAGTCTGTCGAACACGCTTGGGTTGTTGTCCACAAGGCCGTGATTGGCCAGTCAAAGTCTGTTTGTGGTCAGCCAAGATGGTCGGCAGGGCAGTTAAAGAGAGATGTTAAGTGTGGTGTAGCATAATAATAATTGCTATGTTGCAAAAGAGAAAAGAAAGTAGTTTGAAAATAAATAATTTATTTAATAAGCTTCCTATTACTTATAATATAATTATCCAAAAATCTAAATTACGTGGGAATGGGTTATACTTTAATATGAAATGAACGTCAACATGATCAAAAACACATCACATTTGAAAAGATCATAATTATACCTGTACAAATAAAAGAGTGAACTCGCAAAATAACGTAAGTTAGAGCTGCAATTACACACACTCTCTCTCTTAGATGCTGTCTTATATTTACGTAATACACTGATAAGCTTAACCATAGACTACAGTAGATCTGGACTGGACACGAAAATGGAACTTTGCAGTAAGGGACCCAAAATCGGAGAACGAACCACCAAGTTCGAACCTCGAAACCGCGAAAATTTGAAATTTTCGCGGTTTCGAGGTTCGAACTTGGGGGTTCGTTCTCCAATTTTGGGCCCCTTACTGCAAAGTTCCATTTGCGTGTCCAGTCCAGATCTACTGTAGTCTATGGCTTAACCTATGGGTGTGAGTATCCTAGGTTTGAGTCTTTGGAATGTCACATGTTAAAATGCCCCAGAACGAGAGGCCCACCACAGAAGCCACGAGCGAACACCACACAGAAACACCCGAAAGAAAGGACCAGGTGTCCGGGCCAACCAGTTCAGACAGGCCCAAGCCCGCAGGGCTAAGCAGCTCCAAACCACACCTGCCTACCCCTTCTAAAATACTGACCTTTCCCACACCTCACGTATACACTACCCTCGTGTCCTACACATCTACCTACATGATGATGAACATGAATACACCTTGATTTAATACACCCGATAACCCTATGCCCGTTGTTGTATTGATTTAGGCCTGTTAATTCGGATAAACTCACTATGACCAATCTGCAGACGAGTATCAGGAGAGATGCAGGAAAGCTACCTCGTATCACTCTCTCCATGACGAGTATAGATATGTACCCCCGTGCTCAGTCGCCCCCCCTTGCCTTGTTCTTCTAGTAACTAAGTGTATATATAATATTAACCGGAGTATGCCACCAGTATTGATGCGACATAGCGGCACTGTCCTTGTGTCGTATTGTGCCACGTGCATACCAACCCGGTTTCATCATCTTATTAGGACGACGCCTGTAATGTCGTCATTCATGCATGTATTCAATCCTTAGGTTAGTTATCTTTTATCCGCCATTGTGTTCATCGCTTCCATTTACTTTTCCACAATTGTTATAAGTCTTCCAATCACCTCCTTCGTATCCACAGTCCACACTACTCCATTTTGCTTCGTGTCCTACACCTCTCACCCGCCAGACTTTACCTACATGATGATGAACAGGAATACACATTCATATTAAAACACCCATGCCCTGTCCCTAGGTTGAGCCAATGCCAACCAGTTCAGACAGCCATAAATCTATATTTATTAGTGGCCCCTCTAACATTGACGAACATGCCTATTACATAAGGCATCCTCTTCAAACACTAATCCGCCGTAGTTTGAATCTACCGCGCAGAGCATTTAAAATCTGAGGAGCCTTCATCATGAGCGCACGCGACCTCACTCATGGCTTCAGTCATTATGAATTGGGTTCTCACTACGAAAAAACTTTGTAAACAATAAAAACAAAAAGAAAATAAGAATAACTATCCAATAAGCTTTCCATCATATCGTGGATGTACTTGTGTGGATCTTTGACCAGACGCTGATTCAGGCGTCATTCTTCCCTTCTCTGCTTTGTGATCAGCTGGCCCGGACGTGTCTCTCCACGCTCCGCTGGTTCCGCATTTGCTGCATCCCTAGTGAGTTTTTTCTCATTTGTTTACTCCGGGATGTATCGAGTAAGGTTAGGATATGCATAGCAGGAGTGTCCTGGGCTGGTTGCCCGCAGTGCAGTGTATTTTGGGTCGTGTGTTTGGGGCATCTATTTCGGATGTACCCTCGTGGTCCTGTTGTGGACAAGTGAATTTTTTCATAGTTGAGTTAGCTTGTGATGCAGGCGGCTTTCATTACGCGATTATTTCTGCTGCCTATTATCTTTCTGATGAGGTAGCGTTGCTTTGCTGACGTTCCCAGCGTATTTTTCTTCACTTAGTGAAGTTTTTTCTGGGTCCCGAGTCGGTCTTCCCTTGGTCGGAAGTTTTTGCTACAGTGGTGTGTTGGCGGTGGTTCCTGTTGTTATATTTCCAGTGTTTTTTGTTTATATCTCAACATTTCTTGTGCCGTTTGCTTAGGCCTAGCCAGCCGCTCGTAGCTTTGCCACATGTACAAGTGTTTTTGATTTATTTTATAAATATGTCCTACTGTGTCATGTGTATCCGGGTTTAGTTGTGTATTGGCTAATTCCACGGACTATGTTTGTTTCCTGGTTTAGTTGTGTATTGGCTAATTCCATGGATTATATTTGTGGTCCCTAGGTTAGTCGTGCTTTGGCTATCTCTCGGGTCCTATGTGCGTTCAGATGGTGTCTGTTCGGGGTGGGTTACTTTCCGGCGGGGTTTTCTCGGTTTCACCATGAAAACTCCGGCCGTGAGCCGTGTTTGGCCACGCGTGGTTTCAAAACAGGCTGGTGTCCCCGGCGAGTTGGTGTCTGTGGCTCTCCAAGACTGCGTCTCTGTGTTGGTGCCTGTTTCAGGCTCCCTTTGATTACCGGCGGATTGGTGGTACCCATCTAACATTGTTCATGCGGACATATGTTATGTAGTTTTTCTACCCGGTTTTACAAATCAAAGGAAAAACCCTAGCTGTTGTTGTGGGTTTTCCTCCCCGGCGATCTTTTACAAAGAAGTGGGGATCGGAACTTATGGGGTTAACGTTTAAGACATCAGATCTCACCCGGCGGGTGTACCTTGTTAAGGTGGGATGAACGAATTGGTAATTCAGTTTAGTTAACCGGTCCATTTTAGTGATACTATATGTATCGCCGCCCTCACTCTTACGGCGATCGCCGGCTCAATTAAGGTTAACGTATTTTGTTTATAAGTTGGCCACACCCGGCGGGTGCTCCTGGGAGGGGGAAATACGGAATTTACAATTCAAGCTAGTTACCCAATTAATTGAGAGATACGGCTATGTATCGCCGCCTTCACCATACGGCGATCTATGTGACAATTCATTAGAAGTCAGGTCTCTTATCAGCCTGCCCTGTGTTAATCTGCTAGATAATTCAGGGGCCGGCATCTTTGTGGGGGGTTGTTTTCAAAATTGAATCTTGTAACAGTCACTGCCAGAAAGACTTTATAAACGCCATACTGGTCTTTTATATTATGTCAGAGGGTATTCTTAAAACTTTCTTAAAGACATGTCTAGATATTCGGATATCTTTATAGAACCCCGCCGCGTAACGAGCTGTAATCATTGTGAGATTACGTCTCGTTATCCGGCGGGTTATGAACACTTGTATGCGATCATTTTGGGTTAACCTTATGAGCATTAATTCCTGGAAATTTTCCTTTATTCCAGGGCTGGGCCCCGGCAGACCAATACAGACCCTGCAGTAAGTTCCCACCAGTCTCTGTCATGGCTACCTTTGCCCCAGTTTTTGCTTTATGCATTAATGCAACCTGTGCCGGTGTCCCTCTTTTTGTGCACACTCTTTGTATCAGGTGTGTTAAATGTCTAGACCGTTCAAGAGGTCTGTGGGTGATGCGCAACTGTTCCTCCAAGATAATGATAAGACCGCAGCGGTCGCCTTACGAGAAGTTCGGCAACAAATGTCAGCGTATACTACGATTGTGGCTCATAACTCACTTCAATGTGACAACGTCCCTCTTTGGGATAGGCTTCTTCTTGAGCACCCTCCCGCTAATAAACGTTCCTCTCGAGTAACTAATCATAAGCCGGCGGAGACTGGACAGGGTTCTGTGTCATCTCCTGCCCCTGCTACTTCGAAACGTCACCGTGAGCCTACACCCCCGGCGGCAGTCTCCTCGTCTCGGGCGAGATCTAGGTCTAGGTCACCCCTTAGACACCAGCCACCCAGTCTTGCCTCTTCACCATCGAGTAAGAGGAGTAAGACAGAAAGTTCCACCAGGGGTCACGGCGATAAATCCTCCAAATCAAAGAGTAGTTCACGGTCACACCGCAGCCATAAATCTTCAAAAAAGGATTCCCATGATAGAAAGGCCTACCGACACTCACCTGTTTCTAGTGCTTCTTGTCATACCTCTACCCCAGACAGAGTTTGTGTTCGGTCTCAAGGGTCCAGTGTAGTACCTGTACCTAAAAGATGATTTACCCATTAACATTTTAACCCTGGAGTTGGAGGGTTCAGAGGGCTCAGTGGTTGAGAGTGTTTCAGACTCCCACGGGAGTATAGGCCAAGGCCTAGGTGTTTGGCGATATTCTCGTCCGGGGCCTGACCACCCACTTCCGGCTCAAACTATTCACACAGTGGCTGACGTCCACCGGGACGCGGCGATCCCTTCCTCTATTCCTAATTTATCTTGGCAACAAGATGGTACTCCAGCTTCGGCGGGATCTTCTCAGGAGGAACAGGATGACAAAGACGAGGTTTCGATGATATCGGATATGGAAGGGCAAGAGTCAGGTTCAGGCTTCGATGCCGCACAAGATCTTAATGATTCACCAGTGAGTACATCATCAAATCAATTTGTCACTGCACAGGAAATTGATGGGCTACTTGTTAATGCTTTATCTAGATTTTTTGGCCAACAGCAGGAAACTCCCACAGTGGACTTGGGAGCTCCCACGACAAGCTCTACGGTACAGCCTCTGATGACTTCTATTGCTTTGACTCAGATCCCTCACCCCCCCTCTATGTCACCATCGGTGGTTACTAGGCCTGCTACGGCGGCATTGACCACTTCGAATGTAAGGGTTATAACGGATGTCAATCCGCCCCCTCTAGACAGAGCGCCTCTCAAAAAGGTAGCTATGCCCTTGCTTTACGGACCAGACGAGTCATGGGTCCTTTTGACCCCCACTAAACCAGAGCTAGCCCAGCCTACCTTGTCAGGGGAGCTCCCAGTGCCGCATGAGTGGGTCATCCAGGGCAATAAATCTAAGAAATTAAGGGCCTTGGATACTTTGGGGAATGTGCTAGATGTCAACATCAAGGCTATACCTAGTTATTATCACCAGGACTATTTTGTTTATACTGCTAAGCCTGCTTTACCCCCTGCCTCAGCTTCAAGATTGTTTTCTGACTGGTCTAAGCATGATGGGTTTAATGACATTAAGACACTGTCAGCTCTCACTCCAGAACTCGATTTGCAAACCGTCACAGACACGGCAGCTAATCCAGTCTTGAAGGTGGGGCAGTTGGGTCCAGGACCTTGGTTGGAATGGGAGACAGAGGCTCAAAACTTTGTGACCACATTTACTTCCAAAACTTCCCACCAGATCCCTCAAGATAAATTATTCATTCTTGGGTCTCCATGCCAGTGTGTTCTGCCGGCGGAGTCCCTTCAGCTTTGTTTGCTTTCTTAGCTGCCCCTAAAATTAATCTTTGTGAGCTAAAAGACCCTTTCACTACCCCTACCCCAACTCACCTAGACCGTGAATTTAGGCTACGGGGGAAAGCTTTTCGCCTGTTCTCTCAATACATAGTGTCTCAACAGGTAGCTAAGTCTTTGCTCCGGTCCACTCAGGCAATCGCAGACGCGGATGCCAGACGTTCGGTTGAATTGTCCCGGCGACTGCTTCTTCAGTCGTCAATCCAATCATTAGGTGACATACGCACTGCCTTTCTTGAGGCGGTACGAGCGAGACAAGATCTTAGAATATCCTTAGTCCGAAAACTGCCTGATCGCATTGCGAATCAGGTGGTCATGTCACCAGTGCTCACTCCCTCTTTAATGTCCCCTGAAGTGTGGCGAACGGTTTTTAATATGGCTCAGGCCGTTAAACACAGTCCCACCCCTTCTAAGAAACCTGCCTTTAACTTCCCCAAATCCGGGCCAGTCGCTAAAGCTCAGCCGGGGGGATCTAAGCCCTTTCTTCCACCTAAGTCCTCCTCCACTCAAGGTCAGTTCAGGCATAGACAGGGTAGGTTTTCAGGTCAGAAAGGACGCGGCTATAATAAACCAGGTCAGGGCCCGTCTTCTGCCAACGCCAGCCAGCCGGCGAAGCGTCCACCACCGCCAACTCCACCACCATAAAAAAACTAAGGTCTCTCTCACTCCCGGTGCCAGTCGTAAGGCCGGCGGATCCGAGGGTAGTACAGCCGGCGAACCCTGGTCTGCTAACTGGGTCGTTCCGAACGTGTCACAAAGCATGGCCGGTAAACACTTGGGCACGGATGGTGGCACGCAAGGGCATCACTTGGCAGTGGCTCCGGCGACCTCGCTTACGTCAGCCGACAACGGCGAATTTTGTTTCTTTAGAGGTGGAGTCACTGGTCCAGGAAATTATTGCCAAGAATGTCATCATCCCGGTCCCCCCAAATTACCCTGTATTCACGTCCAAGCTCTTTTTGGTTCCCAAAAGGGACAGTGTTCAGATGAGACCAGTCGTCGACCTGTCTTATCTGAACCTTCACATTCACAACGAGTCATTCCGAATGTTAACAGTACACCAAATCAGACTAACACTTCCGCCGGGAGGTTGGATGTGTTCCCTAGATCGGACAGACGCTTATTGGAACGTATCGGTCAACAAAAGATTTCAAAGGTTTCTGGCCTTACGGATCAGGCACCAAATTTTTTTTTTTCAGAGGATGCCATTCGGTTTGAACCTGGCACCTCGACTATTCACGAAATTAGTCCGGCAAGCCCTGATGCCGTTGTTAAAGCAAGGAATCAGAGTTATGTGGTACCTAGACGACTGGCTGGTGGTGGCAGAGACAGAGCAATTATGCATCAAACATGTCAACATACTTTTAACTCATGTCAAAGCTCTAGGGTTCAAGGTAAATCTGGTAAAGTCAAACCTTGTCCCCTCACGAGTAATTCAGTGGATAGGGCTGGTTTGGGACACAGCTGCTCTCACTTTGAGTCAGAGTGTGGACAATCGCAACAGGTTTCGCAGGAAACTGTTCATGTTTCTTCACAGTCTGACTACGACACGGAGGGTCTGGGAGTCTCTGGTCGGCTCTCTCAACTGGATTCAACTAACTGTAATGTTGGGCCGGTTGAAAGTAAAACGGTTAATATTGGAAGGCAACATATATTTCCCACTCTTACCGGTGGGAAAATTATGGCCCATCCCAAAATTAATCCACACCTTACTAGCGGTCTGGGCGAAGAGGGAAACGATGCACTCACTAATGTCATGGACCTCTCCTCCGCCAACGGTATTGGTAGACACGGATGCGTCAGGCACGATAGGTTGGGGATTTCAGTCAAACCAGGGGCACCAGGGTCAGGGGCTTTGGTCCCACTTAGAAATCTCCCACATCAATGTCAAAGAATTACTAGTCCCCTTGTATTTCCTTCAGGCTCACGGCTCTACTTTACGGGGCAAGTCGGTGGCCTTCAGAATGGACAATCTGAATGCAGTTCACTGTATTCAGAAACAGGGGTCAACGAGATCAAGGAAGTTGCTAAACGTGTCGGAAGAGATTTTTACTCTAGCCAACAGGCTAGACATTTATCTTCACGCATCTTATCTCCCAGGCGTAGCAAACGTCTGGGCAGACGCTCTGTCCCGGAGACAGAGCACGACAGTAGAATGGGAGCTCAAGCAACCCATTTTCAACCTAATGATTGCAGAGCTCTACCATCCACAAGTGGATCTGTTTGTGTCCGAGGGGACTCACAAACTCCCTCTATACCTCACCCGCCGGACGGAAACGACGGCAGGGGGGCCAGACGCCCTAGTGACAGACTGGAACAGATGGAGCTCCATCTATCTGTTTCCGCCGCCAGACGCGTCACTAATGTGCCACGTAGTGAACAAACTACGAGATTATCGAGGCTTAGTCTCGCTAATCGCGCCCCTGTGGCCGGCGCAGTTATTGTACCAGCAATTGAAGACGTGGTGCTCGCACCCGGTGTCGCTCCCGGTCGAGTATTTCCACTAGGACACGATTGGCAACCTAGCGACCTCGCTGACTTTTGCATTATGGACATTCAGGAGGCCAAGTGTCTAGCACCATATGGTAGATATGTGACAAATAAATTAATCAATCAATATACTCAGTCTACGAAACGACAGTATCAATCACATTGGCAAGCCTTTACTTCTTGGATCATTAGAACAGAACAGACTGTGCCCTCAGTGGCGTTAGTATTTAATTATTTGAATTATCTGTTTGAGCAGAAGCGTTTATCTGTGGTAACGTTAAAAAATCACTTAACTGCGATTAGAGTGCCCTTTTTAGACCTTACAGGTCTCTCCATACCGGTGGCGGAGGAAACAGGTTTTATGAGAGCATGTTTTAAACTCCGCCCACTTCCCCGTCAGCTCATGCCTACTTGGTCTCTGGACAAGGCATTGTCTTTACTTCACTCTCGTCTGTACCAAAATACTGCAGATTTTGCATTACTCTTAAAAAAGGCTGTATTCCTTTTGGCTTTGGCCACCGGGAACAGAGTGTCTGAGCTGGCGGCGAAGAGCAACACACCTAATTGCCTTAGGTTTGGTAGACTTAATGAATGTATTCACATTGCACCTTCCCCGGGATTTGTAGCCAAGAATGAGCACAGTGCACACGTGTTTTCTGAGTTTACTGTGCCGGCGTTAAAAAGGGGAAAGGTGCACCATAATCTATGTCCAGTGCAAGCTCTAACCAAATATTTGAGAGTAGCTCCTCTAAACCCCCAAGGTGCTTTATGGGTAGCGAGTACGGGCAAACGCTTACTGAAACGGAGGTTAGCTTCTCTTCTGGTCGAAGTCATTAAAGAGAGTAATCCCGGCGTTGTGGATAGGGCCCACCATTTACGCAAATGGGCAGCCTCTTTACGTTTCTTGAAGAACTTTTCAGTTGAAGATATTTCGTCCACACAGTTGTGGGCGTCTAATCATAAGTTTTTGACTAGATACTTGTCAGGTGCTCTAGACAGACCTTCCTTACCATGTATAGCTTTAAGGCAGAGGGTCTAGGTGGCCCTTCAGTCACTTTTGTTTACTTTCAAGGAAAAAAGGGGGGGGGGGGGTGCAGTCAGTGTAACATAGGACACCCTAGACCCCGCCGGAATGTAAGAGCTGTGAGAAAAATTATGGATAATGTGATATAAAAATTCCTCTGTTCTATTCAGGGCGAGAAATTGTGCTAGTACAATGTTAGTACAAACAACAGTGTTGTTATAGTAGTTTTAGCTGTGAAAGCAATTTAGTTTAAACAGTGGAGATCGTTTGTAAAACATTTCCACGAATATTATGGGGTTTATTATGTGCACATGTAAACTTATAACTTGTTAATTTTGTCACCACTCGTTGAGTGGGGTGCCTTTGTAACTACAGATCTGTTCACAGAATCTCCAGAGTTACCCTTTTTTGTCAAGCAGGCTTCTTTGAAGCACGCACCTGCTTGAACCCCTTTTTTGTATATATATGGGCTGCGCCATGTTTAAATATATTTTCGAAGTAAGAATACTATGTGGTTGTTTGATTATCTGCTTTTCTAGAGTTATGATATGATTACGAATGTCCCCCTCCAGTCTTAGAAATCAGGCATGTTCGTCAATGATGGAGGGGCCACTAATAAATTATAGGTTTGACTCCTGTAAGGAGATAAAGAAAACCTAATATTTAGTAGTGGCTCCGTAATCATTGACGACTGGGGCCCTCCTGACCATCCCCTTCCCATTCGTTGATGTATTAAGGATTTTGGTTTACTTGATATGTCAGTGAAGGAAGAATGACGCCTGAATCAGCGTCTGGTCAAAGATCCACACAAGTACGTCCACGATATGATGGAAAGCTTATTGGATAGTTATTCTTATTTTCTTTTTCTTTTTATTGTTTACGAAGTTTTTTCGTAGTGAGAACCCAATTCATAATGACTGAAGCCATGAGTGAGGTCGCGTGCGCTCATGATGAAGGCTCCTCAGATTTTAAATGCTCTGCGCGGTAGATTCAAACTACGGCGGATTAGTGTTTGAAGAGGATGCCTTAAGTAATAGGCATGTTCGTCAATGATTACGGGGCCACTACTAAATATTAGTTTTTTTTATCTCCTTACAGGAGTCAAACCTATAGTATGTTCTTCCATCCGAGAAGTCGTATGTTAAAAAAACCCATGTCCTAATTGATAAGAAACTAAGATACCCACGGGTACACCAGTGTATATAGAACCATTGCTCCCGTAAGACCTAGACAGCCATGACTGAAGATGTTAGCCACCATGCTATAACTTAATGCTTACCTCAACCAGAGATTGTATAGAAAACCTTTGTTTTCCATTGTCTATCATAGTATCACGAAACAATAACGAAGTACCCCTACGAACTGCCGCTTTTCTTTGGTCTATATTTCATAGAAAACGCAGTTCCCAGGGACAGCTAGATCAGCAAGGAATCGTGTCAAAATAATAGTGTCCATAACCCCTCGTATTGACGAGTAATAATACACCATGTTTTTCTCTACTTTTATCCACAGTCAAGCACACACCTACAGTTAACCTCCCCTTCCCCACAGCCCACAGTCCACATGATCCTATCTTTTCCAGACTCATATACCACCCCGTATTTGTTCATCCCCCGGTAGCATTTGGCTAACGTACTTTCACTGTCCTTTCCCCCCAAACTCCAATATCAGCTGTAGCCTAATGCCACCCCTACGCCGGAGACCTTAGGGTCAAACTTCCACGTAGCCCCCTGAACTCTCTCCCTCTCATTAACCCCACTCCCCCCCCCTGCTCCTCGACTCTTTTCCGACCTAGCCTCTCCATCATACCTCCTGAAGATCCTTGATTTTCCCGTTGCTAACGTTCTCAAACCTTTTATATATATACTCCTATCCAGCCTACCTTCCCTTAGTAGGACGGAACAACATTAGAACTTTACTAACCTTTTGCATGCCATCTATTCTCTCACAACCCATTCACAACCCTGTACCCAATGTTCGTCAGTGCGAGGCTAGCCGCCTCGCCAGTGACTAACTTCTATTGCCATACTTCCAGATAAATGTGGCAGAGTTAGCAACCCAGTCTCCACCACATCCAGCACACCATGCAATTAACAACCCAACCGATTAAACCAGCTAGTCAAGGCACCTTCGGTTTTGGTATTACGAACACCCCCATCTGTCTCATAAACAGAGGGTTATTACAAACACTTGTGATATGGCAAGCCCCTAGCCACAGCCGCCGGACGACCATCACAGAGAGAGGGCACGCAACTACCCCTTTTTTCCCACCCGAGACGGGAGATCCCCACCCCACCTGACCCCTGTTTTGACTTCCGGGTCATTGCCAGGTTGCACAGGAATTCTTCCTATCAATGAACTAACCCTGTATGACTAACCCCTTTACTAACCTCTATTAACCCACAATAACCCATTTACCTTTCTTGCATACTCTGATCACTAAATTAGCACCTCAGCTATACCATAGAATGAAGATTGAACAATATAAAAGAGACGCTCCTATCACAGCTGTCCCCATCCTCCTCGCAAAGTAGATCCAGACTCTCTCCCCTAAATACTTCCAGTATAGCCAAAATAGTACCTCTTACTAAGGCTCAGTAATATCACATTATGAAGGCTCCCTATAGCCATGTGCCACAATAGTAATCACCACCTTACCTAGTCCCCGTATCTATTGAGAGCTCAAATAAGTCCATAAGACTCGAGATCCCTATGGCCTACAGGGCCCACTACCGAGCCTATACACCCAGCTCCAGCCCCCAGTAAAATCAGTTGAAAGATAGACACCAACCAGTGGCTGACCCCCTGAAGTTGACCTCTAGCTCTGCCCTTGTGTTGTTCCTGAGATTTGAGATTCCAGAGCCGGCAGACTCTGTGGCAGATTTGAGATAGAAGCATCTGTCCACGTACAAGATTCTACGTGCACCTTATAACCTTCACACATACCAGTGGGTATATAAGCGTGTAGCCAGCACCGATCGCCAAGAGATCCGTCTTGAGAACTTCCTACATATGGACCACCTGGACGGCCGCGGAACCAGTCGTTAGCCCCCAACATCACGGACGCAAGATAACCCGGACCAGACCAACAAAATACTATCCAAGATTCACTTTATTAGTACTAACGTGTTATAGTACTAATTAGAAATTCACTTATTAATCTTTCTATGAAGTGGCTATATCTTCGCCCAGTGTAATTCATATATAACCATTCCATTTGGGAAGTACTAAGCGTATCAGTGTTTATTAATTAACAGGCGACATTAACTCTCGTAATTACCTTTATTCAGATATTATTACATAGAAGTAAAACCCTAGTGATATCTAACGTTCGCCCACTGATTTGTGTTCTACGTATTTCTGCCATAAGAATATAAAACTTAGATCTAACTTAGACTATTGTTAATGTCTTGTCATGTTGCAAATTTGATTTTAAATAATATTTTGACATTTAACATGTAGTTTCTTTATTCATGCAGAGTTTAGTAAAATTTGCCAGAACGTCCCGGACTTCCCAAACTTGACTACTTCCTTTAACGTGACGATAGTGCGTTGTTATATGTGCGATTGGTTTGCTTGGGAAACAGATTAACTTGCTCATGTAGTGATGTACACCCTATGTGGTGGATTGTGTTCTTTTATTTAATAATTTTCATTTTAGTAAACGTTGTTTCCACATAGCGATTTTGATAATTTAATTTGACTTTATATTGTCCTTGTCCCAATTTTGGTTTGTTTAGTTTGCAAGTTTTACATTTTAATCAGTACCCCCTTGAGGTTACTAGAATTCCCGTGCTCTAAAACATACGCGTGTCTAATTCTAGTCTGTGAACTACTATTTGTGCACCAGACCTGCCAGTAATAAATCTAATTAGTGAAATTGAATCCATAAGTAACATTGAGGTCTTCCAGTATATAAACTTGCGAACCAAACCAGTGATCAGAAGAGTATACCTGAACGTTGGAAGTGGGAGACTAGGCTCCATCCAGATCCACTAATGCTAGCAGTTAATTTCTATAATTTGTCTTGTACGAGTATTCCTACTTTCCAATGCTCTCTATTAACCTACTTAAATAAACGTGATCATGTGTCTTGTTACCGTGTGTTTATTTTGTGTTCTCTATTCCTCATACCTTGTATTGTGCATGCAGCCTTATATACCCAGTCAGTTAGAATCCACAATACCCAAGTTAATCCTGTAGAAAAACAGGGCATAACATTGGTGGCAGCGGTGGTTCTTGATTCGGATAAAAGGTTGCATTACATTGCAAGTTTGGAACAGCCAGAACACGATAACATCATGGCGCACCGTTCTCACATTCCCATCCCACATTATGATGGAGAAACTTACGAGATCGAAACGTTCATGGACATAGTGAAACCCGTACTTGACCTAGTTTATACCACGGAAGCAGAAAAAATAGCCGTGACATTAACGCACCTGGGAAAAGCCGTTTCCCTGGTTGCCTACCAAGTGCACCCTGCTCTCACTTGGGACGAATTTCGCCCAATAGTGATAGAAGCCATTAAGCCTTCGTTGGGCGTTTTCGTGGCCCACACCCGTATCCAATACACTAAATTCGAAGGCGATCTAGATGCCACAATGAATAAGATCGCCCAACACATAAAAGTTTCTTTCCCCACATTGACCAGAATCCAACAAGAGCAGCAGATTCTGGTCAACCTTGTATCAATATTGCCCTCAGCAGTAAAAGATCATTTCCGTGTGGACGATTTCGTCGGATACCAAAAAGATCTCATCACGATCCGACGTATTTTGGCCGTGCGCACAGAAGCACCCACCCAAATCGCTGTAATCAAGAGGTTTCCCACGCACCCGCAGCACCCCGACCACCAAAACTCCAAGAATGCCTACCCAGCCTCATCCTTCCACAACAGACCCACCTACCCTTCCGGCAAGCCCCAACCCAGTAGATCCCGGTTCCAACCTACCCAGCCACGCAGAATCTTCAACCGGAACAAAACCTACAACACCTACCAAAGTAAAAACCCTACCTTAGTAATTATCAACCCCTATGATTTCCCTGCCTGTAATGTTCAGTGTGCCCTCCATCAAATTCGTGACTCTGCCAAACCTCGCCCCTTTACTCCTCGCATTTCTGTAAATGAAGAGGAGTTGGGACAAGAGGAAGAAATGGAAGAAAGGCACACTGGAGAAATAGCCCCTATCATGACATCAGAGGATACCGAGGAAACCCTAGAGGAGGTAGATACCGACCTCCAGGATTTTTAAAGTACCCCCCGCCCAAGATGGCCTCGGCGGGGGACGCCATAACTGACCGCACTGCCCCCATTTATTACATGGCCAAAATCAAGGACATTCCTGTCCGCTTGTTAATCGACACGGGAGCTGCCAAGTCATGTTTGTTCAAGTCTTATTATGATCAACACCACCATCTATTTGGCCCCTTGTTAACCACCAAAGCAGAACTAATCTCAGCTGCTGATACTTACTTAAATCTCCTAGGAGACACTTTGCCCCTATCAGTAACTACTCCTGCCCCCCATGCTCGTTGTTATCACACGTTCACAGTATTTTCCTCCCACTGTAAACATTACGATGGTTTCCTTGGACTTGACCTCCTTCAAAAACTCCAGGCCCAGGTTGACTGCGGCCAAAGGCTGATCTCATTCAAAAACAAATTCCAACCCAAAGCCTCTGACAAACCAATCACGCAGAAACCCATTCACAAAAGAAAAAAAACACCCCCCTCAACAAACCCTGAGTCAGGGTTACCAAGTTGCAGCTAGCACTAAGGTGACTCCTAAACCCTCCCCTTGCCCCGAGTTCTCTCAAAATATCACCCAATTCAGTAAAAAAATGCCTCAACAAACGAAAGAAGACAAGTCCAAGCAACTCCCTCTCGGTAATCCCCTCAAGTCTCGTAATTCTGTCCAGGATAAATCCTCCCATGTTTTCAGGACAGACTCTGATATATGTAACCATAATTCTATCAAATGTTTATGTACACATGTTTCCATGGAAAATGCCGACCTATGTACCCAACAATGTTTCCCCCATGCCCCCAGAAATGTTCAGCTATCCCACAACCAACAAAATTTCCCTTGTGATAGTTTTCCGTCAGTAGCTCCCTTCCCCCCCCCCCCCCCCACACACAATTCACACCCCTAGAAAACTTCACAACCCCACACTTGACTCGCCCTCTCATGACAAACAAACTCACCAGTCCCAGATAACCTTTAACCAGACCGTTACTGCCACCAAGAAAATTCCCCACATTCGTCCTGTTAACAACCCCAAATCAATACACCAGTCCTCCACCAATAACCCATGTTCTACACCTAACTCTTCCCCCACCAACCCTCCGCAGTCCCACCAACAAATCCCGTTTTCTAACTCGCTCACCTCTCACCACCCTGACCCACCCGCACGCGCCGTTAATCCTCCCCTCACGCGTGCCGACCGAGGGACACAACTATGTTCCCACCATGCCCCCAGAAATGTCCAGCTATTCCACACCCACCCCAATCCCCCTTGTGACAGTTTTCCGTCAGTAGCTCCCTTCCACCCCCACACAATTCACACCCCTAGAAAACTTCAAAATCCCACACTTAACTCGCCCTCATGACAAACAAAACCACCAAATCCATATAAACTCCAAACAAACCGTCACTGCCACCGACAAAACTCCCCAAATTCGTCCTTCTAACCACCACCAATCCTTACATCAGTCCTCCACCTATAACCCATCTTCTATACCTCACTCTTCCCCCACCAACCCTCCACAGTCCCTCCAACAAATTCCGTTTTCTAACTACCTCACACCGCGCCCCACTGATCCTCCCACACGTGCCGTTAATCCCCCCTCACGCGTGACCCCCACCAAAGTGACCTTTCCCCCCTTATGCGTACCAAGCACCTGCTCGCCAGTCAATCCCCCACCATCATTAGCCCAGCTGTAGTTCAAGATAAATGCCAAATTCCCCCCCGCCATCAAAAATGGGTGAACCTTCGACCCATACCCCAAACTCACATGATATTTTCCCCCACTACCACGTCCACCAACCCCAATCGTTGCCTCTTACAACCCGCCATCATTTCCGCTCGCATCAACCACATTCTCGTGGCAAATATCTCCGAGGAATCCCTGACATTACCAAAAGGTCTCATTATAGGAGACCTCGAAACTTTTGATGACCTCCCCATAGATTTTAATGACACCCCTACCAGCCTCCAATTGCCCCCTCTCCCGGACACATTATCCGACCACCAAAAAAATGGCATGTACGACCTATTGCTAGAGTTCAGTGACGTGTTTGCCCAACAACCCACCGAAATCGGACAGACCGATGTAGAACAACACATCATTAACACCACAGGCCCCCCCATACGACAACCATCCCGTAGAAAAAATCCCATACAACGTCAGGAAGAGGAACACCAAGTCCAAGAGATGTTAGAGGCCGGTATTGCCACCCCGTCCATTAGTCCCTGGTCTTCCCCTGTTGTCCTAGTCGAAAAGAAAGATGGGTCAACCCGTTTTTGCGTCGATTACAGGAGGTTGAATGACGTAACCATTAAAGATGCTACGCCATTACCCCGGATAGACGATTCACTTGACTCCCTATACGGATCCAGATGGTTCACTACCCTTGACTTGCAAGCAGGGTATTGGCAAGTGCCTATTAAGGCCGAGGACCAAGAGAAAACAGCATTTTCCACTAGTGGTGGCCACCACTACGAATTTAACGTCCTACCTTTTGGCCTCTGTAACGGACCCGCCACTTTCCACCGTTTGATGGAAGCGGTATTACATGGCCTAACCTGGGAAACCTGCCTAGCCTATTTAGACGATATTATTGTGTACTCACCAACCTGGGAAGAACACCTCCTCAGGTTGAGACAAGTCCTTCAAAGAATCCGAGCCGCCGGGTTGAAATTAAAACCCTCAAAGTGCGAGATTGCCCGAAATAAGGTAGGTTTCCTCGGCCACGTAATATCTGAACATGGTATTGCACCAGACCCAAAGAAACTTCAAGCCATACAAAACCAACCCCCACCCACCACCGTTAAAGGAGTACGTTCGTTTCTAGGTTTAGCCACATACTACAGACGTTTCGTCCCCCACTTTGCCACCATAGCCAGACCCCTCCACCAACTCACCCATAAAGACACCCCATTCACCTGGACACCTGAAAGAGACCTCACTTTTAACACTTTGAAACAAAAGCTAATCGAAGCCCCTATTGTCGCTTTCACTGATTACCATAAACCGTTCCGTCTTTATACCGACGTATCTCTGTACGCCATTGGTGCAGTTTTAGCTCAAGTCAGAGACGGAGAGGAACATGTGATAGCGTATGCCAGCTCCAACCTCAACCAAGCACAACAGAATTATGCAGCCACCAAGAGAGAGTGCTTAGGGATCATTTGGGCACTCAGCCACTTCCGGTCATTTGTGTTGGGCGCAAAACTCGATATAATAACCGACCATCAATCTTTGCAATGGTTGCGTAAGTGCGAAACCAACTCAGCCATTTTGTACGTTGGAGGGAGACACTAGAGGACTATGACTTTACAATACAGTATCGTCCAGGCAAACTCCACACCAATGCAGACGCCCTGTCACGTTTGCCAGTACCAAAAGACCCCCCCACCAACCTAGCCGCCTTACAAAACACTGAGCTTTTATCTACCCCCATCCACCAACACAATTCCCCCTCAGCCCCCTCCCTAATTCAATCTTGGGAAACAAGAATCAGACCACCCTGGATACCGTTAAATGTCTTCAGGAAACTGACTTGCTGGGGAGATCAACTTGCCACAGACTCCGGTCACATAGTCTTAGATCCCACCATTGCCCACGACTACATGATTGTCATCCACGAGGGAAACGGCATACACCTTGGACAAAAGAAGATATTAAAAATCTTCACAGATCAATACTGGACCCCCAACCCCTCCAAAATTGCACAACGAGTGACAGAATCCTGCAAACCTTGTTTATTGGGGAAGGATAGATCACGCACCCCAGGCCCAGCTGGTACCATTTCTGCCAACAAACCGTTCCAAGTCCTATCCCTCGACATCATGGGCCCGTTTCCTTCTTACGCTAGCAACCGCTATATCGTCACATTTGTTGACGTATATTCAACATTTTTAATAGCCTGCCCAGTTAAAGACCACACAGCCACCACAGTCGCCACACTGCTTGCCACAGAAGTGTTCCCTATATTCGGCCTTCCCCTTGCTCTTCTATCCGACAATACCCCCTAGTTTAGTGGACACGTTTGGCAACATTTCACCCAACAATGCGGTATTAAGATTAAACACTCATCCCCGTACTGGCCTCAAGGAAATGCTATATGCGAACGCAGCCATCGCACCATCAACAAACAGTTACGTACAAGAATGATTGCTCTTAACACCTCAGACTGGCCATCACAACTAAAGATGATACAATGGGGCATGAACATCTGTCCCCGAGAAGACGGTATTTCCCCTTATGAACGTGTTTACGGCGTACCCCCCCTGTTACTGCCGTTCCACCATCACGCTCACCTCCCCTCCACCACCTCCACAATTGCCCCATTGCAACATCTGCAAAACACCCTCCATACCGCCCAAACCTGTCAAGACACCAAAACTGATAACCCCGATGACAAAAACCCTTTCGCCATCCATGACACCGTAATGGTAGCCAATCTCCCTGTCACCAACAAATTAGGCCCTCGCTATGTCGGGCCCTACACCATCATACAAGTCCCAAACGCCTATCAAGTCACCATCGATTATCACGGCGTGACTCGCACGTTCCGAACTAGATTCGTCCGAGCGTTTAAACCTCTAAAACCACAAGGCAATACCCCACCCCACACGTCTGAACCGGAATTAAACACCCCTACTAACCCTTCCACTCAGACTATGAATATTCCCATACAAACCCCTAAGGGCCTAAGCCCTCCGACACCGAACCGACAAATCATTCCTCAACATACACCCCAAACTAACCTCCACAAACCCCAAGCCCCCACTATCACACCTTCCTCCACCATGACACCTTCTTACACTTCTGATAGTCAAGTATCTCCCCAACTTATCCAAGTACGAAAACCTCCACCAACAACCCCGACCACAACAGAAACCCTCCCGTCTAGCCCTGAGATACATCACCCAGGCACCACAGTAAGAAAACCCCCCCCCCCACCTAAAACCAAGTACACACCCAAACGCACCACACAATCTACCTCAGTAACCTCACGCTACAACTTACGCCCACGACAAAAATCTTTTAAAACCTCCAGAAAACACACCCTGCTAACCAAGTTCCGTAGGGCTGCCAGACCACTACCCTCCTCCTCCTCTTCTTCTTCTTCGTCGAGTTCTCCTCCACAAAGGGAAAGAAGACGAATAATCACCAGTAAACATCATAAACCCTCTAACTATATTCCAGAAGTAACAACCCCCACCCCCCCCCACGAAAACACATACCTTCCTCTTCAACCTCATCCCCTCTCAACCCCCACCTCATTACCCCGAATGACCTGCTAGATCTACCCCCCCACCAAACACTCATAAAACCGCCTACTTCCACCACCCGCAAATCACCGACCTCACCAAAGGACACACCCCATACACGTCCCTAACCCCAACCCTCCAACTTAAATCTCCACTCCCTACCCACCCGTCTAGCCCCCCCCCGCATCCACCCATTTCCCCTCCACTATCCCCGCAACCCCACCCACACATCAACCAACCTCCTCATCTCATCGAACCCCCAACCAACCAACACCCCAAAAATTCCCCCCACAAAGTCACCCCTGAGAGAACCCCCATACATACCCCCACCAAATCCTCTTCCATTCTGCCTACCACCCTCACTCAACAAAAACCTCCACACGCATCTACCTCTCAAATAACCCCCGACCTCGCCCCCAATAAATGCCCTTCACCTGTAAAACGTTCTTCCCCTCAATATAAAACATCGTCGAGCGACTCAAGTACCACGACAAACATCTACCTTCCCACCAGGACCTCCAAAGGTAGAATAATCAACAGACCCATCAGATTTAAAGACAGTTATACAAAAACAACACCCCGTTCTGGCACTAAAGACCCAAGCCACACAACACACACACCCCCTCCTTCTCACACACCTCCTTCACGCACCTTACCTAAACCGATCTTGCGCATTGCCTCACTATATTTCCCCAGCCTACAACACCGCCCAAGAAAACCCCAAAAACCCCAGACTCATATCCCCCTTCATCCCCAGCTCCGTTTTCACACGTTAATCCCTCCCCTTCAGTTAGTAACCCATTCACCACACTAAACAGACCTCCTGTCAGTCCCACACACCTCACTCCGACCCCCACGGGGGAAAACTACAAACCATTCATACGAAAGGTTAAAGTAAAAAAACACAGGACGGTTAGCCTGTCTACAACGCCCACATCAAGCCCGGGCAACCGCCCTCCACAACACAGAGGACACATTCCTACAGGTATACATTGACCTGCAAAAGAAACCTGACCCTCGCTCTCTTGCTTGGTGGGACCTTCTAAATACCCTCAAAATGACCCACCATGACTATGCTTCTTTTTACTTCACCCTTGAGGCTCGGGGACGAGCCTACAATGAAGGAGAGAGAAGTAAAATGCCCAAGAACGAGAGGCCCACCACAGAAGCCACAAGCGAACACCACACAGAAACACCCGAAAGAAAGGCCCACAGAACGAAAGGACCAGGTGACCGGGCCAACCAGTTCAGACAGGCCCAAGCCCGCAGGGCTAAGCAGCTCCAAACCACACCTGCCTACCCCTTCTAAAATACTGACCTTTCCCACACCTCACGTATACACTACCCTCGTGTCCTACACATCTACCTACATGATGATGAACATGAATACACCTTGATTTAATACACCCGATAACCCTATGCCCGTTGTTGTATTGATTTAGGCCTGTTAATTCGGATAAACTCACTATGACCAATCTGCAGACGATTATCAGGAGAGATGCAGGAAAGCTACCTCGTATCTCTCTCTCCATGATGAGTATAGATATGTACCCCCGTGCTCAGTCGCCCCCCCTTGCCTTGTTCTTCTAGTAACTAGTGTATATATAATATTAACCGGAGTATGCCACCATATTGATGCGACATAGCGGCACTGTCCTTGTGTCGTATTGTGCCACGTGCATACCAACCCGGTTTCATCATCTTATTAGGACGACGGCTATAATGTCGTCATTCATGCATGTATTCAATCCTTAGGTTAGTTATCTTTCATCCGCCATTGTGTTCATCTCTTCCATTTACTTTTCCAAAATTGTTATACGTCTTCCAATCACCTCCTTCGTATCCACAGTCCACACTACTCCATTTTGCTTCGTGTCCTACACCTCTCACCTGCCAGACTCTACCTACATGATGATGAACAGGAATACACATTCATATTAAAACACCCATGCCCTGTCCCTAGGTTGAGCCAATGCCAACCAGTTCAGACAGCCATAAATCTATGTATGTTCTTCCATCCGAGAAGTCGTATGTTAAAAAAACCCATGTCCTAATTGATAAGAAACTAAGATACCCACGGGTACACCAGTGTATATGGAACCATTGCTCCCGTAAGACCTAGACAGCCATGACTGAAGATGTTAGCCACCATGCTATAACTTAATGCTTACCCCAACCAGAGATTGTATAGATAACCATTTTTTTACATTGTCTATCATAGTATCACGAAACAATAACGAAGTACCCCTACGAACTGCCGCTTTTCTTTGGTCTATATTTCATAGAAAACGCAGTTCCCAGGGGCAGCTAGATCAGCAAGAAATCGTGTCAAAATAATAGTGTCCATAACCCCTCGTATTGACGAGCAATAATACACCATGTTTTTCTCTACTTTTATCCACAGTCAAGCACACACCTACAGTTAACTTCCCCTTCCCCACAGCCCACATGATCCTATCTTTTCCAGACTCATATACCACCCCGTATTTGTTCATCCCCCGGTAGCATTTGGCTAACGTACTTTCACTGTCCTTTCCCCCCAAACTCCAATATCAACTGTAGCCTAATGCCACCCCTACGCCGGAGACCTTAGGGCCAAACTTCCACGTAGCCCCCTGAACTCTCTCCCTCTCATTAACCCCCCCCCCCGCTCCTCGACTCTTTTCCGACCTAGCCTCTCCATCATACCTCCTGAAGATCCTTGATTTTCCCGTTGCTAACGTTCTCAAACCTTTTATATATATACTCCTATCCAGCCTACCTTCCCTTAGTAGGACGGAACAACATTAGAACTTTACTAACCCTTTGCATGCCATCTATTCTCTCACAAACCATTCACAACCCTGTACCCAATGTTCGTCAGTGCGAGGCTAGCCGCCTCGCCAGTGACTAACTTCTATTGCCATACTTCCAGATAAATGTGGCAGAGTTAGCAACCCAGTCTCCACCACATCCAGCACACCATGCAATTTACAACCCAACCGATTAAACCAGCTAGTCAAGGCACCTTCGGTTTTGGTATTACGAACACCCCCATCTGTCTCATAAACAGAGGGTTATTACACACACTTGTGATATGGCAAGCCCCTAGCCACAGCCGCCGGACGACCATCACAGAGAGAGGGCGCGCAACTATCCCTTTTTACCCACCTGAGGAGGGAGACCCCACCCCTGCGGAGGTATACCTGACCCCTGTTTTGACTTCCGGGTCATTGCCAGGTAGCACAGGAATTCTTCCTATCAATGAACTAACCCTGTATGACTAACCCCTTTACTAACCTCTATTAACCCACAATAACCCATTTACCTTTCTTGCATGCTCTGATCACTAAATTAGCACCTCAGCTATACCATAGAATGAAGATTGAACAATATAAGAGAGACGCTCCTATCACAGCTGTCCCCATCCTCCTCGCAAAGTAGATCCAGTCTCTCTCCCCTAAATACTTCCAGTATAGCCAAAATAGTACCTCTTACTAACGCTCAGTTATATCACATTATGAAGGCTCCCTATAGCCATGTGCCACAATAGTAATCACCACCTTACCTAGTCCCCGTATCTATTGAGAGCTCAAATAAGTCCATAAGACTCGAGATCCCTATGGCCTACAGGGCCCAAAACCGAGCCTATAAACCCAGCTCCAGCCCCCAGTAAAATCAGTTGAAAGATAGACACCAACCAGTGGCTGACCCCCTGAAGTTGACCTCTAGCTCTGCCCTTGTGTTGTTCCTGAGATTTGAGATTCCAGAGCCGGCAGACTCCGTGGCAGATTTGAGATAGAAGCATCTGTCCACGTACAAGAATCTACATGCACCTTATAACCTTCACACACACCAGTGGGTATATAAGCGTGTAGCCAGCACCGATCGCCAAGAGATCCGTCTTGAGAACTTCCTACATATGGACCACCTGGACGGCCGCGGAACCAGTCGTTAGCCCCCAACATCACGGACGCAAGATAACCCGGACCAGACCAACAAAATACTATCCAAGATTCACTTTATTAGTACTAACGTGTTATAGTACTAATTAGAAATTCACTTATTAATCTTTCTATGAAGTGGCTATATCTTCGCCCAGTGTAATTCATATATAACCATTCCATTTGGGAAGTACTAAGCGTATCAGTGTTTATTAATTAACAGGCGACATTAACTCTCGTAATTACCTTTATTCAGATATTATTACATAGAAGTAAAACCCTAGTGATATCTAACGTTCGCCCACTGATTTGTGTTCTACGTATTTCTGCCATAAGAATATAAAACTTAGATCAGTACCCCCCTGATGTTACTAGAATTCCCGTGCTCTAAAACATACGCGTGTCTAATTCTAGTCTGTGAACTACTACTTGTGCACCAGACCTGTCAGTAATAAATCTAATTAGTGAAATTGATTCCATAAGTGACATCGAGGTCTTCCAGTATATAAACTTGCGAACCAAACCAGTGATCAGAAGAGTATACCTGAACGTTGGAAGTGGGAGACTAGGCTCCATCCAGATCCACTAATGCTAGCGGTTCATTTCTATAATTTGTCTTGTACGAGTATTCCTACTTTCCTATGCTCTCTATTAACCTACTTAAATAAACGTGATCGTGTGTCTTGTTACCGTGTGTTTATTTTGTGTTCTCTATTCCTCATATCTTGTATTGTGCATGCAGCCTTATATACCCAGTCAGTTAGAACCCACATTACCCAAGTTAATCCTGTAGAAAAACAGGGCATAACACATGTATTTGTTGATTTCATTGAGTTTAGAAGTAAAGTTGATTGGTGAAAAAATATAAATTTATCCTATCTGATATAATTTCTGATAATGCATCAAGCATCATGCGATTTGCTGAAATGGTCAGCATACGTAAATTAAACGAACATTAAAGTAATAGTTAGTGCAGAAGATCATGGCGGGGTGGCTTTCTCTCAATAATAAGATTAATAATACTATTTATAATAATACTCATAAAAATATTAATACAATGATATCTATACAAATAATGGCGTCTATATAAATAGGGATGCTACCCATACAATATTATAAAGCTAAACCTTAATTGATACCATCAGTGACCGTTAATTAAGTGCTTGCACAGATTACATCCAGTATTTCTTCAACCAGATTTACCTGATACACATCCGTAACATAATAGGATAAAATATATTTGATAATTAAAGATCAAACTACACAGTACTTCCCTCCTTCCACAGACCCCCTTCATTCCCATATCCACCGGCAAACTACCGGGCAGTGTCTGGTGATTTATCCCCATATCCACCGGCAAACTACCGGGCAGTGTCTGGTGATTTCCCATATCCACCGGCAAACTACCGGGCAGTGTCTGGTGATTTATCCCCATATCCACCGGCAAACTACCGGGCAGTGTCTGGTGATTTATCCCCATATCCACCGGCAAACTACCGGGCAGTGTCTGGTGATTTATCCCCATATCCACCGGCAAACTACCGGGCAGTGTCTGGTGATTTATCCCCATATCCACCGGCAAACTACCGGGCAGTGTCTGGTGATTTATCCCCATATCCACCGGCAAACTACCGGGCAGTGTCTGGTGATTTATCCCCATATCCACCGGCAAACTACCGGGCAGTGTCTGGTGATTTATCCCCATATCCACCGGCAAACTACCGGGCAGTGTCTGGTGATTTATCCCCATATCCACCGGCAAACTACCGGGCAGTGTCTGGTGATTTATCCCCATATCCACCGGCAAACTACCGGGCAGTGTCTGGTGATTTATCCCCATATCCACCGGCAAACTACCGGGCAGTGTCTGGTGATTTCCCATATCCACCGGCAAACTACCGGGCAGTGTCTGGTGATTTATCCCCATATCCACCGGCAAACTACCGGGCAGTGTCTGGTGATTTATCCCCATATCCACCGGCAAACTACCGGGCAGTGTCTGGTGATTTATCCCCATATCCACCGGCAAACTACCGGGCAGTGTCTGGTGATTTATCCCCATATCCACCGGCAAACTACCGGGCAGTGTCTGGTGATTTCGCTCAACTACCGCCGCGGTCATTCCCCTGGTTTGCCCGCTGATTTTGCCCCATGACGGACATTTCCATCGTGCCTGACGGTCAATGCTCGATCGTGTGGATTAGTGTAAACATTGTTTTCTGGTCGAGTGTACAGTACCGCAATTTAACGTTAAATACCTTAACAAACCATCAGTATTGACAGTTATTTCCGGTTTCAAAAATTGTAAGTAAAATGTAGCTACGAAACCATACCTGTTAATAGGGTGTTCGATAGTGGTAATTTACGGTCTTCTAATGGCACTTATATGGATATATTTTACAGTATAAGGCTGTGGTCCGTAAGGGGAGGCAGACCGTTTGTTTTGTCTATTAATGTATTTATTCATGTGTTATTTAGTTTCCTCCCTAGACCTCCATCAAGCTTAGAAAAACACTCCCTAGACCCCCCCTTTAAGATAAATTTGTACATTTTTCGGTAGAAAAATGTCCCGGCCCAAGGCCGATTCCTTTTAAAATTGCAGGCTCGCTTTCGCTCGCCAGGAAATAATTGACACCTAAATGGCACGAAAGGTCTTGAAATTGACAACGAAATGGCGCGAAAGGAGTTAAAATCGCCAAACTAATGGGCCGAACGTCTGATAATCTCAAAACTAGTGGGGCTAAACATTAGGGAGAAGGGGTCCAGAAAAACGGTCTGCCTCCCCTTAATACCTCACCGCATTGTGATAATACTGTGGTGTTATTTCATTGATGTTGGGTGATACCTCAAGTTGTGTGTACAGTCACAAGCATAAATGTTGCAACATCAACCAGATAACGTCAACTCCTTCATCACGAGAGGTTTATACTAAGCTGAATAAAATAATCTGATGGTAGCTAGACAGAAAAAAATACATCATTGTGAGTTTGAATATAAAGTTTAGTAATACCTTTGGAGACGAAGGGGCGAACATTATCTGGTTGGTGTCGCAGTATTTATGCTCGTGACTGTACAGTCAGAAACCGCAGTTTCTGAGACACCTGGATAGGGCCCGGACAATGGGAGCGTAATGTTTCTGGACGACAGCCCACTTTAACTATCACAAGGCCGCACACGTATGTACGATCACACCTTTCGAACCAATAGATGCTTCACTCAGTCTGCCATGTAAAATGATTGTGCTGTTGTTATGCTACGATAAGATTCATACTACAGAATCTGATATATAAATGACAAACACACCATGTTGTGTTATTCCCTCCTGTTGCAACAATAAACACGGATAGATATTAAAGAATTAAGAATGTAAAGAAACTCTACCAAACCGCAGTGAATGGCCAGGCTTTCGTTGTGTGTGTGTGTGTGTGTGGTTTATCAGACGTCATCCATAGTAGTTACTATTAAACACATACCGGTACTCACATATAATTCATCCATTTTATATCATGCTATTAACCGTGTTGCACTGTGTAAACATTGCAATATATCAGATACTATAATACTAACATCGAAAAGGTATCTATAGCCATTGCTAAATGTAATTTCACGATGCGATGCTTATATAGCCTTAACCCTTTAGAGTTTTATATACATGTATTACTAATTTAATACCGATTTAACTATAACTTTGTGTGGTATTACATAATATCCCCCATATATCACTACTGATAACTTTGTGTAACTTTGTGTGGTATTACATAATATCCCCCATATATCACTACTGATAACTTTGTGTGGTATTACATAATATCCCCCATATATCACTACTGATAACTTTGTGTGGTATTACATAATATCCCCCATATATCACTACTGATAACTTTGTGTGGTATTACATAATATCCCCCATATATCACTACTGATAACTTTGTGTGGTATTACATAATATCCCCCATATATCACTACTGATAACTTTGTGTGGTATTACATAATATCCCCCATATATCACTACTGATAACTTTGTGTGGTATTACATAATATCCCCCATATATCACTACTGATAACTTTGTGTGGTATTACATAATATCCCCCATATATCACTACTGATAACTTTGTGTGGTATTACATAATATCCCCCATATATCACTACTGATAACTTTGTGTGGTATTACATAATATCCCCCATATATCACTACTGATAACTTTGTGTGGTATTACATAATATCCCCCATATATCACTACTGATAACTTTGTGTGGTATTACATAATATCCCCCATATATCACTACTGATAACTTTGTGTGGTATTACATAATATCCCCCATATATCACTACTGATAACTTTGTGTGGTATTACATAATATCCCCCATATATCACTACTGATAACTTTGTGTGGTATTACATAATATCCCCCATATATCACTACTGATAACTTTGTGTGGTATTACATAATATCCCCCATATATCACTACTGATAACTTTGTGTGGTATTACATAATATCCCCCATATATCACTACTGATAACTTTGTGTGGTATTACATAATATCCCCCATATATCACTACTGATAACTTTGTGTGGTATTACATAATATCCCCCATATATCACTACTGATAACTTTGTGTGGTATTACATAATATCCCCCATATATCACTACTGATAACTTTGTGTGGTATTACATAATATCCCCCATATATCACTACTGATAACTTTGTGTGGTATTACATAATATCCCCCATATATCACTACTGATAACTTTGTGTGGTATTACATAATATCCCCCATATATCACTACTGATAACTTTGTGTGGTATTACATATATCCCCCATATATCACTACTGATAACTTTGTGTGGTATTACATAATATCCCCCATATATCACTACTGATAACTTTGTGTGGTATTACATAATATCCCCCATATATCACTACTGATAACTTTGTGTGGTATTACATAATATCCCCCATATATCACTACTGATAACTTTGTGTGGTATTACATAATATCCCCCATATATCACTACTGATAACTTTGTGTGGTATTACATAATATCCCCCATATATCACTACTGATAACTTTGTGTGGTATTACATAATATCCCCCATATATCACTACTGATAACTTTGTGTGGTATTACATAATATCCCCCATATATCACTACTGATAACTTTGTGTGGTATTACATAATATCCCCCATATATCACTACTGATAACTTTGTGTGGTATTACATAATATCCCCCATATATCACTACTGATAACTTTGTGTGGTATTACATAATATCCCCCATATATCACTACTGATAACTTTGTGTGGTATTACATAATATCCCCCATATATCACTACTGATAACTTTGTGTGGTATTACATAATATCCCCCATATATCACTACTGATAACTTTGTGTGGTATTACATAATATCCCCATATATCACTACTGATAACTTTGTGTGGTATTACATAATATCCCCCATATATCACTACTGATAACTTTGTGTGGTATTACATAATATCCCCCATATATCACTACTGATAACTTTGTGTGGTATTACATAATATCCCCCATATATCACTACTGATAACTTTGTGTGGTATTACATAATATCCCCCATATATCACTACTGATAACTTTGTGTGGTATTACATAATATCCCCCATATATCACTACTGATAACTTTGTGTGGTATTACATAATATCCCCCATATATCACTACTGATAACTTTGTGTGGTATTACATAATATCCCCCATATATCACTACTGATAACTTTGTGTGGTATTACATAATATCCCCCATATATCACTACTGATAACTTTGTGTGGTATTACATAATATCCCCCATATATCACTACTGATAACTTTGTGTGGTATTACATAATATCCCCCATATATCACTACTGATAACTTTGTGTGGTATTACATAATATCCCCCATATATCACTACTGATAACTTTGTGTGGTATTACATAATATCCCCCATATATCACTACTGATAACTTTGTGTGGTATTACATAATATCCCCCATATATCACTACTGATAACTTTGTGTGGTATTACATAATATCCCCCATATATCACTACTGATAACTTTGTGTGGTATTACATAATATCCCCCATATATCACTACTGATAACTTTGTGTGGTATTACATAATATCCCCCATATATCACTACTGATAACTTTGTGTGGTATTACATAATATCCCCCATATATCACTACTGATAACTTTGTGTGGTATTACATAATATCCCCCATATATCACTACTGATAACTTTGTGTGGTATTACATAATATCCCCCATATATCACTACTGATAACTTTGTGTGGTATTACATAATATCCCCCATATATCACTACTGATAACTTTGTGTGGTATTACATAATATCCCCCATATATCACTACTGATAACTTTGTGTGGTATTACATAATATCCCCCATATATCACTACTGATAACTTTGTGTGGTATTACATAATATCCCCCATATATCACTACTGATAACTTTGTGTGGTATTACATAATATCCCCCATATATCACTACTGATAACTTTGTGTGGTATTACATAATATCTCCCATATATCACTACTGATAACTTTGTGTGGTATTACATAATATCCCCCATATATCACTACTGATAACTTTGTGTGGTATTACATAATATCCCCCATATATCACTACTGATAACTTTGTGTGGTATTACATAATATCCCCCATATATCACTACTGATAACTTTGTGTGGTATTACATAATATCCCCCATATATCACTACTGATAACTTTGTGTGGTATTACATAATATCCCCCATATATCACTACTGATAACTTTGTGTGGTATTACATAATATCCCCCATATATCACTACTGATAACTTTGTGGTATTACATAATATCCCCCATATATCACTACTGATAACTTTGTGTGGTATTACATAATATCCCCCATATATCACTACTGATAACTTGGAAAATATTAAGGAAACCACCCACCAATTATTTTCATTATTTTTTGTTTAGTTTTAGTTTATTTGCATCAATATATAGTGATTGGCAATAGTTTCAACCTCCGCAAAAATCGTTTTCCCCTTTATCCAACGATCTTAAGACACGGCGCCCGATAGTGGGGAGGGCTATGAAGATCAGGGAAAATGTGGGGTTAAAGACAAAAAGGCGATATAAGGGTTTTTATGATGAAAGTTGGCTCGGGTTTTGTTGTTTTTCAACTTGAGAAAACTCCAAAATGAAAACCCCGAGCCAAGTTTTGGCAAAAGTTGGCTCGGATTTTACGATTTTTCAGCTTGCATAAAGACAGTAAGTGCAAAAAAGAAGTTGGCTCGGGTTTTCTTGTTTTTCAACTTAAGAAAACCCCAAAATGAAAAAAAAACAGTCATGTTTTGGCAAAAGTTGGCTCGGATTGGACAATTGTTAGGCTTCATAAAAGCTGAAAATGTAGAAAATGCCAGCCAACTCTTCGCCATTGGATACAGGATGGGGTGTGGGAGAGCTCTGCCCCCCCACCCCCCTCCCCCCCACACCCCCGTGATTAATTGAAATCATCATCTATGTTGCCCGATAGTGGGGAGGGCTATGAAGATCAGGGAAATTGTGGGGTAAAAGATGAAAATAAACAAAAATATTGAAGAACTTATTCCAAAAACCCAGTAAGCTAATTATCCATTATCCAACAATTAAGCTACATTAAAGATATTAGCCTAACCTGCCAACCTTACCTAACCTAACCTAGTATTATGAGAGGGGGCTTCCGCCCCCACACCCCCGCTGGTTGGATGGTACATGGGATAGAAAATTAACTTACCCAGTAAGCTCATTATCCATTATCCAACAATTAAGCAACATTAAAGATTTTAGCCTAACCTACCTACCAACCTTACCTAACCTAACCTAGTATTATGGGTGGGGGTTGCCGCCCCCACACCCCCGCTGGTTGGATAGTACATTGGATAGAAAATTATGTCAATTCCTAGTGTTAATTAGACTGAAATGCAGGGAGAAAGAGGTCCGCCGAGTCGTGTTGTGTGCCGTCTATGTTTTGTTACAGTAGCTATAATTGCTTTAATGCATTTCCGCCGCTACTGACATATATAGGAATGAAGTCATAGAAATTGATGGGTGCGCTGTGTAAGTAACGCTAGAATAATACCGAAAAAACACTATAGGTGCAAATAAACTTATATAAATTTTTACATCTATAATAATAAAAATAACCAACCTTATGTAACAAAGGGACAGTGACGGCGTGTTCTGGACTTCTCGTAATAATGGTGTGTACACCGCCAGTGATCTTTATCTGGCCGGTAATGGCAAGGATGTCCACACCTAGGACACTCAACACTTGTAGGCAATATACCGTGGTCTGTAAGTATCTTAAGGGCTGCCTGGTTGTTTTGAGAAATTTGTATAATTTTTGTTCAGGGTAAGTGCACAACCACTACAGACACTGGCCATCCTGCAACTGACATGTAAAACCATGCTGCCTGTCGGTGGGCTGGAGTTCAATGCACTCATTGGCTGATTAAAATGACGTAATTGTCCATATATTAATCCATGATTGGGTGACTCCTTCAATACCGTGACGTATGGTGACGAATACAAAAAAATAACCAATAATATGGCAGAAACATAGTGACGTGTTGATCATTAGTTCACATAGAGAAAGGCAGAGGGCGTATATTCGAATATTTACGATAAAAGCGCTCCTCAATTATAGTATCAACATGGCTGACCTAGCGGGTGGCGTCTGTGGGAAACTGGACAAATATCGTTACAGGTTACAGGTTCTAGGTTCTGTATCTCCCTAATAGAATTTTTCGAGGGTTAACTTATTTTAACATGGAATAGGTTATATTACATCCTAAATGAAATTTAAAAATGTGTGAAAATTCTTGGGTTGTTTATATAATAGAAGTTACTGTGGGACACGTATATGTGAAGGGGGAGCTCTGCCCCCTCTAAACACCCGTCACTTATGTCATCATAATCTGTTGTACTTCATAGGGGGTCCAATTAAGGAGAAAGTTAATTAACAGACGAAATTAGGCCGCAAATTACAATAACATAGCGGGCCGCCGTTTATGGGAGACTTTTTACACATCATTTTCAATGTTAATTTTCTCCCTTAATCGATTTTTCCAAATTATCAAACTTACATAAACATGAAGTACAGTTTATAGGGATTCCAACATGCATTTCAAAATTGTCATGAAAATTGGTGGGTGGTTTGCTTAATATATACCGATAACTTTGTGTGGTATTACATAATATCCCCCATATATCACTACTGATAACTTTGTGTGGTATTACATAATATCTCCCATATATCACTACTGATAACTTTGTGTGGTATTACATAATATCCCCCATATATCACTACTGATAACTTTGTGTGGTATTACATAATATCCCCCATATATCACTACTGATAACTTTGTGTGGTATTACATAATATCCCCATATATCACTACTGATAACTTTGTGTGGTAGTACTTAATATCCCCCATATATCTCTACTGATAACTTTGTGTGGTATTACATAATATCCCATATATCACTACTGATAACTTTGTGTGGTATTACATAATATCCCCCATATATCACTACTGATAACTTTGTGTGGTATTACATAATATCTCCCATATATCACTACTGATAACTTTGTGTGGTATTACATAATATCCCCCATATATCACTACTGATAACTTTGTGTGGTATTACATAATATCCCCCATATATCACTACTGATAACTTTGTGTGGTATTACATAATATCTCCCATATATCACTACTGATAACTTTGTGTGGTTTACATAATATCCCCCATATATCACTACTGATAACTTTGTGTGGTATTACATAATATCTCCCATATATCACTACTGATAACTTTGTGTGGTATTACATAATATCCCCCATATATCACTACTGATAACTTTGTGTGGTATTACATAATATCCCCCATATATCACTACTGATAACTTTGTGTGGTATTACATAATATCCCCATATATCACTACTGATAACTTTGTGTGGTATTACATAATATCCCCCATATATCACTACTGATAACTTTGTGTGGTATTACATAATATCCCCCATATATCACTACTGATAACTTTGTGTGGTATTACATAATATCCCCCATATATCACTACTGATAACTTTGTGTGGTATTACATAATATCCCCCATATATCACTACTGATAACTTTGTGTGGTATTACATAATATCTCCCATATATCACTACTGATAACTTTGTGTGGTATTACATAATATCCCCCATATATCACTACTGATAACTTTGTGTGGTATTACATAATATCCCCCATATATCACTACTGATAACTTTGTGTGGTATTACATAATATCCCCCATATATCACTACTGATAACTTTGTGTGGTATTACATAATATCCCCCATATATCACTACTGATAACTTTGTGTGGTATTACATAATATCCCCCATATATCACTACTGATAACTTTGTGTGGTATTACATAATATCCCCCATATATCACTACTGATAACTTTGTGTGGTATTACATAATATCCCCCATATATCACTACTGATAACTTTGTGTGGTATTACATAATATCTCCCATATATCACTACTGATAACTTTGTGTGGTATTACATAATATCCCCCATATATCACTACTGATAACTTTGTGTGGTATTACATAATATCTCCCCATATATCACTACTGATAACTTTGTGTGGTATTACATAATATCCCCCATATCACTACTGATAACTTTGTGTGGTATTACATAATATCCCCCATATATCACTACTGATAACTTTGTGTGGTATTACATAATATCCCCCATATATCACTACTGATAACTTTGTGTGGTATTACATAATATCCCCCATATATCACTACTGATAACTTTGTGTGGTATTACATAATATCCCCCATATATCACTACTGATAACTTTGTGTGGTATTACATAATATCCCCCATATATCACTACTGATAACTTTGTGTGGTATTACATAATATCCCCCATATATCACTACTGATAACTTTGTGTGGTATTACATAATATCTCCCATATATCACTACTGATAACTTTGTGTGGTATTACATAATATCCCCCATATATCACTACTGATAACTTTGTGTGGTATTACATAATATCCCCCATATATCACTACTGATAACTTTGTGTGGTATTACATAATATCCCCCATATATCACTACTGATAACTTTGTGTGGTATTACATAATATCCCCCATATATATCACTACTGATAACTTTGTGTGGTATTACATAATATCCCCCATATATCACTACTGATAACTTTGTGTGGTATTACATAATATCCCCCATATATCACTACTGATAACTTTGTGTGGTATTACATAATATCCCCCATATATCACTACTGATAACTTTGTGTGGTATTACATAATATCCCCCATATATCACTACTGATAACTTTGTGTGGTATTACATAATATCCCCCATATATCACTACTGATAACTTTGTGTGGTATTACATAATATCCCCCATATATCACTACTGATAACTTTGTGTGGTATTACATAATATCCCCCATATATCACTACTGATAACTTTGTGTGGTATTACATAATATCCCCCATATATCACTACTGATAACTTTGTGTGGTATTACATAATATCCCCCATATATCACTACTGATAACTTTGTGTGGTATTACATAATATCCCCCATATATCACTACTGATAACTTTGTGTGGTATTACATAATATCCCCCATATATCACTACTGATAACTTTGTGTGGTATTACATAATATCCCCCATATATCACTACTGATAACTTTGTGTGGTGTTACATAATATCCCCCATATATCACTACTGATAACTTTGTGTGGTATTACATAATATCTCCCATATATCACTACTGATAACTTTGTGTGGTATAATATCCCCCATATATCACTACTGATAACTTTGTGTGGTATTACATAATATCCCCCATATATCACTACTGATAACTTTGTGTGGTATTACATAATATCCCCCATATATCACTACTGATAACTTTGTGTGGTGTTACATAATATCCCCCATATATCACTACTGATAACTTTGTGTGGTGTTACATAATATCCCCCATATATCACTACTGATAACTTTGTGTGGTATTACATAATATCTCCCATATATCACTACTGATAACTTTGTGTGGTATTACATAATATCCCCCATATATCACTACTGATAACTTTGTGTGGTATTACATAATATCCCCCATATATCACTACTGATAACTTTGTGTGGTATTACATAATATCCCCCATATATCACTACTGATAACTTTGTGTGGTATTACATAATATCCCCCATATATCACTACTGATAACTTTGTGTGGTATTACATAATATCCCCCATATATCACTACTGATAACTTTGTGTGGTATTACATAATATCTCCCATATATCACTACTGATAACTTTGTGTGGTGTTACATAATATCCCCCATATATCACTACTGATAACTTTGTGTGGTATTACATAATATCTCCCATATATCACTACTGATAACTTTGTGTGGTATTACATAATATCCCCCATATATCACTACTGATAACTTTGTGTGGTATTACATAATATCCCCCATATATCACTACTGATAACTTTGTGTGGTATTACATAATATCTCCCATATATCACTACTGATAACTTTGTGTGGTGTTACATAATATCCCCCATATATCACTACTGATAACTTTGTGTGGTATTACATAATATCTCCCATATATCACTACTGATAACTTTGTGTGGTATTACATAATATCCCCCATATATCACTACTGATAACTTTGTGTGGTATTACATAATATCCCCCATATATCACTACTGATAACTTTGTGTGGTATTACATAATATCCCCCATATATCACTACTGATAACTTTGTGTGGTATTACATAATATCCCCCATATATCACTACTGATAACTTTGTGTGGTATTACATAATATCCCCCATATATCACTACTGATAACTTTGTGTGGTATTACATAATATCCCCCATATATCACTACTGATAACTTTGTGTGGTATTACATAATATCCCCCATATATCACTACTGATAACTTTGTGTGGTATTACATAATATCCCCCATATATCACTACTGATAACTTTGTGTGGTATTACATAATATCCCCCATATATCACTACCATAACTCATTGCCGTTTAACCTATTAGCGTCCGAAGCTTAACTTTGTGTGGTATTACATAATATCCCCCATATATCACTACTGATAACTCATTGCCGTTTCACACTTGAATTTCATAACCAGATGATAACATGTAATATCACATTGCATAGTTCATTGTGTTGTATGTCATGAAGCAGACACTTCTGTTTTAAGTGTTTGTCACCCACTTTAAAGCATAATGGCTATTACAACACACACACACACACACACACTCGACTAATCGTAACTAGCAATTCACGTCATAATTGCCATCGTTACATTACACAACAACTGTTTCTTACACACCAATGCAAGGTAAACATTGAATTCAAATTCAAAATAGTTTATTGGCATAGTAATACATTGTTAATTATTGCTACGTTTAACATCATCTGAATAAACACAACCAGGTAAACATTTACACTGTAATACTGAAAATCCTCCTTTTCGAAATGAATACAAGTATGCATTCGTGGTCACATGGAATATGGACATGAAGACAGCTCTCTGGGGGGTCGGGGACGAGAGAGCGAACCTAAACTTACCAAATTTCGTAACAGCCAGTGAAACGTTTGAAGGTTGGAACCGGAGCCATTCTCGTGGAGCAGCAATTTGGAAGAATTTATTTTATTTTTTAATTTGTTAAAACCTATGGTAATATTCGTGTCCGTATCTACTGTGGATACGTAAGAGAATGAAATACAGATATTTTTGTCATTTACTGTATAATCCATACGTATAATATATGAATGCGGATCATACCATAGCAGCAGCATTATGGTTTTACAAGGCAGACTGAGTGAATCAATTATTGGTTCGAAAAGTGTGTTCATAGGTATGGGGCCTTGTGATAGTTAAAGTGGGCTGTCGTCTAGAAACGACGCACTCCACATGTCCGGGCCCTATCAAAGTGTCCAGTCCCCCACACGCGGCTAATTCAATTGCATGACATGTAGGAATGTTCACATAATACAATATCGATACAATGAACTTAGCTTAGAGGACTGGTGATGTAGGACTGTTGTTAATATTGTTATAGATTAATATTTGTAGCACATGGTGAACTGTGGGTTGAGTCAGAGCCGGGGGAGGAGATGTTGGCTGTATGGTGTTGATTGAGAGACTAAAGGGCCGGCGTCCGATCGCTTCGCGAAATTACATATGGCTGCCGGCTCATAATAATTATAACCCATAACTTGGTTTCATGATACATCTAGAGCTGATGTAGATATTTATACATTACAGTTAATATTTAACCTATACTTAAGAATAAACTACAATACACAAAGAACCAGCCGAAATCGTACAAGCGATACGATACCGCCAAATTCAAATGTCCTATTGGACCAAAACCTGTTGGGATCATTACCCTATTCCCGACATATTGCCCGCCACCAAAAATGATATACAGGAGCTATATACAGAGAACAAAAAAAGGACATCGAAGTCAAAGATCACCTTGTTTGATCTTTGATCTCCAAAGATCCACGGAACTCATAGCCGCCCTCCTTTTGGGACGAGCGCCACCTGAAGCCTGAGGAGGAACATCCTTCTCATCATAAGCTGCCCCACCTTGAGGAGCACTGTCACCAGCACTCTCCCGCGGAGGGGTATCAGTAGAGACGCCAGGATCATCCGGCAGTTCTACATCCTGCTCCAAGGGATATAACCTTACGACTGGGCGAGTAGTAACCCCAGTCGAAGTTCGTATTCTAGCAACCCTTATAAGACCATCAATGCCCTGGAACAAATCGATAATCCTCCCAAGCTTCCAAAATAACCTAGGACGCTCATCATGAATCAGGACGATATCCCCGATACGAGGCCATCGTTGATTCGTCCCTTTGATCTTATGAGAGTGACGCTCGCGAAGAGACAGCAAATATTCTTGGGTCCACCGTTTCCATAGATCGTCGGACACCTTGTTTACATACTGGAAGCGACGACGTGTGGCGTCAGCATTGCCGAACGTAGGGTCATGCAGATCTTCGTCATTGACGGACGATCTAGGAAAGGTATTAAGGGTTCATCCATGTGTTAGCATAGAAGGCGAAATGGGTAAGAGGTCATCAACATCTGCCGAGGTATAGGTCAAGGGCCTGTCGTTGACTGACATCTCAATTTCTACTAAGATGGTTTGCAACTCCCGTCTGGTCACCAGTGCCCTTCCTAATACCTTCTTCATGGCAGATTTGACGATACCGATTGTTCTCTCCCAAATCGCCCCGAACCATGGTGTACGTCCTGGTATAAATCTCCACTGACAACCCTTTCCAGTGAGGGTAGCCACAACCTGCGGGTCATCCATTAAACTCTGGAGATATTTAGAGGCCCCGACAAAACAAGTCGCATTATCGCTCATAATAATTTGAGGGAAACCATTGCGGCCTGCAAAGCGTCTTAGAGTATGCAAAAACCCCTCACTGGATAGGTCGTCAATCAATTCAATATGAATCGCTCTGGTTACCGCACATGTGAATAGGACGGCTTATACCTTTATGATATTACCGGGCGATTCTCTAACATGAATCGCTCCGGTGTAGTCTACCCCGGTTACCTGAAATGGTTCAGTCCTTTGTACCCTGAACTCAGGCAAGGGAGGTAGATCAACTGGGGAGTAAGACTTACCCTGTAATCTTTTACAGATAGTACAGCTATTGTGGATCCCTTTAATTGCTTGTCGCATCTTAGGGATCCACCAACGTTGTCGCATATACGCCAGAACATAATTTACGCCAAAATGTAGGCAGGTCCTATGGCATTGGCGAATCAACAGTTTGGTAATCAAATGAGAGGAGCTAAGGAGGACAGGATATTTCGCAGAATCAATAATGTCCGCCTTTTGTATCCTGCCTCTACACTTAATTATGCCTCCTTCCATATATAATCCTAGCTGCCTCATTAAATTTGAGGGTTTGGCCTTTGACTCCTTGCTCAGGATTTGATGTTCAGTAGGATAAGATTCCCTTTGTACTAAACATATTAGTTTCGCTTCTGCTGATCTCATTTCATGGAGTCTGATATGCTTCGAATCTTCACTAAGGAAAGACCCGTGAGCCCGACTTCTCATGTTGTTAATGAAACGGTATATCCATGCAAATACCCGTATTACTTGATCATAGCTGCCGTAACGTTCCCACTCTACCAACTTGTTATCCTGATGTGTAGTACTCACATTCGAACTACTTAACACATCATCTTGGGGCCGACTTGAAGGATCAGATATGCATTCCCTGAAATCCTGAGGCCATACAGTTGGAGATGTAAGCCATGGAGGTCCATGCCACCAAATAGAGGACGACATAAACTGTTGCGCCGAGATCCCCCGGGAAACTATGTCACTGGGGTTATCCCTGGTGCTCACATAGCGAAATTTAGCTGTAGGAACTAAGTTATGTATCTCATCAGTGCGATTAGAAACATAAACAGGTAACACTCTCTGGCTGTGTACCCATGAAAGCGCTATTTGACTGTCGCTCCAGACATAGACGTTATTAATCTGTAGTATGTCTGTATAAGCATCCAGTGTAAACTTTATTAGACGAGCAGACAGAAGCAATGCAGTAAGTTCTAATTTAGGAACTGTAATTTTCTTTATAGGGGCTACTTTGGCCTTCGCTATAGCCAGTGTCGCTTCACTACCATTGCATATGTATATGGCAGTACCGTACGAACTATTACTAGCATCAGAAAAGGCATGTAGATCCACCTGGTGACCACTAATAACCTGACGAGGAAGTTGGACCTTGCAACATGTGGAAAGGTCCGACCGAATCAACCGCCAAGTATCTTGTAACTCAATCGGGAGGGGCGTGTCCCAATCTAGTTTTAGCCGCCACAGTTGCTGTAAAAACATACGAGCACGGATTGATACAGGCAGCAAAAAACCTAGGGGATCAAACAACCTCGCTGACAAGCTTAAGCAGTTTCGCTTGGTCATAAGCTCACTGCCGCATGGGGTGTGACAGAAGGATATACAATCTGTGGTAGTGTCCCATTTGTGGCCTAAAAACTTCACCTCACTATTCTCAGTAGCTACACCGTCAGAAGCAAATTGACCTTTCAAAAGATCACTATTAGTGGCCCATTCTCTCAAGTATAGATGAGCCTTGGCAAATATATCGCGGATCTCCCAGCAACTCTTGAACAACAAATCTTCATTGTCTCCGGTGCCTTGAAGATTGTCCACATAGATCCCCTGCTTGATCTCATTCTTGAAGTCAGGATCTAGTCCAGCCGCCTCAAGATGACGCAAGATAGTAGCGTTGAGAAGGAACTGGGAACAGGTCGCCCCGAATAAGACGACTCTGAACCTGTAGACCAGGTACTCTGAATCTAGATCCATTGGGTCCCGTGGCCATAAAAATCTTGTCGAGTCCCTGTCTTCACAATGGAGTTGAAGCATCAGGAAGGCCTTCTCAATATCGGCGACCCATGCAAACTTATGACATCTGAAGCGCAACATAATTTGCGCTAGATCAGAGACCAGGGACGGACCCGTGCACAGACAATCATTCAGGCTATAGGAGCGATCACTGGATTTAGCAGAGCAGTCATACACAATACGAACAGGAGTGGTGGAACTGTCCTTTTTAATCCCATGGTGAGCAAGGTAATGGATGTTATCCCCATATTCACTGAGACCTACTCTCTCCACAAATCCACGTTGTACCTGCTCGGCTAAAACTGCCGCATAAGTCTCGCAATAACTTGGATCCTTGACAAACTGCTTCTGAAGCCCACGCAACCTACCAAGTGCTAGATGGAAATTAGTAGGTAATTTACTCTTGTTATCATTCCAAGGGAGCCTTACCACATACTGACCTCTGCCAGAGTCATACGTTACAGTCTCTTCATACGAGCTTAACGCTAGCTTGGACTCACGATCAAGTTCATGTGGGTCAATTCCAATATTGTCCAAGTCCCATAGCTTATCTATATCAGTACATGTATTATCAGGCACATTTGGCCTAATATATTTATCTATGGTGCTTACTGCTACCTTGAGGACCGTAACCACCTCCACCTGTGTGTCTTGAGAGGAAGTGGCATAGGATCCAGAAATGGCATAACCTTGGATCGTGGGGAGCATTATTAGCTTATCTACCCGCCGATATCCAGGGTGAACCAGGTCGTAGTAATAATCAGCTCCGACCAGTAGCATAATGCCATTGTTAGCAGAGAGTTGATCATCAGCCAGTTTATAACCCTTGCTTCTGAGATATTTCAAATGTGGTTGAATCTCTGATGCTATATAGAAACTGGGTAGTGTGTCGACCACAACAGCCTTGATGGGACATACCTTTTTTCTATAAACATATGAAATCTCCACAATATCATAGTCACTGGAATCTATTTCACCAGTGAAACCATGGAGACGCAAATTCTCTTGACCCTTGCTGGTACACTTGAGCTGGGGTAATGATGACCGCAGAATGAATGACCTCTGTGAGCACTGGTCAAGTAAGGTGCGCGTCATTATAGTATTATTATTACTCCCCACTACTGGCAGCATCATAGTAGGAAGCAACTGACATTCTCGAGAAGCAATGGACATGGCAGATACTTTATCACCCTCGCTCTTACCTTTCTCATGTGACTCTTTGGGGGTTCTCCCCTTTTCTTTGCCGTCATGCCGATCAGACTGGGTGCAAAGGGAAAACCAATGTTTCCCCTTGCAATACTTACAAGGTTTGATGTAGGAATTGGTGCAATTACTGTTGAAGTGGTCTCTTGCCAGACAGCTGGTACATAACTTAAGCGATTTAGCCTGGCCAATATTCTGTGTAGCCTTAGGATACATAGGACAGTGGTACCACAGATGACCGTGGACACTGCACAACTTGCAACCTAATGGTATTGGCCTTTTCTGTTTAGGAGAAGTCTGTACCGGGAAAGCTGCAGTAGATGGCGACATCTCCACTTGTCGGTAGTGTCCAGTACTCTCCATATTGAAGACTTCAGTCTGGTACACCTGCACCAACGCTTCCAAGTTTAGTGGAAAGTCGCTTAGTTGTCGTCTTAAGATTTCCCTTAGGGGAGAGGGTATGTTATTCAAGATATTCACACTAAATATCTCCTCCTTGGTGACGGCCATTGTCTCCATAGATCGGAGGAGGCTCTCAAAGGAGGCATAGTACTCCTTTAGGGCCTTCACATCATAGGATGGAGGATCTAGCGTGAAGAACTTAGTAATTAACGCGGTCTTGATGACTTCCACTCTCCCGTAAGTTCTCTTCAGCAACTCCACTGCAGACTCGTAGCTGGTAGCTTCTAGCTTGTACCCATCGACTAACTTCAATGCCTCCCCTTTCAATTGACCACGGAGATAGGTGAACCTTTGGATGGATGTGAGTGTTTTATTATGATGGACGGAACACTCAAAAATATCCCAAAATCCAGTCCAGGTAGCCGAATCCCCGGAAAAGGTAGGCAAAGTAAGCTTCGGCAGGTTAAAACCAGTCGCCTTTGGTGTACCGGTATCCTTAACAGAGGTTGATTCTTGGGTGGAAGATAGTCTGGCTAAGGCTGTATTAACATTCTCAAAGTACTCAAGATCTGCCGACATTTCTTCTTCCACATTGTCAGTAACTGTCAATAAACCATATACCTGCTGAGCATAACTATCATAAGTAGCTAGCGATTTAGTAACAGTAGCGAATTTACCCTTTATTTGATCATCCGTGGCACTTATTAAAAATTCATCAAGATCTCTTAAACATCTATTTAAACTTCCCTTCATCCCTCCCTTAAGAATCTTAAGTTTCTTTAAATCTGTCATCGTTAAGGTCTAATTTTAAGCAACTTAAACTACAATGAGGTCAGACTACAAACCGTTAATCGCTTAGGAATCAACAGCGGCAAACCCCCATTACTTAAGAAATTTACTCAAAAAGAATTACATAATACTTACATCCCCCTTAACCCCTAACTGTCGGCGCGCAACATAAGTCGAGTATAATAAATCTGGACTATCTGGCGGCGCGCGACATAGGTCGTGTGGCAATTTCAGCACGTAATGTTGCTGAGAGAGAGAGACAAGTGGTGGCAGGAGAGTAGCGAGCGTATGACTGCTCCAGACCACCGCGGCGAACCTACTGACACGAATCCCACCTCCTCCCTCCCTCTCTCACTCGCTACATACTGAATTTAATGGGGAAAGTACCGAATTACATGCTTTTTGCACTCGCGTTGCGCGGTTGTTGCAAGAAAACTAGCCGTCATAAAAGGATCGTTATGGTGTCATTGGAAAGCTCTGTTTATGCCCTTTCAGGGATAGATACTTGTTTTACGCTCTGGGTCTTATTTAGGCATGAAAATTATCACGTAAACAGCCCTATTTTGGCTAAAAACACCCCGCTGGGCGGTACATATAAATAAACCGCTAGCCCGCTAATCTAGTGTTAATATAAACTATCGAAAGGAAATTATCTAACTAGACAAAAGAATTAAATACTAAATCCATTAAAAGAAAGGGTAAGGTGAAGCACTAATTATTGTAAGCCCTTTATAGGTAAGCCTAGTTGGTTAAGCTACAATCATGAGGTCTGACTATTAACTGTCAATCGCTTAGGAATTAACAAAGACCGACACTCATGACCGCCACTGTAAGCAACTAGGCCTAGGCTATTA
>CM064496.1:2572546-2597536 GCA_032716605.1 Paralithodes platypus
AGAGATATAGAGTGCCTCCAAAGGGATCTAGATACCTTACACGAATGGTCAGTAAATTGGCAGATGAAGTTTAACATTGACAAATGCAAGGTATTAAAGATAGCTAATGTGGAATTAGAAAACTCGAATTGTGAGAAAGATCTAGGTGTGTTTGTTAGCAATGATTTGAAGCCTAGACAACAGTGTATAAGCGTTCGAAACAAGGCAAACAGGATTCTCGGGTTCATCTCAAGGAGTGTGAGTAACAGAACTGCTGATGTTATCTTAAAACTTTACTTGTCATTAGTGAGACCCATATGGATTATGCTGTTCAATTTTGGTGTCCTTATTACAGAATGGACATAGATTCATTGGAGAGAGTACAACGTAGAATGACAAAAATGATCCATAATATTAGAAATCTTCCGTATAAAGAAAGGTTGAAGAAATTAGGCTTACATTCGTTAGAGAGACGCAGAGTTAGAGGGGATATGATAGAGGTGTTCAAGTGGGTTAGTGGGATTAACAAAGGGGACATGACAAATGTACTAAAGCTCAGTGATAGCGAAAGAACTCGTACCAATGGTTTCAAATTAGATAAATTTCGTTTCAGAAAAGATATAGGCAAATATTGGTTTGGTAACAGAGTTGTAGATGGGTGGAATGGACTACCAAGTGCTATAGTGGGATTAAAAACGATAGGGAGCTTTAAGATAAAATTGGATAAGCATATGGACGAGAAGGGTTGGGTGTGAAGGGGGATCAGCAGGGTTGGGCCAATCAGCGCTCTGCAGACCCCCATAATCCTGCGTTAATCTCTAACCGTTTAGGTAAAATGATCCTCAGGGTATTAGAGTGTTGAGCCTATAATTGGGCTTTGTAATTGGGGTTGTGTGGGACAGGGATCTGCCTTGCTTAGGCCAATCGGCTTTCTGCAGACTCCCATTTTCTTATGTTCTTATGTTCTTACATCTCATCTCATCCTATCTACATCTCATCCCATCCATAACATCGCCGATTAACTCCTACCATCACCCAACTTCCCCCAACTTCCCACGTCACCTCTTCCATCCACCTCGCGTGGTGGTGCCTCATCCTGGCTTCCAGCAGGATCACCAGCCCGCAGCCCACACCTGTTTGCTACGCTACTTGCTGTGGGCACTTTGAATACCCCGCCTTCGCATGCCATGGGAACGTCACCCCCGCAGTGTCCCCCTTCAGTGACACACCGTTGACCCCCTCGGCATTTGTTCTGCCTGAGCATCGAGCCGCAATGCGTGCTCAGGTTGTTGCTGAGGTGCCACGCACAGCGTTGAATCCTCCAGCAGCAATCGAGGAGCTTCTTCCCCAAAGGCTTCCTCTTCACCATTCACCAACTGGTACAGCTGCACCAGGTTCACCAGCTCCACACCTTTCACCAGCTGGTGCAGCTGCACCAGGTTCACCAGCTCCACTCCTTTCACCACTTGGTGCTGCACCAGGTTCACCGGCTTCTGCATCATCTGATGCAGAAGCCCCCCCCACTCAACCCCTCGACCTACCACCTATGCCACGCCGGAGGCCAGGTCCCCGTAGGGGGGCAGGTGGTAGGCCCAGGGGCCGCAGAGGTGTTCCTCGCGGTGGTCCTCGCGGTGGTCCTCGCTGTGGTTGTGGCCGTGCTCGCGATCCTGCCCCCGATCGTGATGACGGTTGGACCGACACCCCCTTCGACCCCCAGCCTGATCTGTTCTCAGGGACCCCTGGTATGCAGGTTCCAAAGCCGGTGACTCCTCTCCAGTTCTTCCAGCTCTTCTTCACAAGGGAGATGCTGCAATACCTGGTATTGGAGACAAATGCTTACGCCAAGTTCGTTGACGGATCAGCCGCTCTTTGGCACCTGTTTGGTGAGGAGGAAATGGCCAAATTCCTTGGCCTGTACTTCCTCATGGGCATCACCAAGATTCCTTCTCTGAGTCACTACTGGCGTTCAACTGTCCTTCACGACTACCCAGTATTTCGGAGAACGTTGAGTAGGACTAAGTTTCTAGCCTTGTTGAAGTATTTCCATGCTTTCAACAACAAGGCAGTCTGCAGGCAGAACAAGGACAGGCTTGTGAAGGTTCGGACGGTGATGGAATACCTCCTTGAAGGCTTCAAGCTGGCATACATCCCCGCCGAAAAGCTGTCCCTTGACGAAGGCGGCCTTGGATGGAAGGGTCGCCTTTCATTCAAGGTTTACAACCCAATGAAGCCGACGAAGTACAGTGTCAAGCTGTACATCCTGGCAGAGGCGTTGACTGGCTATGTGTAGGACTCTCGGGTCTACACCGGTCCGGGTACATCTCTCCAGGAGACGGTGGAGGGTCTCACGGAGTCCTTCAGAGGCCAGGGGTACAGGCTGTACATGGACAACTATTACAACTCAGTTGACCTGTGCCAGCAAATGCTCACACACAACATCTATGTGTGTGGCACCCTGCGCCTTGTACGAGGAGCTCCTAAGCGGTTGTGCGACATTGCTAAAGCAAAACAGCTTGAACGCGATGCGACATTAGCAATGAACAACGGCTTAACCATGGTCCTACTTTGGCGAGACAAGCGCATCGTCAACATGGTGTCCACTTTCCACAACCAGGACACCATCCCGAAGCTTGTCAGTTTCAAAGAGAAGGACCAACAGGGCAAGTGGCGTCGTGGACAGAGGAAGATCTTCAAACCTGTTTGCGTTGAAGACTACAACATCCACATGGGGGGGGTGGATCACTTCGACCAGATGGTCCAGTACTACCCCATCCAGCGAAGGACGGTCAAGTGGACGAAGAATATCACCTTCTACTTCATCCAAATGGCCCTCTTAAACGCCCATGTCCTGTACAGGAAGTGCTACCCAAGGAAGAAGATGACCTTGCTGGACTTCCAGGAGCACATCTGTACTTCCTTGCTGCACTTCTACCCTGCAGAGTGGCCTATGTCGGGGAGGCCAGTCCAGCGAGCACAAGATCTGCCGCATGACCAGCGTGAGCCACAGTGGCATGCACGCAGGCAACGGCAACCCGGTGGATCATCTGGGTCGTCTGACGACGACCATCCACACTCCCCAGCCCCTGCTGCTCCTGACAACACTCCACCCTCTCCTGTTGCTGCTCCTGGTGGAGGCGTTGAGAGGGCACCACGTCTCGATGTCCCCTCCCCACCACCAGAACCAGATGATGCTGCTGCTGATGCTGCTGCCCCGGGGGGAAACTATGTCCTGGTTCAACCCCCCGTGGTACTAGCACATGATGCAGCGGCTGCTGGTGACGATGGGGAAGCAGCTCTTGAAGCTACCAACCAACCGCCACCAGTACTGGAAGCAGCAGGAGCGGTGCGAGTCCGGAGACCTCGACCTGGAGTTGTCCCAAGGCCCCGTCCTATTGTTCTGAACCATGTCCGGTTGAACAGGGCCTTGGACCATTCTCGGCAGAGGATTCCGGCCAAGAAGCGACTCCGTTGCTATTACTGCAAAGTAATGAACGGCATTTGCAAGGACACAAGCTTCCGCTGCACGACTTGCACGGTTGCCCTCTGCATTGACGTCAACGACTGCTTCAACCTTTTCCATCATCACAATGCAGGTGTCCTATAGTCAGGAGCCATGTGCAATCATTCATTCATTGATTCATTCATTTCTCTTCTCCATTTCTCTTCTTCATTCACCCTGCTTCATTCACCCACCTTCATTCACCCACCTTCATTCACCCACCTTCATTCACCCACCCTCGTTTACCCACCGACATTCACCCGCACATTCACCCACCGACATTCACCCACCTACATTTACCCACCTTCATCTTCAAAGTGGATATAGGCCTCCTGGGGAAACCACTCTAAAAAAATAACGAGTCAAATGCAGTACCTCCTAGGGTGGCTTGGAAATCTGCATATTTCTGTGGTTTGACACCTGTATATATATATATTATATATATATATTATATATATATATATATATATATATATATATATATATATATATATATATAATATATATATATATATATATTACCATATAACTTTATATTTGGACACCTATATATATATAATTTATATATATATATATATATATATATATATATATATATATATATATATATATATTTTGATATACACTGTCTATATATATATATATATATATATATATATATATATATATATATATATATATTTATATATTACTTTACTTTATTTGTGTGTACAATAGAAGTATTTCTGAATTTATTACTTGATGATAACCTGGCTTTCTTGTTTTGTTTTTTCAGTGTCAACCCAGGAGCCATTTCCTTCTCGTTGGAAAGGGTTGTGGCCCTATCAGGTAAGTAAAATTGACAACCTTCATGACTGACATGTCTTCTATGAACATTATACAATTATTGGCAAGGAAAATTATATAAAAGTGTTGTATATTGTGGTAAAGATAAACATCTGTATAAACATTCTCATTTATTTACAAAACAATAGCAGTGCATGGAAACAATTGCGCATAGCTCGCGAACCAATAACGCTATATTATTTTTGTTTTCACCATTAGAAAGAGCATAATTTTCAGATGACGGTGATATAAACAGTTATATACGTATCCGAGCAAATAAACCAATGCCGAGGTGGGGAACAGCTCGGAACCCGGCTAGCATCAGCGGAAAAGAGACGGGTGAAGCGTAAATATTCGCATTTTGGCTCTTCATTTCAAATATTCATAGCGCAAAAAGTATTTGTCCTAGGAACTTCTAGTTTGTTTTATACTCATCAGCATTATTTGCCGTATTCATACAGCTTAAATTTAAAACCATACACTTCGTAGCAATGAAATAAATCGAAAATGTTATAAACCATATATATTTGTTTTCTTTTTCGGTCACTGCATGGAAACAATTGCGCATAGCTCGCGAACCAATTACGCTATATTATTTTTGTTTTCACCATTGGAAAGAGCACAATTTTTCGATTCTGGTGATATACAGTTATATACGAATCCGAGCAAATAACGCAACCACGAGGTGGGGAACAGCTCGGAACCCGGCTAGCATCGCCAGAACAGAGATGGGTGAAGCGTAAATATTCGCATTTTGGCTCTTCATTTCAAATATTCATAGCGCAAAAAGTATTTGTCCTAGGAACTTCTAGTTTGTTTTATACTCATCAGCATTATTTGCCGAATTTATACAGCCTAAATTTAAAACCATACACTTCGTAGCAACGAAATAAATCGAAAATGTTATAAACCATATCAATCAAAATCATAGTTATTTTTCTTCGGTCACTGCTTGAGAACTATTGAAGATAAACAATTTCTGTTTTCAGATGTGGAAAGAGGAGAACAAATACTATTATTTGAGCAAAACAAAAATATGGTCATCACTCACAATTTAGAGCTAGGACGGTGTGAAGACAATTGCATGGGAAATAATTGTATTCCGGACTCATTTACACTTTCATATTTCGATTTATTTACATTTTTTTTATTTTTTTATCATGTACTATAAATATTCCTCTTTCCATTGACATATGATACATCACAATAAACAGCATTCTGGTGGATGAAAATACAGAAAAACAAGGCTTCGACAAACTCATGAGCCAAATTGAAGACCCAAAATACTTGTCAAGCGCCTCCCTGGACTTATTGGGACATAATATGTCGGGAGGGAGTTAATAGTGGATTGGTTGAGGGTGTGGATAGGGTCTGGAGCCACAAATATCATTAGCTTGCCATATGAGGTCTGGACAGGTATGGAGGGCACAATATTGACATAGGGATACACTGTACCGGCTATGGTACATCAGGTACTCGTTATATAATAGTGGATTCTGTTGAGGGTTGGGGATTGAGTCTGGAGACACTATCATTAGCTTGCTATATGAGGTTTGACCGGTATGGAGGTCACAATATTGACATAGTGATACACTGTACCGGGTATGGTACATCAGGTACTCGTTATATTAATAGTGGATTCTGTCAAGGGTTGAGGATAGAGTCTGCAGCCCCAATATATCATTAGCTTGATATTTGAGGTTTGACCGGTATGGAGGTCACAATATTGACATCGGGGATACACTGTACCGGGTATGGTACACCAGGTACTCGTTATATTAATAGTGGATTCTGTTGAGGGTTGGGATAGGGTCTGGAGCCAATATCATTAGCTTGATATTATATGGTTCCTTCCAACAACCATCTATACTCCTAAAATCGATTAATGAAATTTTACAAACAATGTGGCAGTCCGTGGATTCGAATCAGGTGCTCACACCGATCAACACCTTATGCATCGCACCACGAAGACAGTAAAGAATGATGGACACTGCCTACGATAGTACACTTCGAATCCTGCATATAATCTAGTGTACACACATCCCAACGCAACTCACGTAGGCTGCATATGGGAATGGAAGAGCAATTAATGGGCCTTACCACTAGGGGAAGGCCTCTCGATAAATTACCCTGAACCAATCAATTATTATGTTCCTTCCAACAACCAACTATACTCCTAAAATCGATTAATGACATTTTTACAAACATGTGGCAGTCCGTGGATTCGAATCCAGGATGCTCACACCGAAAATCAACACCTTATGCATCACCACGAAGACAGTTAAAGAATGATGGACACTGCCTACGATTTATTATGCACTTCGAATCCTGCATATCAATCTAAGCATGTACACAATCCCAACTGCAACTCACGTAGGCTATGCATATGTGAATGGAAAGAGCAATTAATGGGGCCTTAACCACTAGGGAAGTCCTCTCGATAAATTACCCCTGAACCAATATCAATATTATGTTCCTTCCAACAACCAACTTACTCCTAAAATCGATTAATGAAATTTTTACAAACACATGTGGCAGTCCGTGGATTCGAATCCAGGATGCTCACACCGAAAATCAACATCTTATGCATCGCACCACGAAGACAGTTAAAGAATGGTGGACACTGCCTACGATTTTATGCAACTTCGAATCCTGCATATCAATCTAAGCATGTACACACATCCCAACTGCAACTCACGTAGGCTATGCATATGTGAATGGAAAGAGCAATTAATGGGGCCTTAACCACTAGGGAAGTCCTCTCGATAAATTACCCTGAACCAATAATTATTATGTTTCTTCCAACAAGCAACTATACTAAAATCGATTAATGAAATTTACAAACACATGTGGCAGTCCGTGGATTCGAATCCAGGATGCTCACACCGAAAATCAACACCTTATGCATCGCACCACGAAGACAGTTAAAGAATGGTGGACACTGCCTACGATTTATTATGCAACTTCGAATCCTGCATATCAATCTAAGCATGTACACACATCCCAACTGCAACTCACGTAGGCTATGCATATGTGAATGGAAAGAGCAATTAATGGGGCCTTAAACCACTAGGGAAGTCCTCTCGATAAATTACCCCTGAACCAATATCAATTATTATGTTCCTTCCAACAACCAACTATACTTAAAAATCGATTAATGAAATTTACAAACACATGTGGCAGTCCGTGGATTCGAATCCAGGATGCTCACACCGAAAATCAACATCTTATGCATCGCACCACGAAGACAGTTAAAGAATGGTGGACACTGCCTACGATTTATTATGCAACTTCGAATCCTGCATATCAATCTAAGCATGTACACACATCCCAACTGCAACTCACGTAGGCTATGCATATGTGAATGGAAAGAGCAATTAATGGGGCCTTAACCACTAGGGAAGTCCTCTCGATAAATTACCCCTGAACCAATATCAATTATTATGTTCCTTCCAACAACCAACTATACTCCTAAAATCGATTAATGAAATTTACAAACACATGTGGCAGTCCGTGGATTCGAATCCAGGATGCTCACACCGAAAATCAACACCTTATGCATCGCACCACGAAGACAGTTAAAGAATGGTGGACACTGCCTACGATTTATTATGCAACTTCGAATCCTGCATATCAATCTAAGCATGTACACACATCCCAACTGCAACTCACGTAGGCTATGCATATGTGAATGGAAAGAGCAATTAATGGGGCCTTAACCACTAGGGAAGTCCTCTCGATAAATTACCCTGAACCAATATCAATTATTATGTTCCTTCCAACAACCAACTATACTCCTAAAATCGATTAATGAAATTTACAAACACATGTGGCAGTCCGTGGATTCGAATCCAGGATGCTCACACCGAAAATCAACACCTTATGCATCGCACCACGAAGACAGTTAAAGAATGGTGGACACTGCCTACGATTTATTATGCAACTTCGAATCCTGCATATCAATCTAAGCATGTACACACATCCCAACTGCAACTCACGTAGGCTATGCATATGTGAATGGAAAGAGCAATTAATGGGGCCTTAACCACTAGGGAAGTCCTCTCGATAAATTACCCTGAACCAATATCAATTATTATGTTCCTTCCAACAAACCAAATATACTCCTAAAATCGATTAATGAAATTTACAAACACATGTGGCAGTCCGTGGATTCGAATCCAGGATGCTCACACCGAAAATCAACACCTTATGCATCGCACCACGAAGACAGTTAAAGAATGGTGGACACTGCCTACGATTTATTATGCAACTTCGAATCCTGCATATCAATCTAAGCATGTACACACATCCCAACTGCAACTCACGTAGGCTATGCATATGTGAATGGAAAGAGCAATTAATGGGGCCTTAACCACTAGGGAAGTCCTCTCGATAAATTACCCCTGAACCAATATCAATTATTATGTTCCTTCCAACAACCAACTATACTCCTAAAATCGATTAATGAAATTTACAAACACATGTGGCAGTCCGTGGATTCGAATCCAGGATGCTCACACCGAAAATCAACACCTTATGCATCGCACCACGAAGACAGTTAAAGAATGGTGGACACTGCCTACGATTTATTATGCAACTTCGAATCCTGCATATCAATCTAAGCATGTACACACATCCCAACTGCAACTCACGTAGGCTATGCATATGTGAATGGAAAGAGCAATTAATGGGGCCTTAACCACTAGGGAAGTCCTCTCGATAAATTACCCCTGAACCAATATCAATTATTATGTTCCTTCCAACAACCAACTATACTCCTAAAATCGATTAATGAAATTTACAAACACATGTGGCAGTCCGTGGATTCGAATCCAGGATGCTCACACCGAAAATCAACACCTTATGCATCGCACCACGAAGACAGTTAAAGAATGGTGGACACTGCCTACGATTTATTATGCAACTTCGAATCCTGCATATCAATCTAAGCATGTACACACATCCCAACTGCAACTCACGTAGGCTATGCATATGTGAATGGAAAGAGCAATTAATGGGGCCTTAACCACTAGGGAAGTCCTCTCGATAAATTACCCTGAACCAATATCAATTATTATGTTCCTTCCAACAACCAACTATACTCCTAAAATCGATTAATGAAATTTACAAACACATGTGGCAGTCCGTGGATTCGAATCCAGGATGCTCACACCGAAAATCAACACCTTATGCATCGCACCACGAAGACAGTTAAAGAATGGTGGACACTGCCTACGATTTATTATGCAACTTCGAATCCTGCATATCAATCTAAGCATGTACACACATCCCAACTGCAACTCACGTAGGCTATGCATATGTGAATGGAAAGAGCAATTAATGGGGCCTTAACCACTAGGGAAGTCCTCTCGATAAATTACCCTGAACCAATATCAATTATTATGTTCCTTCCAACAACCAACTATACTCCTAAAATCGATTAATGAAATTTACAAACACATGTGGCAGTCCGTGGATTCGAATCCAGGATGCTCACACCGAAAATCAACACCTTATGCATCGCACCACGAAGACAGTTAAAGAATGGTGGACACTGCCTACGATTTATTATGCAACTTCGAATCCTGCATATCAATCTAAGCATGTACACACATCCCAACTGCAACTCACGTAGGCTATGCATATGTGAATGGAAAGAGCAATTAATGGGGCCTTAACCACTAGGGAAGTCCTCTCGATAAATTACCCCTGAACCAATATCAATTATTATGTTCCTTCCAACAACCAACTATACTCCTAAAATCGATTAATGAAATTTACAAACACATGTGGCAGTCCGTGGATTCGAATCCAGGATGCTCACACCGAAAATCAACACCTTATGCATCGCACCACGAAGACAGTTAAAGAATGGTGGACACTGCCTACGATTTATTATGCAACTTCGAATCCTGCATATCAATCTAAGCATGTACACACATCCCAACTGCAACTCACGTAGGCTATGCATATGTGAATGGAAAGAGCAATTAATGGGGCCTTAACCACTAGGGAAGTCCTCTCGATAAATTACCCCTGAACCAATATCAATTATTATGTTCCTTCCAACAACCAACTATACTCCTAAAATCGATTAATGAAATTTACAAACACATGTGGCAGTCCGTGGATTCGAATCCAGGATGCTCACACCGAAAATCAACACCTTATGCATCGCACCACGAAGACAGTTAAAGAATGGTGGACACTGCCTACGATTTATTATGCAACTTCGAATCCTGCATATCAATCTAAGCATGTACACACATCCCAACTGCAACTCACGTAGGCTATGCATATGTGAATGGAAAGAGCAATTAATGGGGCCTTAACCACTAGGGAAGTCCTCTCGATAAATTACCCCTGAACCAATATCAATTATTATGTTCCTTCCAACAACCAACTATACTCCTAAAATCGATTAATGAAATTTACAAACACATGTGGCAGTCCGTGGATTCGAATCCAGGATGCTCACACCGAAAATCAACACCTTATGCATCGCACCACGAAGACAGTTAAAGAATGGTGGACACTGCCTACGATTTATTATGCAACTTCGAATCCTGCATATCAATCTAAGCATGTACACACATCCCAACTGCAACTCACGTAGGCTATGCATATGTGAATGGAAAGAGCAATTAATGGGGCCTTAACCACTAGGGAAGTCCTCTCGATAAATTACCCTGAACCAATATCAATTATTATGTTCCTTCCAACAACCAACTATACTCCTAAAATCGATTAATGAAATTTACAAACACATGTGGCAGTCCGTGGATTCGAATCCAGGATGCTCACACCGAAAATCAACACCTTATGCATCGCACCACGAAGACAGTTAAAGAATGGTGGACACTGCCTACGATTTATTATGCAACTTCGAATCCTGCATATCAATCTAAGCATGTACACACATCCCAACTGCAACTCACGTAGGCTATGCATATGTGAATGGAAAGAGCAATTAATGGGGCCTTAACCACTAGGGAAGTCCTCTCGATAAATTACCCCTGAACCAATATCAATTATTATGTTCCTTCCAACAACCAACTATACTCCTAAAATCGATTAATGAAATTTACAAACACATGTGGCAGTCCGTGGATTCGAATCCAGGATGCTCACACCGAAAATCAACACCTTATGCATCGCACCACGAAGACAGTTAAAGAATGGTGGACACTGCCTACGATTTATTATGCAACTTCGAATCCTGCATATCAATCTAAGCATGTACACACATCCCAACTGCAACTCACGTAGGCTATGCATATGTGAATGGAAAGAGCAATTAATGGGGCCTTAACCACTAGGGAAGTCCTCTCGATAAATTACCCCTGAACCAATATCAATTATTATGTTCCTTCCAACAACCAACTATACTCCTAAAATCGATTAATGAAATTTACAAACACATGTGGCAGTCCGTGGATTCGAATCCAGGATGCTCACACCGAAAATCAACACCTTATGCATCGCACCACGAAGACAGTTAAAGAATGGTGGACACTGCCTACGATTTATTATGCAACTTCGAATCCTGCATATCAATCTAAGCATGTACACACATCCCAACTGCAACTCACGTAGGCTATGCATATGTGAATGGAAAGAGCAATTAATGGGGCCTTAACCACTAGGGAAGTCCTCTCGATAAATTACCCCTGAACCAATATCAATTATTATGTTCCTTCCAACAACCAACTATACTCCTAAAATCGATTAATGAAATTTACAAACACATGTGGCAGTCCGTGGATTCGAATCCAGGATGCTCACACCGAAAATCAACACCTTATGCATCGCACCACGAAGACAGTTAAGAATGGTGGACACTGCCTACGATTTATTATGCAACTTCGAATCCTGCATATCAATCTAAGCATGTACACACATCCCAACTGCAACTCACGTAGGCTATGCATATGTGAATGGAAAGAGCAATTAATGGGGCCTTAACCACTAGGGAAGTCCTCTCGATAAATTACCCCTGAACCAATATCAATTATTATGTTCCTTCCAACAACCAACTATACTCCTAAAATCGATTAATGAAATTTACAAACACATGTGGCAGTCCGTGGATTCGAATCCAGGATGCTCACACCGAAAATCAACACCTTATGCATCGCACCACGAAGACAGTTAAAGAATGGTGGACACTGCCTACGATTTATTATGCAACTTCGAATCCTGCATATCAATCTAAGCATGTACACACATCCCAACTGCAACTCACGTAGGCTATGCATATGTGAATGGAAAGAGCAATTAATGGGGCCTTAACCACTAGGGAAGTCCTCTCGATAAATTACCCCTGAACCAATATCAATTATTATGTTCCTTCCAACAACCAACTATACTCCTAAAATCGATTAATGAAATTTACAAACACATGTGGCAGTCCGTGGATTCGAATCCAGGATGCTCACACCGAAAATCAACACCTTATGCATCGCACCACGAAGACAGTTAAAGAATGGTGGACACTGCCTACGATTTATTATGCAACTTCGAATCCTGCATATCAATCTAAGCATGTACACACATCCCAACTGCAACTCACGTAGGCTATGCATATGTGAATGGAAAGAGCAATTAATGGGGCCTTAACCACTAGGGAAGTCCTCTCGATAAATTACCCCTGAACCAATATCAATTATTATGTTCCTTCCAACAACCAACTATACTCCTAAAATCGATTAATGAAATTTACAAACACATGTGGCAGTCCGTGGATTCGAATCCAGGATGCTCACACCGAAAATCAACACCTTATGCATCGCACCACGAAGACAGTTAAAGAATGGTGGACACTGCCTACGATTTATTATGCAACTTCGAATCCTGCATATCAATCTAAGCATGTACACACATCCCAACTGCAACTCACGTAGGCTATGCATATGTGAATGGAAAGAGCAATTAATGGGGCCTTAACCACTAGGGAAGTCCTCTCGATAAATTACCCCTGAACCAATATCAATTATTATGTTCCTTCCAACAACCAACTATACTCCTAAAATCGATTAATGAAATTTACAAACACATGTGGCAGTCCGTGGATTCGAATCCAGGATGCTCACACCGAAAATCAACACCTTATGCATCGCACCACGAAGACAGTTAAAGAATGGTGGACACTGCCTACGATTTATTATGCAACTTCGAATCCTGCATATCAATCTAAGCATGTACACACATCCCAACTGCAACTCACGTAGGCTATGCATATGTGAATGGAAAGAGCAATTAATGGGGCCTTAACCACTAGGGAAGTCCTCTCGATAAATTACCCTGAACCAATATCAATTATTATGTTCCTTCCAACAACCAACTATACTCCTAAAATCGATTAATGAAATTTACAAACACATGTGGCAGTCCGTGGATTCGAATCCAGGATGCTCACACCGAAAATCAACACCTTATGCATCGCACCACGAAGACAGTTAAAGAATGGTGGACACTGCCTACGATTTATTATGCAACTTCGAATCCTGCATATCAATCTAAGCATGTACACACATCCCAACTGCAACTCACGTAGGCTATGCATATGTGAATGGAAAGAGCAATTAATGGGGCCTTAACCACTAGGGAAGTCCTCTCGATAAATTACCCCTGAACCAATATCAATTATTATGTTCCTTCCAACAACCAACTATACTCCTAAAATCGATTAATGAAATTTACAAACACATGTGGCAGTCCGTGGATTCGAATCCAGGATGCTCACACCGAAAATCAACACCTTATGCATCGCACCACGAAGACAGTTAAAGAATGGTGGACACTGCCTACGATTTATTATGCAACTTCGAATCCTGCATATCAATCTAAGCATGTACACACATCCCAACTGCAACTCACGTAGGCTATGCATATGTGAATGGAAAGAGCAATTAATGGGGCCTTAACCACTAGGGAAGTCCTCTCGATAAATTACCCCTGAACCAATATCAATTATTATGTTCCTTCCAACAACCAACTATACTCCTAAAATCGATTAATGAAATTTACAAACACATGTGGCAGTCCGTGGATTCGAATCCAGGATGCTCACACCGAAAATCAACACCTTATGCATCGCACCACGAAGACAGTTAAAGAATGGTGGACACTGCCTACGATTTATTATGCAACTTCGAATCCTGCATATCAATCTAAGCATGTACACACATCCCAACTGCAACTCACGTAGGCTATGCATATGTGAATGGAAAGAGCAATTAATGGGGCCTTAACCACTAGGGAAGTCCTCTCGATAAATTACCCCTGAACCAATATCAATTATTATGTTCCTTCCAACAACCAACTATACTCCTAAAATCGATTAATGAAATTTACAAACACATGTGGCAGTCCGTGGATTCGAATCCAGGATGCTCACACCGAAAATCAACACCTTATGCATCGCACCACGAAGACAGTTAAAGAATGGTGGACACTGCCTACGATTTATTATGCAACTTCGAATCCTGCATATCAATCTAAGCATGTACACACATCCCAACTGCAACTCACGTAGGCTATGCATATGTGAATGGAAAGAGCAATTAATGGGGCCTTAACCACTAGGGAAGTCCTCTCGATAAATTACCCCTGAACCAATATCAATTATTATGTTCCTTCCAACAACCAACTATACTCCTAAAATCGATTAATGAAATTTACAAACACATGTGGCAGTCCGTGGATTCGAATCCAGGATGCTCACACCGAAAATCAACACCTTATGCATCGCACCACGAAGACAGTTAAAGAATGGTGGACACTGCCTACGATTTATTATGCAACTTCGAATCCTGCATATCAATCTAAGCATGTACACACATCCCAACTGCAACTCACGTAGGCTATGCATATGTGAATGGAAAGAGCAATTAATGGGGCCTTAACCACTAGGGAAGTCCTCTCGATAAATACCCCTGAACCAATATCAATTATTATGTTCCTTCCAACAACCAACTATACCCCTAAAATCGATTAATGAAATTTACAAACACATGTGGCAGTCCGTGGATTCGAATCCAGGATGCTCACACCGAAAATCAACACCTTATGCATCGCACCACGAAGACAGTTAAAGAATGGTGGACACTGCCTACGATATTATGCAACTTCGAATCCTGCATATCAATCTAAGCATGTACACACATCCCAACTGCAACTCACGTAGGCTATGCATATGTGAATGGAAAGAGCAATTAATGGGGCCTTAACCACTAGGGAAGTCCTCTCGATAAATTACCCCTGAACCAATATCAATTATTATGTTCCTTCCAACAACCAACTATACTCCTAAAATCGATTAATGAAATTTACAAAACACATGTGGCAGTCCGTGGATTCGAATCCAGGATGCTCACACCGAAAATCAACACCTTATGCATCGCACCACGAAGACAGTTAAAGAATGGTGGACACTGCCTACGATTTATTATGCAACTTCGAATCCTGCATATCAATCTAAGCATGTACACACATCCCAACTGCAACTCACGTAGGCTATGCATATGTGAATGGAAAGAGCAATTAATGGGGCCTTAACCACTAGGGAAGTCCTCTCGATAAATTACCCCTGAACCAATATCAATTATTATGTTCCTTCCAACAACCAACTATACTCCTAAAATCGATTAATGAAATTTACAAACACATGTGGCAGTCCGTGGATTCGAATCCAGGATGCTCACACCGAAAATCAACACCTTATGCATCGCACCACGAAGACAGTTAAAGAATGGTGGACACTGCCTTCGATTTATTATGCAACTTCGAATCCTGCATATCAATCTAAGAATGTACACACATCCCAACTGCAACTCACGTAGGCTATGCATATGTGAATGGAAAGAGCAATAATGGGGCCTTAAAACTAGGGAAGTCCTCTCGATAAATTACCCCTGACCAATATCATTATTATGTTCCTTCCAACAACCAACTATACTCCTAAAATCGATTAATGAAATTTACAAACACATGTGGCAGTCCGTGGATTCGAATCCAGGATGCTCACACCGAAAATCACACCTTATGCATCGCACCACGAAGACAGTTAAAGAATGGTGGACACTGCCTACGATTTATTATGCAACTTCGAATCCTGCATATCAATCTAAGCATGTACACACATCCCAACTGCAACTCACGTAGGCTATGCATATGTGAATGGAAAGAGCAATTAATGGGGCCTTAACCACTAGGGAAGTCCTCTCGATAAATTACCCCTGAACCAATATCAATTATTATGTTCCTTCCAACAACCAACTATACTCCTAAAATCGATTAATGAAATTTACAAACACATGTGGCAGTCCGTGGATTCGAATCCAGGATGCTCACACCGAAAATCAACACCTTATGCATCGCACCACGAAGACAGTTAAAGAATGGTGGACACTGCCTACGATTTATTATGCAACTTCGAATCCTGCATATCAATCTAAGCATGTACACACATCCCAACTGCAACTCACGTAGGCTATGCATATGTGAATGGAAAGAGCAATTAATGGGGCCTTAACCACTAGGGAAGTCCTCTCGATAAATTACCCCTGAACCAATATCAATTATTATGTTCCTTCCAACAACCAACTATACTCCTAAAATCGATTAATGAAATTTACAAACACATGTGGCAGTCCGTGGATTCGAATCCAGGATGCTCACACCGAAAATCAACACCTTATGCATCGCACCACGAAGACAGTTAAAGAATGGTGGACACTGCCTACGATTTATTATGCAACTTCGAATCCTGCATATCAATCTAAGCATGTACACACATCCCAACTGCAACTCACGTAGGCTATGCATATGTGAATGGAAAGAGCAATTAATGGGGCCTTAACCACTAGGGAAGTCCTCTCGATAAATTACCCCTGAACCAATATCAATTATTATGTTCCTTCCAACAACCAACTATACTCCTAAAATCGATTAATGAAATTTACAAACACATGTGGCAGTCCGTGGATTCGAATCCAGGATGCTCACACCGAAAATCAACACCTTATGCATCGCACCACGAAGACAGTTAAAGAATGGTGGACACTGCCTACGATTTATTATGCAACTTCGAATCCTGCATATCAATCTAAGCATGTACACACATCCCAACTGCAACTCACGTAGGCTATGCATATGTGAATGGAAAGAGCAATTAATGGGGCCTTAACCACTAGGGAAGTCCTCTCGATAAATTACCCCTGAACCAATATCAATTATTATGTTCCTTCCAACAACCAACTATACTCCTAAAATCGATTAATGAAATTTACAAACACATGTGGCAGTCCGTGGATTCGAATCCAGGATGCTCACACCGAAAATCAACACCTTATGCATCGCACCACGAAGACAGTTAAAGAATGGTGGACACTGCCTACGATTTATTATGCAACTTCGAATCCTGCATATCAATCTAAGCATGTACACACATCCCAACTGCAACTCACGTAGGCTATGCATATGTGAATGGAAAGAGCAATTAATGGGGCCTTAACCACTAGGGAAGTCCTCTCGATAAATTACCCCTGAACCAATATCAATTATTATGTTCCTTCCAACAACCAACTATACTCCTAAAATCGATTAATGAAATTTACAAACACATGTGGCAGTCCGTGGATTCGAATCCAGGATGCTCACACCGAAAATCAACACCTTATGCATCGCACCACGAAGACAGTTAAAGAATGGTGGACACTGCCTACGATTTATTATGCAACTTCGAATCCTGCATATCAATCTAAGCATGTACACACATCCCAACTGCAACTCACGTAGGCTATGCATATGTGAATGGAAAGAGCAATTAATGGGGCCTTAACCACTAGGGAAGTCCTCTCGATAAATTACCCCTGAACCAATATCAATTATTATGTTCCTTCCAACAACCAACTATACTCCTAAAATCGATTAATGAAATTTACAAACACATGTGGCAGTCCGTGGATTCGAATCCAGGATGCTCACACCGAAAATCAACACCTTATGCATCGCACCACGAAGACAGTTAAAGAATGGTGGACACTGCCTACGATTTATTATGCAACTTCGAATCCTGCATATCAATCTAAGCATGTACACACATCCCAACTGCAACTCACGTAGGCTATGCATATGTGAATGGAAAGAGCAATTAATGGGGCCTTAACCACTAGGGAAGTCCTCTCGATAAATTACCCCTGAACCAATATCAATTATTATGTTCCTTCCAACAACCAACTATACTCCTAAAATCGATTAATGAAATTTACAAACACATGTGGCAGTCCGTGGATTCGAATCCAGGATGCTCACACCGAAAATCAACACCTTATGCATCGCACCACGAAGACAGTTAAAGAATGGTGGACACTGCCTACGATTTATTATGCAACTTCGAATCCTGCATATCAATCTAAGCATGTACACACATCCCAACTGCAACTCACGTAGGCTATGCATATGTGAATGGAAAGAGCAATTAATGGGGCCTTAACCACTAGGGAAGTCCTCTCGATAAATTACCCCTGAACCAATATCAATTATTATGTTCCTTCCAACAACCAACTATACTCCTAAAATCGATTAATGAAATTTACAAACACATGTGGCAGTCCGTGGATTCGAATCCAGGATGCTCACACCGAAAATCAACACCTTATGCATCGCACCACGAAGACAGTTAAAGAATGGTGGACACTGCCTACGATTTATTATGCAACTTCGAATCCTGCATATCAATCTAAGCATGTACACACATCCCAACTGCAACTCACGTAGGCTATGCATATGTGAATGGAAAGAGCAATTAATGGGGCCTTAACCACTAGGGAAGTCCTCTCGATAAATTACCCCTGAACCAATATCAATTATTATGTTCCTTCCAACAACCAACTATACTCCTAAAATCGATTAATGAAATTTACAAACACATGTGGCAGTCCGTGGATTCGAATCCAGGATGCTCACACCGAAAATCAAACCTTATGCATCGCACCACGAAGACAGTTAAAGAATGGTGGACACTGCCTACGATTTATTATGCAACTTCGAATCCTGCATATCAATCTAAGCATGTACACACATCCCAACTGCAACTCACGTAGGCTATGCATATGTGAATGGAAAGAGCAATTAATGGGGCCTTAACCACTAGGGAAGTCCTCTCGATAAATTACCCCTGAACCAATATCAATTATTATGTTCCTTCCAACAACCAACTATACTCCTAAAATCGATTAATGAAATTTACAAACACATGTGGCAGTCCGTGGATTCGAATCCAGGATGCTCACACCGAAAATCAACACCTTATGCATCGCACCACGAAGACAGTTAAAGAATGGTGGACACTGCCTACGATTTATTATGCAACTTCGAATCCTGCATATCAATCTAAGCATGTACACACATCCCAACTGCAACTCACGTAGGCTATGCATATGTGAATGGAAAGAGCAATTAATGGGGCCTTAACCACTAGGGAAGTCCTCTCGATAAATTACCCCTGAACCAATATCAATTATTATGTTCCTTCCAACAACCAACTATACTCCTAAAATCGATTAATGAAATTTACAAACACATGTGGCAGTCCGTGGATTCGAATCCAGGATGCTCACACCGAAAATCAACACCTTATGCATCGCACCACGAAGACAGTTAAAGAATGGTGGACACTGCCTACGATTTATTATGCAACTTCGAATCCTGCATATCAATCTAAGCATGTACACACATCCCAACTGCAACTCACGTAGGCTATGCATATGTGAATGGAAAGAGCAATTAATGGGGCCTTAACCACTAGGGAAGTCCTCTCGATAAATTACCCCTGAACCAATATCAATTATTATGTTCCTTCCAACAACCAACTATACTCCTAAAATCGATTAATGAAATTTACAAACACATGTGGCAGTCCGTGGATTCGAATCCAGGATGCTCACACCGAAAATCAACACCTTATGCATCGCACCACGAAGACAGTTAAAGAATGGTGGACACTGCCTACGATTTATTATGCAACTTCGAATCCTGCATATCAATCTAAGCATGTACACACATCCCAACTGCAACTCACGTAGGCTATGCATATGTGAATGGAAAGAGCAATTAATGGGGCCTTAACCACTAGGGAAGTCCTCTCGATAAATTACCCCTGAACCAATATCAATTATTATGTTCCTTCCAACAACCAACTATACTCCTAAAATCGATTAATGAAATTTACAAACACATGTGGCAGTCCGTGGATCGAATCCAGGATGCTCACACCGAAAATCAACACCTTATGCATCGCACCACGAAGACAGTTAAAGAATGGTGGACACTGCCTACGATTTATTATGCAACTTCGAATCCTGCATATCAATCTAAGCATGTACACACATCCCAACTGCAACTCACGTAGGCTATGCATATGTGAATGGAAAGAGAAATTAATGGGGCCTTAACCACTAGGGAAGTCCTCTCGTGAATGCTCACACGAAATCAACACCTTATGCATCGCATAAAGAATGTTGGGACATGCAATCTCAATCAAGCATGAACACACACCCCAACTGAAACTCACGTAGGCTATGCATATGGGAAGGGAAAGAGAAATTAAGGGGCCTTTACCCACTGGGGAATCCTTCTGGATAAATTACCCCTGAACAATATCAAATTATTAGGTTCCTTCCAACAACCAACTATACTCTAAAATCGATTAATGAAATTTACAAACACATGTGGCAGTCCGTGGATTCGAATCCAGGATGCTCACACCGAAAATCAACACCTTATGCATCGCACCACGAAGACAGTTAAAGAATGGTGGACACTGCCTACGATTTATTATGCAACTTCGAATCCTGCATATCAATCTAAGCATGTACACACATCCCAACTGCAACTCACGTAGGCTATGCATATGTGAATGGAAAGAGCAATTAATGGGGCCTTAACCACTAGGGAAGTCCTCTCGATAAATTACCCCTGAACCAATATCAATTATTATGTTCCTTCCAACAACCAACTATACTCCTAAAATCGATTAATGAAATTTACAAACACATGTGGCAGTCCGTGGATTCGAATCCAGGATGCTCACACCGAAAATCAACACCTTATGCATCGCACCACGAAGACAGTTAAAGAATGGTGGACACTGCCTACGATTTATTATGCAACTTCGAATCCTGCATATCAATCTAAGCATGTACACACATCCCAACTGCAACTCACGTAGGCTATGCATATGTGAATGGAAAGAGCAATTAATGGGGCCTTAACCACTAGGGAAGTCCTCTCGATAAATTACCCCTGAACCAATATCAATTATTATGTTCCTTCCAACAACCAACTATACTCCTAAAATCGATTAATGAAATTTACAAACACATGTGGCAGTCCGTGGATTCGAATCCAGGATGCTCACACCGAAAATCAACACCTTATGCATCGCACCACGAAGACAGTTAAAGAATGGTGGACACTGCCTACGATTTATTATGCAACTTCGAATCCTGCATATCAATCTAAGCATGTACACACATCCCAACTGCAACTCACGTAGGCTATGCATATGTGAATGGAAAGAGCAATTAATGGGGCCTTAACCACTAGGGAAGTCCTCTCGATAAATTACCCCTGAACCAATATCAATTATTATGTTCCTTCCAACAACCAACTATACTCCTAAAATCGATTAATGAAATTTACAAACACATGTGGCAGTCCGTGGATTCGAATCCAGGATGCTCACACCGAAAATCAACACCTTATGCATCGCACCACGAAGACAGTTAAAGAATGGTGGACACTGCCTACGATTTATTATGCAACTTCGAATCCTGCATATCAATCTAAGCATGTACACACATCCCAACTGCAACTCACGTAGGCTATGCATATGTGAATGGAAAGAGCAATTAATGGGGCCTTAACCACTAGGGAAGTCCTCTCGATAAATTACCCCTGAACCAATATCAATTATTATGTTCCTTCCAACAACCAACTATACTCCTAAAATCGATTAATGAAATTTACAAACACATGTGGCAGTCCGTGGATTCGAATCCAGGATGCTCACACCGAAAATCAACACCTTATGCATCGCACCACGAAGACAGTTAAAGAATGGTGGACACTGCCTACGATTTATTATGCAACTTCGAATCCTGCATATCAATCTAAGCATGTACACACATCCCAACTGCAACTCACGTAGGCTATGCATATGTGAATGGAAAGAGCAATTAATGGGGCCTTAACCACTAGGGAAGTCCTCTCGATAAATTACCCCTGAACCAATATCAATTATTATGTTCCTTCCAACAACCAACTATACTCCTAAAATCGATTAATGAAATTTACAAACACATGTGGCAGTCCGTGGATTCGAATCCAGGATGCTCACACCGAAAATCAACACCTTATGCATCGCACCACGAAGACAGTTAAAGAATGGTGGACACTGCCTACGATTTATTATGCAACTTCGAATCCTGCATATCAATCTAAGCATGTACACACATCCCAACTGCAACTCACGTAGGCTATGCATATGTGAATGGAAAGAGCAATTAATGGGGCCTTAACCACTAGGGAAGTCCTCTCGATAAATTACCCCTGAACCAATATCAATTATTATGTTCCTTCCAACAACCAACTATACTCCTAAAATCGATTAATGAAATTTACAAACACATGTGGCAGTCCGTGGATTCGAATCCAGGATGCTCACACCGAAAATCAACACCTTATGCATCGCACCACGAAGACAGTTAAAGAATGGTGGACACTGCCTACGATTTATTATGCAACTTCGAATCCTGCATATCAATCTAAGCATGTACACACATCCCAACTGCAACTCACGTAGGCTATGCATATGTGAATGGAAAGAGCAATTAATGGGGCCTTAACCACTAGGGAAGTCCTCTCGATAAATTACCCCTGAACCAATATCAATTATTATGTTCCTTCCAACAACCAACTATACTCCTAAAATCGATTAATGAAATTTACAAACACATGTGGCAGTCCGTGGATTCGAATCCAGGATGCTCACACCGAAAATCAACACCTTATGCATCGCACCACGAAGACAGTTAAAGAATGGTGGACACTGCCTACGATTTATTATGCAACTTCGAATCCTGCATATCAATCTAAGCATGTACACACATCCCAACTGCAACTCACGTAGGCTATGCATATGTGAATGGAAAGAGCAATTAATGGGGCCTTAACCACTAGGGAAGTCCTCTCGATAAATTACCCCTGAACCAATATCAATTATTATGTTCCTTCCAACAACCAACTATACTCCTAAAATCGATTAATGAAATTTACAAACACATGTGGCAGTCCGTGGATTCGAATCCAGGATGCTCACACCGAAAATCAACACCTTATGCATCGCACCACGAAGACAGTTAAAGAATGGTGGACACTGCCTACGATTTATTATGCAACTTCGAATCCTGCATATCAATCTAAGCATGTACACACATCCCAACTGCAACTCACGTAGGCTATGCATATGTGAATGGAAAGAGCAATTAATGGGGCCTTAACCACTAGGGAAGTCCTCTCGATAAATTACCCCTGAACCAATATCAATTATTATGTTCCTTCCAACAACCAACTATACTCCTAAAATCGATTAATGAAATTTACAAACACATGTGGCAGTCCGTGGATTCGAATCCAGGATGCTCACACCGAAAATCAACACCTTATGCATCGCACCACGAAGACAGTTAAAGAATGGTGGACACTGCCTACGATTTATTATGCAACTTCGAATCCTGCATATCAATCTAAGCATGTACACACATCCCAACTGCAACTCACGTAGGCTATGCATATGTGAATGGAAAGAGCAATTAATGGGGCCTTAACCACTAGGGAAGTCCTCTCGATAAATTACCCCTGAACCAATATCAATTATTATGTTCCTTCCAACAACCAACTATACTCCTAAAATCGATTAATGAAATTTACAAACACATGTGGCAGTCCGTGGATTCGAATCCAGGATGCTCACACCGAAAATCAACACCTTATGCATCGCACCACGAAGACAGTTAAAGAATGGTGGACACTGCCTACGATTTATTATGCAACTTCGAATCCTGCATATCAATCTAAGCATGTACACACATCCCAACTGCAACTCACGTAGGCTATGCATATGTGAATGGAAAGAGCAATTAATGGGGCCTTAACCACTAGGGAAGTCCTCTCGATAAATTACCCCTGAACCAATATCAATTATTATGTTCCTTCCAACAACCAACTATACTCCTAAAATCGATTAATGAAATTTACAAACACATGTGGCAGTCCGTGGATTCGAATCCAGGATGCTCACACCGAAAATCAACACCTTATGCATCGCACCACGAAGACAGTTAAAGAATGGTGGACACTGCCTACGATTTATTATGCAACTTCGAATCCTGCATATCAATCTAAGCATGTACACACATCCCAACTGCAACTCACGTAGGCTATGCATATGTGAATGGAAAGAGCAATTAATGGGGCCTTAACCACTAGGGAAGTCCTCTCGATAAATTACCCCTGAACCAATATCAATTATTATGTTCCTTCCAACAACCAACTATACTCCTAAAATCGATTAATGAAATTTACAAACACATGTGGCAGTCCGTGGATTCGAATCCAGGATG
>CM064496.1:2597636-2702937 GCA_032716605.1 Paralithodes platypus
CGCCGCCGATGAACCAGGGCCATGGAGCAGCACAACCAGAGGGCCAGACACGTGCCACCACAGAGCAGGGAGGTAGGCCGTAGAGGACACACAGAGCGAGTGGCGCAAGCAGGACTTGTCGCTCTCCAACCTCGGCGAGCGACAACCTACGCGAATGCTAGGCAGGCTAGCTGCACTACATGAACACACAGCATAATCAGCACGTCGAAGGAGTAAGTGGAGTGAATGTCCAAGAAGCACCAGGGACGGAGCATGGGGAAACAGCAACACACATGCAAACAGGTATCGTACTCACCCTAAACTGGGAGCACAGAGGAAGGTGAGGAGGGCGGGGGAGCGGGAAGAGCACTAGCAGAACCTGCAAAGATGGAGAAAGTGTTAACCACCACTCAACATCTTACATGCAGGGCCTATAACACCAGTAAAGTGCATACACCAATATAGTATCAGGCAACAAGATGACATAACAAAAGTCAATAGTGAAAGCCAACTATTACCGCAAATTTGCGGGCCAATGGAGGCATAACCGTACACCGACACCATACTCCTGCAATTTCGCGGACCCCCCCAACATCTCCGCAAATTTGGGGGGAACCCGAAATGTCCCAGAGGCCCGAATCGAGCCCCCCGCAAATTTGCGGGACCGGCCGAGATGGTCCAGCGCCGAAAAAGCGAGAGGAGCGTCTAGGGAATACCAAAAGAGGCCCAGAAAAAAGCGTCATCTCCTTATGAACTCCAAGCGACGATGGCCATCAAGCTGAGCAGTGTCCTCCTTGATAATATCCTGACTCAACCGGTCAAGGGAGAGGCAAGGAAGACACACCAGGGGAGAGGAGGCACATCCCCTAGGAACCACCCAACCCACAGAGATAGAGCAAAGCCCATGAGGAGAAGTGGCAGGAAGGGTGGTTTGGCACAAACAGGGGCCCCCGTAGGTTACCCCAGGATTGGGCAAAAGGGTATGAAAGGATGGAGGTGAAAACAGTAAGGGAACACAAAAACCAGTAAATGAAACTGGCGAGAAAAAGGGTGGCCTAGCCGTGAGGAGAGAATGTGTCAGGGGCGAAAAACCCTGTGGTGTGAGGGAGGGGCCCCCGTGGGGTACCCCCAGGATATCACGAACCACCAAGCCGCCCAGGCCCTTGAGACACAGTGAAGGCTCGAAAGGGGGGCTCGGGAATAACGCTAATACTGCGGCCGACACAAACACGCCACCCACAAATCTCAGATCGTGAACTAACTGTACACCTAGGCTATGAAAATATCAAACCGCATAGGGGCATAGCAATCCCTGAATGAGAAACAAGCTAGGCTAAAATAAGCTAAAAGCTAAACTATGCCCAGACTAACAGGAAAAAAGAATATGAAAAGAGAAAGGAATGAAAAACACACACGAGGAACGCCAGGCGCCCCCGTACCTTCGGTAGCTATTTCCACACGCGTCTCCATTAAACACACTGAGGAGCCCATTTACGTGTTACCTAGATCACGTAACATCTGTCTAACAAAAAAGAAGGCCAGATAAGCCGAAACAAACCTAAACAGGGTGAATTAAAGGAGCACAACAAAAGCGACTGCATTCAATGGAGCGCGTGAAAAAATGATAACAAGAGAGGGTCGCTCATGCGCACTTTCGACAGGGATCGGCGCATGACGGAACACGGGATGGGCCTTGAGCGGTAACTAAGGTAAACCGCTTTTTCTTCTCTTCTATACTTTTTTCACCTTCGGTGGTAGTTTTGGTTAATGTACAACGTCTCCTAGAGCAAGATAAGGAGTAGACTCTAGACGTTTTCTTTTTAACCGCGGTTGGAATGACGACATAGCAGTCAAAATAGACAAGTCGTCATTGCAATTAGGTTAATAGCCTTGACGTTGGATTTGCCAAGACTACTAACAAATATACTAATGACTATACTGTTTCAGCGACCAGGTAGATGTCAATAGTTCCAGCTGATTGACTTGTGCGACCGTGATTATTTAAATCTTTAAGAATTAATTATTACTAAAGGACGAGACATTGACCACTATCGCATGAGTTAATCAGCTAGACTTATTGACAGCTCACCTCAGCATTGCTGAAACAGAGTATAGTGATCCAGCAGCCCACATAATGGACACATTAACAATGCCCATTACAAACTAATGGTCCTCGGAGTCACCGTCCTACAGATATTATCTGCCATCACCCACAGTGGTTACAGGAGAATTCGCCCCGAAACCAAGTCGCCCCGCTCTTGGACAACGAGTTCGCCCCGTTTATTCCCCCACCACCACCACCACCACCACCACTCCTGGAGCTTACCACTTATTTCCATCCCTCCCCCAACCCCTGAGGTCTTCTGTAGTAAAAACTGATGCAAAGAAGGAATTGAGGACATTACTCATGGTACTCATTTGTAGGTTAGGTTAGGTTAGGTTAGGTTAGGTTAGGTTGTTAGGTTAGGTTAGGTTAGGTTAGGGTAAGGTTAGTTTAGGTTAGGTTAATAGGTTTGGTTTGGTTTGGTTAGGTTTGATAGATGAATAGAGGGGGAATTCTTCAGTACCCCTTTAGGGTGGAGGGGGGACATTAACGGGGCGAACTCGCGGCGGGGCTACTTCTCAAAGCGGGGCGAACTTGTTTCGGGGCGAATTCTCCAGTATTCCTCACAGTGCACTCGGTTTATGATTACGCATATAGTTATTAATGATTATATAGGGTGACAGTCTCTTATCTAACTTATACATTTTACTTATACTCATACAGCTGCCACGTAGAATTGTGATATAATTATGGTCTCTTCAGGCCTAGCGTGGTTGCTAAGTTTCAGTATATCTTAAATAGTTTCTACGCATGTTTTTCTCTTCCAGAAGCCAATAGGTACAAGTCATAACATGATTGGTTGTTAAAATATCAGTGGATATATCTTTTTCATGAGCTACCCTGGCAACCTGTAACAGGCTGATTTAGTTGCGAAAGATAATAATGTAGAAAGTGCGGTCCCTGTGACTCTCCTGCCAAACCACTATTCCTACACACAGAGAGAGAGAGAGAGAGAGAGAGAGAGAAAGATAGCTAGAGCCATAACATATACTGATATGCGCGTGCATGCAGTGAAACATTAGTGTTTATGGAAACACAAGTGTGTGTGTGTGTGTGTGTCTTTGAAAGATCATATTAGCATTGTTGACCCTCCTGGCCCGGGCATGTCCTCCAAAGGACAGTGTGGGCTTCCCGGGCGATCTATCCGAAAAACGTCTAGGCCTAGGCTACCGTATTTTTGTTTAGTTTAACTGCTAGAAATTTCCCATGCATCTATAAACGTAGTGCGGTTTCAAATCTGTAGACTGGCATTGAGTAGAGCTCTCTAAGTCAACTGGTTCAGTTGTGATGACGATTTCCGTGGAGCGAATTTTTCCGCGATGTTGACAATATCGGAGCTTTTCAGACACTAATTTCGTCTGACGTCACAATAACATTGATCCGACGTCTCCTTATTGTTTTCGGAGGTGCGGTGACGCAACGGTCAGCTTTGTTTATATGCGTCGGACGCACAGCGTTCAGACCAAGCTGAATAGGCTTTCAAGCTTACTACCTGTTAACAGGACACCCGGGCTCCTGCCCTTATTTCATGGTGTCCTTTCACACTGACACCCGGGCAGGAAGGGTTAAAAAGTTTTCCAGAGGTTAGGTTTGCTCAATCGTCTGTTACCCCCTTATCCCCGTACAGTCTCTTTCTCCATACAGGGACACTGTTGTAAGCGTATCAGGTATTGTTCGCATATGAAAAATGCCTCTGAAAGGGTGCAGTCAAAGGCATGTAATCTCTACTGTTCTCCACCATATTGTCTACAATATCTCCACATTGTCAAAACTGCATGTATATTACTGTTATGCCATTATTATAATCAGTGTTCTGCACAGCTGTCCCAGCGTATACCTCTCACTCTGCAGAGACAGAGGGCCACCTGCTGCGTAACTCGTTCCCACCACTTTTCTGCTCACCATCCAAAGCCAACAGTTAACTTAAATTTCCCCGTAATTCCAGTGCACCTTGAATATGGTTCTGTACTAAGCATTCTGTTCTGACCGGGGGAAGGGGGTCAATAGGAGGTCACATTGTTTATAAGTAGTTTTGCCTCTTTGTCTCTTTCATACGCAGAGAAACAATTTATTAGGTTAAAGGGAAGTGGAGATCACATCAAACCTTTGATTGTCATATCGAGGAATTGGGTTGCTTGTAATGGGAATTTACATTACATAGGTGAAGTGGCTCTGCGGGTCATTTTTTTCATATGTTTAGATGAATATAATTATAGAGTAAACATTACCGAATAATAATTATTTTGATTAATAAATACTCTATCCACAGATATTAGAGTCAAGCTTTCGTGTATAAGTCTTTTCGATGTATTCGTCCATTTAGTTCGTCTCTCCCTTTCCTTCTCGCTCTCTCTCTCTGAACGGTTTAATTATATTTGCATTGCTATCCAAATGTATATGCTAATAGCAAACACCTTTATCATACATATCAACATTGGGAAATGCAAACCACTAAAACTTCTCTGGGGCTACTTTGAAAGTATATAGAGTTTTCCAATGACATTTTAGTAGGACCTATTTTTCTAATAAGTTATAACGACTTTAAAGTTTGTAGCACTTATTTCCGAGCAAATAATTGATTTGTTTCTATTTAAGTAGGTTACCAGTTCTAAAGTCTGATATTTTTGTACTGTATTTTAGTCATATATATATTTTTTCTTCTCCAAACTCCCTTCTCAAACACAAAATACACATCTGGAGAATATCATAATTATATCAATATATATTGCACTGCTTTTACTGCTGAATGACCTATTTTCTCTAACAGTGTAGGATTCTTTGGTGTAAGCGACTAGTTATGAAAGCTGATATTTTGGTATGGGAATTTCACTAATGATGACTAGATGGATATGGATATGCAATACGTCATTATGTTATTTTAAGTAACAACACAATGCTACACATAATGCTGTATTTGAAGAAAAAGGCATGAGACAGAGAGGTATGAGGAGCCCCAAAACAAATGCCGCAAATCGACAATACGGGCCAGCCCGGGACCTCAACAAAAATTAAGAGACCAACATTAACCCAAAGAAGAGCAAATGAACATCAGCTAAGGAAAAGACTAATCTATAATGTGGATAGATATAGATAGATAGATAAATAGATAGTGTGAGTGAATGAGTGAGAAAGAGCTGTCTTACTAAATAGATAGTGAATCTAGCAATCCCTACAAATTGGTTTGTAATCAATAATTACACATAAACATATGCTTCTTAAAGGCAGATTTCACTAGCAAAAACTATTTACATCTTAATTAATATCAAGAGATAAAACAGTAACCATAACACTGGTGAAATAATTCACGGAACCCCCTCCCCCACCCTACATATTTCCAACTTTCCCTACACCATCCCCTCCCCCCCCCCTCCTCCGTGTAGCCCACCCCTCTCCTTCCCAACAAATCTAATGATGCCATCTATGGGACATAATATGCAACATATTCAGGGTGGGGTGGAGTGAGCGATCTTAGTAATACCAGAGCGAAAGACCCAGCGAAATTACCATTAGGTGGCCCAGTCGGAAAGGTGACCGACTGTACATGAAGAAAAAAAAGGGCTTAGCTGTCAGTCGTAAGTCGGGTGAGAGCGTCGATGAAGAAATGATGAGTTGTTGTTGACTATTGTGGGCACTGAAGCACAGCTAATGAATCACAGCTGTGATGAATCACAGATTCTGATGAAATCTATGTGAGCTCTGCCGGCTGTCTCCCAGCACGGCCACCAGCAGAACGCTGCCGGCTCCAGGAAAAATATCGTACCGCACTGATGATACGATTGTCTAAGGTACTAATATATATATTTGTTAGTAGTCTTGGCAAATCCAACGTCAAGGCTATTAACCTAATTGCAATGACGACTTGTCTATTTTGACTGCTATGTCCTCATTCCAACCGCGGTTAAAAAGAAAACGTCTAGAGTCTACTCCTTATCTTGCTCTAGGAGACGTTGTACATTAACCAAAACTACCACCGAAGGTGAAAAAAGCATAGAAGAGAAGAAAATGGGGTTTACCTTAGTTACCGCTTAAGGCCCATCCCGTGTTCCGTCATGTGCAGATCCCTGTCGAACGTGCGCATGAGCGACCCTCTCTTGTCATCATTTTTTCACGCGCTCCATTGAATGAAGTCGCTTTTGTTGTGTGCTCCTTTAACCCGTTGAAGCCCCGATAGTATATATTTTGTTCACCCCAGTCCCAAGCCATTTTCACTTATTTTTTTTGTTTGCTAAAATGGAAGACAAGGATGAGAAATGAAAAAAAAAAAAAAAAAATCACCTCTGACATTTTTTTTTTTGGGGGGGGGGAGCCTCAAAAAAATGTGTTGAGCCAAAATGGAAGAGAATGGTGAGAAATGAAGACAAAAATAAAAAAAAAATCATTTCGGTCATTTGGGGGGGGGGGGGGGGTTTCAATAGTTCGTCTCCCCCGCATGACCACCCGCCCGGGAGCACTAGGGTAAAAACTGAGTATGGCATTGTGCGGCATACATCCTAAGGAGTATCTCACATTAATCTCTCTAGCTCCCATACGACCGGAGTAATGAAGGTTCAAAGTGGCGGTGAACTAGGGGTGTAAACTATCCCCACTAAGCCCACCACCACCAGCCGCGCGGCTGTCTCGGCCCGCTCACACCTACTGGCCTGGCTCCCACACACACTACGGTACCTCCCCCTCCTATTCTCCCGCCATTTCCTACCTTACGAGCCACGTAAGTGTTTTTTATATGTCGGACGCACGTGATGCGTCGCTGGGAGTTGGTGATCAAAGACTGCCGACGCAACACGTGCGACGCTGGGTCTCTGCGGGTTAATTCACCCTGTTTAGGTTCGTTTCGGCTTATCTGGCCTTCTTTTTTGTTAGACAGATGTTACGTGATCTAGGGCATACATAAATGGGCTCCTAAGTGTGTATAATGGAGACGCGTGTGGAAATAGCCTACCGAAGGTACGGGGGCGCCTGGCGTTCCTCGTATATGTTTTTCATTCTTTCTCTTTTCATATTATTTTTTCCTGTTAGTCTGGGCATAGTTTAGCTTTTAGCTTACTTTAGCCTAGCTCGTTTTCTCATTCAGGACTTGCTATGCCCCTATGAGTTTTCATTTTTTCATAGCCTAGGTGTACCGTTGGTAAACAATCTGAGATTTCGTTGGTGGCGGTGCTGTTTGTAGAGTTTGTGTCGGCTGCATTATTAGCGTTATTCCCGAGTCCCCCCTTTCGAGTCCTTCACTGTGTCTCAAGGGCCTGGGCGACAGGTGGTTCGTGATACTCCAGGGGTACCCCACGGGGGCCCCTCTTTCACACCACAGGGTTTTTCGTCCCTGACACATTCTCTGCTCACGGCTAGGCCACCCTTTTTCTCACCAGTTTCATTTACTGGTTTTTGTTTTCTCTTCCTGTTTCACCTCCATCCTTTCATAGTCTTTTGCCCAATCCAGGGGTACCTCATGGGGGCCCCTGTTTGTGGGAAACCACCCTCCCTGCCACTTCTCCTCATGGGCTTTGCTCTATCTCTGTGGGTTGGGTGGTTCCTGGGGGATGTGCCTCCTCTCCCCTGGTGTGTCTTCCTTGCCTCTCCCTTTACCGGTTGAGTCAGGATATATTCAAGGAAGACACTGCTCAGCTTGATGGCCATCATTGCTTGGAGTTCATAAGGAGATGACGCATTTTTTGTGGCCTTTTTTGGTATTCCCAAGATGCTCCTCTCGCTTTTTTCGGCGCCGGACCATCTCGGCCGGTCCCGCAAATTTGCGGGGGCTTGATTCGATCCTCTGGGACATTTCGGCTCCCCGCAAATTTGCGGAGATCGTTGGGGGGTCCCGCAAAATTGCGGGAGGGTGGTGTCGGTACGGTTATGCCTCCATTGGCCCGCAAATTTTGCGGTAATAGTTGGCTTTCACTATTGACTTTTTTTTATGTCATCTTGTTGCCTGATACTATATTGGTGTATGCACTTTACTGGTGTTATAGGCCCTGCATGTAAGATGTTGAGTGGTGGTTAACACTTTCTCCATCTTTGCAGGTTCTGCTAGTGCTCTTCCGCCTCAGCCGCCCTCCTTACCTACCTCTGTGCTCCCAGTTTAGGGTGAGTACGGATACCTGTTTGCATGTGTGTTCCTGTTTCCCCATGCTCCTTCCCTGGTTCTTCTTGGACATTCTCTCCACTTACTCCTTTGACGTGCTGATTATGGTGTGTGTTCTTCTAGTGCAGGTAGGCTGCCTTGCTTTCGCCTTGGTTGTCTCTCCCCGTGCTTGGAGAGCCACAAGTCCTGCTTGCGCCACTCGCTCTGTGTGTCCTCTACGGCCTACCTCCCTTTCTGTGTGGCACGTGTCTGTCCCTGGTGGTTGTGCTGCTCCATGGCCCTGGTTCCTCGGCGGCGGCTGTGGTGTCTGCTTCCCTTCCGTCGGTGTGGACGATGGTCTCCCGCCACATTAGGGCTGTGGGCCACCGTTCCCCGGCCTTTGTTGCCGACCGGATCCGCGTCGCCCTGGGTATCCCTGACCCGACTGAAGGCCGTTCACCTGGCCCTCTCCCTGCTCGGGCCCTCTCCCCTGGGTCCCGCAGCCGGTCATCCCATCGTCGGGGGGTTCCCCGGCTCCGTCCACGCTCTCGCTCGCCTCGTCGTCCTCCTGATCGCCTTGCCGACGCCCATCGCCCTCGTCATGGTTCTCGCCCTGAGGCCGGGGTTAGCGGCTCTGCCCCTGTGCTCCCTCCCCTGGCCTCTACGGATAGGGGCTCTACTCCCTTCCGCCCGCTTCCCCAGCTCAGACGACTTCCTCTTACATTGTCCTCTCCGCACGCGGTTGTTCATGCTGTAGCTGGCCCTCTGCTCCCTCCTCCTACACTGTCCAGGAGGGTCCGCCTGGATGTCGTTGCTTCTCCTACTTCACCTGCTTCAGTGCCTATTCTTCCTTCACGGTCTCGTCCCACGGTGGTGGTCACTCCCTCCTCCGCCTCGGTGTCGGGCCGCCCTGTTATCTCAGCCCCGGGGATCCTTGCTCTGTTTCCCCCCGCGGCTCCTTCTGGCCTCCTTTCACCCGGCCAGCCTTCCCACTCCCGTCGTCCTGCTCCTCCTCATTCTTCTCTTCCTAACCTTCACTTACCGTCTCGCCAGGGGGGTACCCCTCCTCTTACCTCGGTGGGGTTTCGCGAGGTTTCGGGGTCCCCTTTCTCAGGGGCTGAGTGTCGCTGGAAGAGGGGAATGGTGCTGTTTCCCCCTCGGCCGTTCGTGATCGGGGACAAGTCCCTCAACGGCGACACAACCGTCGTCGCTCGCCTTCCTTGGGCCGCGACGCTGCTGGTTCGTGTCGTGGGTCTCGCTCCCGCTCACGCTCGCCCCTGCGGGCCGACCAATCTGGGGGGGGGGGTCGCCTCTCTCGGATCGATTGTCGGCTATGCAGGGCTGGGTTGTGTCACGCTTCGTCGGGCGCTTGGAGTCGATGGAAGACTCCCTCTTCTCGCCCTTCTTGGCGGTGACTCACCCTCAGCGCCTCACCCTACCTACCCCTGCTACGGTCCCCCTCCCTTCTGCAGGCCTACGCTCTGGTCAGACTTCAGCTGCCCTGACATCCTTCCGGCTGTTCAGTCCCTGGCTGTGTTGACGGGTCTGTCCTCCTATGGGACAGGTTTGTGGGACGCCGGTACGCCTGGCTTAGCCATCACGCTCGGTCACCCTCTCCCATTGGAGGCCTGGTTTGCTGAGGCCTTCGACTTCACACACCGATCCGTCGACGGCTCTCCTTCCGTCCCTCCCCCGGAGTCATCACTGATTTTGCCTCTTGTGTCTGTCGGCGGGTTGGACGGCGCGTTCTGGTCCTGGATGAGCGCGCCCGTTCTTGAACTTTGTTCTATTGCTACCCCGTTCTTCTCTCACCCGGATCAGCCCTCTGTCGCCACGGTTTTTCCCTTGCGACAGAGGGTGACGGACTTATTGTCTTGTCTTTAGGTTCCCTCCAGACGTCTGTTCACCACCTTCGGCTTTTCGAGGCGTCTGCGCCAGGCGATCTTCGCGAGGGTTTGGACCGCGTTCAGCGGGTCCACCTTCGGCTCGCGGTGTCTTTGGTTCCCGAGCTGAAGGCGGTTTTGTGCGCGGCAACTCGGCAACGCCCGACGGTACGGTCTTCGTTCTGCCGGCCGGCCCCCTTGGTTATTCGTCAGGGTTTGTTGTCCTCTGTGCTATATACGTCGGGTTTTTTTTTTTTTTTTTTTTTAAGCAGGATGCTTGGGAATGCTACGCTTCTCTGTCGGCGGCCCCTGCTTCCGACACGTGATGCCGCGCTGTGTCGTTACGGACCCTGCTTACGTCACGCACTGACGCGCTGTGCCGCACGCTGGGTCTTCTCAGTCCCGTCCTTCTGCCGGTCCTCTTCGGGGTGCTGCTGCAAGTGCTGCCGCCTTGCACGGGCGCAGGACTGGGACGTTGCTGGCCAGTGCGTCGGTTCCGCCTCGCACTTCTGTTCTTGCCCCTTTCATCCCCTCCGTGTCGGGGCTGGCCGGCCTTCCACTTCCGGCCGCCCTTCGAAGGTGTCAGCCCCGAGCCGGCCTAGGGTTGGGGTGGCCCGCCCTTTTCGACGAGGTTGGGGTGGGCGGGGGTAGAGGAGGTCAACGTGGCGCTCATGCCCGCACGGCCCGTACCGGGGGTACCTCCACGTCAACACAATGTGTAGTTCTCTGGGTCGGCCTCCTTGTTCTCCTTCTCGCCTGGCCGACCGGGTCGCTCCCCTCCTCTCGGGTGCTCCCTCAGGTTGTTTTCGCCCTTGCGCCCCTCGGTAGCCGCGAGGGACGTTGGGGGCGGCGGGTTGCGCGGAGGGGTCTCACCTGGAGGTGGACGTCCAGACCCCCACTCCGCTCTTGTCACCGACGCCGGCCTATCTCTTCAGAGGTGGCCCACGTGTTCACTTCCATGCCGGAGCTGGGTAGCGTCGAGGGAGTTGACCGCCGGTCACCCGGTTTTCCTCTCCCGTGTCTTTCTGGTACCGTCGGCAAACTGCGACGCGATGCGACCGGTGGTGGATCTGTCGGCCCTCAACGGGCACATCGTGAACACACGGTTTCGGATGCTGCCGGTACCCCTGGTACGCCTGGCCCTGTGCCCTCTGTCGTGGGTAGTGTCGCTGGCCCTCCAGGATGCGTCTTGGCTCGTTCCTCTCCATCCTCGCTTCCGGCGATTCTTGGCCGTTCGGACTTCCGATCGTGTGTTCCTGTTCGACGGCCTTCCCTTCGGTCTCCACATCGCGCCGCAGATCTTCTCCGCACTGGTGGGGCAGGCTCTGGGTCCTCTTCTCAGGAGCGGGCTCCAGATCCTGTTTTCCTTGGCCGATTGGTTGGTAGTTTCCGACGCCCTAGGACTGTGCATTGGCGACGCCCTCACAGTCGTTCGCAGCATCGCACGGTTAGGGTTCCCCTTCGATGTTCCCAAGTCACGCTTGACCCCGTTGCGTGTCGTGCCATGGGTCGGTCTCGCAGGGGTTTTGTCCGGCGCTACGGTGACCCGGGGTCTGCCGGCCGCGGTGCACCTTCGGTGGACGGTCTCGCCGTGTTGCACTCGGTCTCCCTCCCGGGGTGGCTCTGGGACTCGTTCGTGGGTTCGCTGCATTGGGCCGCTCTGCCCCTTCCCTTAGGGAGCCTCTGGCTACGCCGCCTCCTCCTCATGGGCACCGCGGTGTTTCCGTTGCCCCTATGGATCGGCTCCTGCCGCTCCCGCGTACCGTTCACCGACGCTTCGGTCGCTGGGTTGCTCGGGGCTCGCTCTTTGCGGCTGTGCCCTGGACCGCCCCCCCGCCGACGGTCTGGGTAGCCACAGATACGTCGAGCGAGGTTGGGTGAGGTTCCCAATCGAACCTGGGACGTCCACTTCCCGGCAGATGGGTGGGTCTCCCTCCTCTTACCCGTCTATGCCCTCGGACTGTTGGGTCCTTTGTTCTTCCTGCGGGACCACGCGCTGGCCCTTCGGGGTAAGTCGGTGGCCTTCGGGTTGGACACTCAGACAAGCTGTCCCCTGTTTCCTTATGCGGGGGTTCTCCAGGTCGTTGACGCTATTGGGGGTCTCGGTGGAGTTGTTCTTCCTCGCGGACCGACACCCCTTCTCCTTGCATGCCTCCTCCCTGCCCGGGCCTGCCACCCTTTGGGCGGCCGTCCTGTCGAGAGGGCAGGGCGTTCTTGTAGAATGGGCGATGAAACGGACTGTGTTCGCCGACCTCGCGGCTTCCTGAGGTGTTCTGGAGGTCGCCTTGTTCGCATCGGGGGTGCCGCACCAGTTGCCTCTGGACCTCTCCCTCCGACCTCGCTCTCCGGGGGGGGTCCGGACGCTTTCATGGTAGCCTGGTACGGGTGGCGGTCGATATACATCTTTCCGCCACCAGACGCGCTGTTGATGCGCCCAGTCCTCGCGAAGCTGCGGCTGTACCACGGCTGCGTCTGGCTCCTCGCGCCTCTGTGGCCGGCACGGACTTGGTCCGCCCGGTTGCCGCGGTGGTGCCCGAGTCCGGTCCCTCTACCTGTCTCCGGCTTCCACTTGGGCTAGGTTGGGGCCCTGCGGACCTCTTTGGCCTTCGCATCGTGCTTGTTCATGAGGCACGGTGGCTCCCGGTCCCCGGCCGGGCCCTGACTGACTTCCTGCAGCGTTCCTGGCCGTCTTCTCCTTGGGGGACTTACGGGTCCCGATGGAGGTCTTTTACTAGGTGGCTACAGGCCACTCGCCTGCCAGTTGGCTCTCCTTCCCTCGTCCTACGCTCTTTGTTTCACCTCTTCCGTACACGTCGCTTTCCAGTCGACGCTATACGTACCCACTTGTCTGCCGTCCGGGGGGTTCTTTGGGTCCGTCGCTGGGCTGGTCGTTCCGCCACAGGAGCTGGATTCCTTCCTGACGGCTGCCTTCCGGGATCGACCGCCTCCGCGCCAGGGCCCTCCGCAGTGGGATCTGGGGCGGGCTCTGGTCCTTCTGGCTTCCCCCACGTATACAAGGGCCGCTACGCCGGTTCCGTTGCTCGGGCGTCCACTCTTCCTTGTCGCTCTGGCCACTGGGGATCGGGTGTCTGCACTAGCGGCATTGTCACGGCCCCGGGACTGCGTGCGATTCTCCCCGTCCTTGCATGGCGTCTCGTTCGCCTCCTCCCCTCCTTTTGTTACCACGCATGGGAGGGAGGTCCCCGTTTTCGGCCTTTCGCTGTCCAGGCTTTACGGCGTGGGCATCCTCGCCATGTGTTGTGCCCGGTGTCAGCCTTGCACTCCTCTGTTGCGTCTGTGGCGCCACCTTCAGGTACTGCTGTGTGGGTGTCTCCTCGGACAGGTGGGAGGCTCTCGCAGGTGCAGATGGGCCGCCACGTTTGTCGGACCGTTCGTGCCCGTCACCCTGTTTGTAGGGGTTCTGCGCACGATGTCAGATCCTTTGCTGCCTCCTTCCGGTTCCTGCCACGTCGATCCTTCCCTGCCATCGCCTCAGCGGTTTTGTGGTCTTCTCTCAATTCCTTCATCTCCTCCTACCTCTCCGTGTCCAGTGTTCGACCCCCTCGGCCGGTGATTGCTCTCGGGGGTCGTGTTTCCTGGTGCTCTGGCGAAGATCCCTGGTCTTCCCCCCTTGTCCCTCGTTCTTTTCCTTTGTTTTTTTTGACAAAGGGGGGGGGGGGGGGGGGGTGTACGGGTTTGCAACACTGGATTGCAAGTTTGGGATTATGTATTGTTCCAGTACATAAGTGTTTTTGCCACATTGAAAATTGTGTTTTGTTCTTGTGTTCAGTGTTTTTGTTGGTTTTGAAGAAAAGGGATTTTGGGTACAGTACCTTTTTGGTTTCAGACAAGTCTATGTTTTGCATTACTATGAATGACGGGCATGTGTTAAAACTGTTCTTTTTAGCTACTCCTCAGTTTTTCACTCTTTTATTAAACTCTCTTGTTTAAATTGTGTCTTTGTCATTCGTAATTTTGTTTTATGCATTGTTTTTTTTTGGTAGGTTGGGCTTGGATGTCCTCCTCCTATTTGTTATGCAGCCCTTGACGTTGGATTTGCCAAGACTACTAACAAATTGGGAGGTTTGACGTACCTCCCAACCTACCAAATAGGAAAACCTACTATTTGGTAGTAGTCTTGGAAAATCCAACGTACATAATACCCTCCCTCACGCCGGACCCCTGCCCATCCGCGTTCTTCTGCTGACGTGAGATGTGATGACAAGAGAGGGTCGCTCATGCGCACGTTCGACAGGGATCTTCACATGACGGAACACGGGATGGGCCTTAAGCGGTAACTAGGGTAAACCCCTTTTTCTTCTCTTCTATGCTTTTTTCACCTTCGGTGGTAGTTTTGGTTAATGTACAACGTCTCCTAGAGCAAGATAAGGAGTAGACTCTAGACGTTTTCTTTTTAACCGCGGTTGGAATGACGACATCGCAGTCAAAATAGACAAGTCGTCATTGCAATTAGGTTAATAGCCTTGACGTTGGATTTTCCAAGACTACTACCAAATAGTAGGTTTTCCTATTTGGTAGGTTGGGAGGTACGTCAAACCTCCCAATATGGTAATCTACATATATCCTACAATGACCCCATAAATATTATGATATAACATAATAGGTCTTTAATATAATATACCTTAACTTACGATAATCACGGTATGAAATTTTTCCACCATCTGGTCTACCGTGCCAGACGACATAACATTCCTAACTTAAACACCTAGGAATAACCATTATAGCCTAACTATCGTGATTTCCACGATATCTAGTATATTATACATCATGTTTATTTTACAACATTGCTCATGTTTTTTCTTGATTCTATGTTTGGCCTTAACGTCTATAGTTTAATTATTTCTTCTCTCAAACACCATTACCTTACATTTCCCTACATTGTCCTTTAACTTTTTATTTTCGTATACCCTGTCGAAGTCTGTGACCACGCTAAAGTTCTTCCAAATTTTCCGCCAACAGGACTGCATCGTTCGCATATAGGCATGGTAACATTTTCCACTCTCTTCCCTCCGATTCCAGCCAAACTCCTATACCCCGTGATACTGACCTACATTTTCTAACCCTTCCATCCATGTATAGGGTAAGGTGGGGTAAGATGCCCCCCCGGGGCTAAGCGCCACCTCTCTGTTTTGCCCTTCTTGTTTACTTCTCCCGCCAATCAGCTGATTGGGTAGTCAGTTCCATCCCTCTGCATTCACAGGAACTAATGGCATAAACAAGGAGCATGTATACTGGCTGCAGGACGACTTTCCTTGTTTTTGCATCATTTCATGCAAGTTTTCAGTGGCTTTGGGGTTACCTAGCTAGTTAACCCGGGAACTGCAGGGAGACTCTTAAGAGTTCCCCCGGCGGACTGCGGGGAGACTCTTAAGAGTGAGTGAAAACAAAAATCAACTTTTGACATCGATTTTTTTTTTTTTTGGCCCCTGGGCCATGCAAAATCTCAGTCCTCTACCTCTCCTCCTTCCCCACTTTCCTCCTCTCCTTCAGTTATCACCTATTTTCCCTGTTATTCCCTTATTCTGAGGTATATTTTCGTGCTAACATTAGAAATCCGGTTGGAGGGTGTGGTCATCACTGATAGCAAGCGAATGCAAGAGAGAGAGAGAGAGTATCGATCGACTGTGTCTCAGTGGCCTTGGGGGGAAATTGGCGGGAAAGCAGCTTGCCTCACCCATACATTATACAACTCGCGGGCTATATCTCCGATTTTGACCATCCAAACGCTGTTTTCACTCGTTTTATTGTTGTTTCAGGTTAATACCTTTATAATCAACCCATAATAGGTGCATATGGATAAGTATTAATGCTATTAATGGCACAATGAATAGTTTAGTGACGGAAACACCTCAAATACGTCAGCACAGGGGGACGTTTCCAATTACCCCCATGCGCACTTGTTAGGTTAATGAATAGTAACTGTAAAGTTAGCTTTATGGTTATGGAGGGTTGCTATAGGATTTCTAGATTATATAGCACTCGATTTTTGTCAGCCTATGTACATGTTGAGAGACCAGTGATATTTCAAACATGATAATGGCTCTTGGGGTAAAAGGCCCCTCTTCCTCTGGGGTAAGACACCCAGGGGAATTGACCTGTATATTTGTCAAAATTGTGAGTCTGATATATAACTTTTCTATCAGTAGAGCCTACATATGTTATTTTTCATACTAGTACAAAGCCATTCAATTCATATTAACACATGAGAAAAGAAATCTTTAGTTCCACTTTTTTCTTCCTTGAAGGGGCATAGACTGTTATGTTCACGTGTTAGTACAAATGGATGTTTGTAATAAGAGGAAGACATACGAGGCGTTCATTCGCGGAACGTGTTGACCGCCCAAAATAAAAAAACGAGTAAATCGCGTCTGAAGTTTGCCGACTTATAAAAAGCTGTAACTATCAGACCCGATTAAGGAGAGAGGTGACAGTGTTTTCAAAATGTTCGGAAAATAGTATCTAGCCACGTACCACAAAAAAAATAAAAATAAATTGCTTGTAATTTATCGCAGAACCTGATAGTTGCCCAAAATAAAAAAAGGAGTAAATCGCGTCTGAAGTTTGCCGACTTATAAAAATCTGTAACTATCAGACCCGATTAAGGAGAGAGGTGACAGTGTTATCAAAATGTTCGGAAAATAGTTCTAGCCACGTACCACAAAAAAAAAATAATAAATTGCTTGTAATTTATCGCAGAACATGATAGTTGCCCAAAATAAAATAAAAAATAAATCGCGTCTGAAGTTTGCCGACTTATAAAAAGCTGTAACTATCAGACCCGATTAAGGAGAGAGGTGACAGTGTTATCAAAATGTTCGGAAAATAGTATCTAGCCATGCACCACAAAAAAAATAAAAATTAAATTGCTTGTAATTAATAGTAACGTGAGTGTGATTGAAATAATCCCATGATTTTATAACCCCATATCAATTCAATACTGTAGGAACGTTGAGAAAAAGCAAATGTATAACAATAAAACATAAATAATATTATCAGTGAATAATAATAAGACATGGAAGAGTAGGGTAAGATAATAGAAACATAATTTTATAAAATTAATAAGCGATAATAAAGATTAGAAAATGGAGGAAGACATGGTGAATAATAATGAATAAGTAAAACTCAAGAATAGAGTAATAATTTTGCTACTTTAATGTTATTGATTTATTATTATAGAAAGTAAGCTAGTATTACTGTTAATTAATTAATTTGGGATGTTTTATTCAGCTTGGGAAGGACATGATTTTACAAAATGTTAATCTAAGGAAGGAATTTGATGGCTAGTTACTATAATGTTCTTGTGTAAAGATTGCTATTGTTTAACAATTTTACCTTACTAAAATGCATTATTACTCTATTCTATTGTTACATTTTTATATTCATACTCACCGAGTAGTCAGGCAGTGTCGCTATCACTGTCACTATCATCTGCATACTCTTGCAGGTTGTCATCAATATCAGAGGAGTCAGAGTTGTTGTCCAAGGCTGGTCTAGCTGCTCTACTGAGGTCCATCTGCATACGAAAAAGTTCCTGGTAATACTCCGAGTGGATTGGCGGAATGTAGGATAGCAGGTCGTGGACGGCTTGGAGTTTGTCAGCTTGAAGTTTGATGGCAGCTGGGTACTTGGGGGTGAGTGGCACTCGTGACAGATTAAAGGCCGATGGAGCATACTTGGCTTTACCTGGCATAAGCCTGAGACAATGCAGAGGCCCCTCGTAGCCTCGAGACAGCTGATACCCATCCCTATATTGCAGAGTAAAGCAGAATCGGCTTAAACTCAACGATGTCTCTAGGTACCGCAAATTGGGCGATTTGGCTCTGCTATAATGGCTGGTAACGCTGGGGAATGATGCAATGTGTTTGTGCACACGCTTTGCATCAGGACCTGCAATGGTGACACGGTTCTTGTGTTGCCCGCGGCCGTCTCTCTTCGGTGTACCAGTGTCACTCACGTGGGTCAGGGCATTCTCTAATCTTGTCCTACCTATGGCTAAAATGTTGATGAAGGCTGTCTTGCAAACCTTATAAGTTGTAGACTGGTAGGAGAGAGTAAATTTGCGGGTGCATGACCGATGGGGACCAGGGTTGTTGATGTCGGCAGGCTTTCTTCGTCGTTTCACTGGCACTGACAGAACGTGTTTCTGAATTAAGGTATTCTGGACTAACCAATCTCCAGTTTACCAGAAGTTATTGTGGATTGCTTGGCGGATAGGTTCAGCAATTTTATCGTAGCATCCATCATTGCAAGGCGGCCCAATAACTCTAGCATTCACTGTATTTCCTGTTTGGCGGCTGACATATTCCTTCCCAGTATTTCTCTTGTTCCTGGCGATTATTTCAGACCAATTGTCCGAGTTACACCTCTTTTTTATAGGTGGGGGTGGGCTCCCACTATCACTCTCACTCTCACTATCACTCATTGTTCAGGGAAGCACTGCAACACGGTCAAAACGGCACAAAAACAACACCAGGTGCGAGGTAAATGATCCGTACGGCGTGAGAGCTGAGCTAGACTGTATTGTGGCGGGAGAACAGAGAGCAACGCGCGCCGTGAGTGGCTGAGCTGGCGCCCACGCGGTACCATAGCCGGGCTGTCATTGGCTGGCTGAACACACGCTGCCTGGGTGGCGCGTATCACCCTATGCGATGCAGAGACTAGGGCTAGGCAAACGCCCTGTCAACACGGATGAAAGTGCGTCGTACTTTATGCGATTTTCAACCATGTTGACATTCTCAAATATAGCTCCCTACCGCGGCTCCCGATTCGAGAAGGATGTGGCAATATAATGCGATAATATAACGGCTTTTGCCAGAGGTGGCGGTTATCACGTTCCGCGAATGAGCGCCTCGTATGTCTGTATGTCGTTGTTTCAGTAGTGAAAAGATCGTCATATTGCTAACATCGCCTGCAAGTGCTCTCCACTGAAATCGTCATCACAACTGAACCAGTTGACATAGAGAGCTCTACTCAACGCCAGTCTACAGATTGAAAACCGCACTACATTTATAGATGTGTGGGAAATTTCTAGCAGTTAAACTAAACAAAAATATGGTAGCCTAGGCCTAGACGTGTTTCGGCCAGATCGCCCAGGTAGCCCACACTGTCATTTTGAGAGCCTGCCCGGGCCAGGAGGGTTAATGGCGGTAGTAGTAGACTCCTTACCAGAATACAAGGTATCAACAGGCATCAAAGGCGTAGTAGGCAAATTGCAGGATTCAGGGTATAGGCTAGCCGATTCATTCATAGGCAGCAATATTAAGCTAGACATGTTGATCGGTGCGATTATTACTATGACTTAGTGCTACCAGGATATAAACGGGAGGGCAATCTAGTGTTGTTGCCTACCAAGTTTGGGTACGCGATTAGTGGGTCATACAAGGAGCATGTAGCCAATATCAATGTTAAAGTCGTGACAGTGTTAAAAATTGCGGTCAGTTCAATTAGTGAGTATCTACAGACAGACGATGAACAATGTAGTCAAGATAAGAATAAATTGGGGATATGGACAATTTAGGTATCAAGTCAGGAGAGATAGATGCAGAGGCTAGGGATACACTTAGATTGTATGATGAAGCTGTAACCTATTTACTCGAGGAAAACCAGTATTGTGTCCGTTTGCCGTGGCGCAAAAACAGAGGCGACTTGCCGAACAATTACGGTCTGGCGATAGGAAGGTTACGGGGCCTACAGAAGAAATTTATCGCGAATCCGGCGTATTGTCAGCAGTACTGTAATGTTATTAACCCTTAAAAAGCGGCTCACCACATAAGTCGTATTTAATAAAGCTGGACTATGTGGCGGCGCTCGACATAGGTCGAGTGGCAATTTCAGCACGTAATGTGGCTGAGAGAGAGAGACAAGTGGTGGCAGGAGACTAGCGAGCGTATGACTGCTCCAGACCACCGCGGCGAACCTACTGACACAAATCTCAGCTCCCTCCTCCCTCTCTCACTCGCTACATACTCAATTATGTACCGAAAGTACCGAATTACCTGCTTTTTGCACTCGCGTTGCACGGTTATTGCAAGAAAACTATCCATCATACAAGGATCGTTATGGTGTCATTCGAAAGCTCTGTTTATGCCCTTTCAGGGATAGATACTTGTTTTACGTTCTGGGTCTTATTTAGGCATGAAAATGATCACGTAAACAGCCCTATTTTGGCTAAAAACACCCCGCTGGGCGGTACACATAAATAAACCGCATAGGCCGCTAAAGAAGGGTTAAAGATCAGCTAAATCGCGGGTTCATAGAGTCCACTGATGAGGAACTTATCACCGATTCGCCTACACATTATCTTGCCCACCACGGGGTTGAACGCGACAGCAAAACTACTCCCATACACGTCGTGTTTGACTGTTCGGCCAAATTATCACCTTCGGCCTTAAGCCTCAATGATTGCCTGTATACGGGACCCTCTTTGGTTCCAGATTTGGCGAAGGTGATGTTGAGGTTCAGATGCAAGCGGTACGGGTTTTAAGCAATATCGAGAAGGCGTTCCTCATGCTCCAGTTGGACAAACGCGATAGAGACAGTACACGCTTTCTGTGGCCTAGAGACCCCTTTAACGTAGATTCACCATGTGATGTTTTTCATTTCAAAGTTGTATTGTTCGGTGCTACCTGTTCACCATTTCTATTGAATGCCACCATCTTAAAACACTTATCGCAGTTCAATGATGTGAATCTAGTCAGCCGAATAAAAAATGGCCTGTACATCGATAACATACAAGGTACCGCGGACACAGAGGACAGTCTTATCTCTGATTATTGGCAATACCAGTGTACATTCTCGTCAGCCCACTTATACTTACGGGAGTGGGTGACCAATAGTCCGCAGTTGAAGTCCACTTTGGACCCGTATAATGAGATGGCTGCCGATCAGTCGTGTCACAAGTATTTAGGCATGCAGTGGCAACCGGGTACAGATAGACTTTCCTTTTGGCGTCGGGATTACATGTGAGGCTTTACCTACCAAGCGAAAATGTGTTAGCCTAGCTGCAGAGTTGTTTGATCCTCTTGGCATATTATTACCAGTTAGCATCAGGTCTCGGTTATTCCTCCAAATTCTATGGCGTACCAAAATTGGGTGGGACGAGACTATCCCTTCTGATTTACAATCGACCTGGCAAGCGCTGGTGGCAGATTTGGACAATTATCAGAGTATAAGTTTCCCACGTCAAATCATCTCGAGTAAATGGGTGGAATTACACACGTTTAGTGACGCGAGTAACTCCGCGTATGGTGCTGTAGTGTACCTGTCTGATGGAGACCAAAGTGCTTTAGTCGCTGCCAAGGCTCGAGTAGCCCCCATCAAGACTGTGACAGTACCTAAATTAGAGTTAACTGTGGTTTTGATAGCCGCACGTCTTGTTCAATTTATTACAGAAGCACTCGAGGATCATCATGAATTCAATAATGTATATTTGTGGTCCGATAGTCAGATTGCGATTGCATGGTTGCGCAGTCAGAACGAGATCCATGGACTACTTCCCAATGCGAATATAAGATACGTGTGCTCTAAGGATAACCCGAGCGACCTGTTGACTAGGGGCATTACCGCATAACAGTTGTTCGATTCTCCGTTGTGGTGGCAGGGGCCTTCGTGGCTAACTTCCACAACAGAGTGGCCCGAGGATCGAGCAACGGCCGTACCAGTTCAGGTAGACTTTCCCGTAGAATCAATGGCCGCAGCAGTAGTCACTCAGGATATCGATGGCATCACAATTGCTTGGGACAGATATAGTAGCTATGATTAGGCAGTACGGGTCCTTGCATGGGTTAACCGTTATGTATGTAATTTGCGGCGAAAGGTAAAGGGAGAGCTCTTGACTGACACCCCTTCCTTGCTAGTTAGTGAAATGCGAGCCGCTGAGAAATTAATGATTATGATAGTGCAAAGGGAATCCTATATGAGTGAATGGAACATCTTTACCAATACTGACCATAATTTACCAGGTACTAATGTCATGAAACAACTAGGACTATTCGTGGACAGTGGTGTGATCAAATGTAGTATTAGAATTCACTTGGCCACTATCAGCGATGACAGTAAATATCCTATCCTCCTTCCATCTAACCATACAATTACGCGTTTGCTTATAGTTAAAAGTCATATAGTATGTTCTCATTATGGTGTGGGTCATGTGGTAGGTTATTTGCGCCAAAAATGGTGGATCCCACACATGAGACAAACGGTAAAAATGGTACTACGAAAGTGTATAGTATGTAAGAGACTTCAGGGTAAATCCTACTCACCAAGGAATGCACCTCCCTTGCCTAGTATTAGAGTACAGGCTCAAGATCCCTTCTCAGTGACCGGTATAGATTATTCTGGCGCATTATTAGTAAAGGGTAATCCCGCTATGAACTCTTTCAGACTTATATGACGCTACTGCATCATATGACAGGGTGAACCAAAAACCCATATGATGCTACCGCGTCATATGAACTTATCTTCATAATTCTAGAATAAGTTATATGACGCCCTAGCGTCATATGGAGCTCAGTAAGTCAGGTAAGTTAGATGAAGATCTGTCGGTTGGTGGCAACCCTGGTTTCTCCGACAATTCTAATGGTCAGCAGTGTGGTTTTGACAGTTGTGTGGTGCAGTGGCAATGATACCGGGCTCCCGCCTCCGTAGACTACTGGAACATAATATGTCTGAAGGAGTTAAGGCTTACATTGTATTATTCACCTGTGCCATCACCAGGGCGATTCACCTAGAAGTAGTAACTAACATGTCTTGCGAAAGCTTTATGCACGCATTCCACCGGTTTGTTAGTAGGCAGGGCTTTCCTCAAATAATTCTAAGCGATAACGCGACAACATTTGTTAATGCAGCCAAACAGCTGGCCGATATATCTAAAGATCCGGTAATTCAGAATTTTATGCTAGAACACCATGGTGAGTGGCGTTTTATCCCTGCCAGAGCTCCTTGGTTCGGTGCCATTTGGGAAAGGGCAATCGGGATAGTGAAAGCCGGATTAAAAAAGGTTCTCGGTAGAGCATCAGTAACATTAGAAGAGCTGCAAACTATTCTATGTGAAATTGAAGCCTGTGTAAATGACCGACCCCTTGGTTATGTCTCGGGTGAACTAAACGATGTGAATGTTATTACGCCATCTCACATGCTAAGAGGCAGACGATTAAAATCATTCCCAAAAGAAGCGATAGCCGATGAGGAATTGACAGATCCGTCATTCCGCAGGGATAATGTTATGACTGCTACATATCACTATATGAATAAATTGTCAAAAGATATCTGGAAACGTTGGCAGTCTGACTACCTCTTGGCATTGAGAGAGACGCATCAGTGTCACTTGAGGACTGAAGGCAAATCATGGCAGAAGCTAGGGGATGTTGTTCTAATACATGACGACGGTCCTCGGCTAATGTGGAAACTAGGGAAAATCACTGGCCTAGAGGCGTGCATGGATGGAATAAGTCGAGTAGCACATCTCAAGACGAGTACAGGTGTCACCACTCGCCCCATTGTCAGGTTGTACCCCTTAGAACTGGCAGTAAGTCAGTGTGTGGCCCCTCCTGATGAACCGTCGACTCAAGATCTCCCTCTTAACACGTTAGGCGTTGATCGGGAGGTGAGCGATATTGAGTTACGTCCCTCCCGTCAAGCCGCGTTAGGCGCTGCTTCTTTATGGCGGAATAAAATAGCTTCTGGCCAACTGTAACTAATAAATTGTATACATGTACCCTAGCCTGGATTAAGATTAAGAGATCATCAATATTGATCTCTCTTAGCCTAGATTAAGAATTAAATTTAAATTATTGTAAATATTGATATTGCTCGTAGCCTGGATTAACCCTCGTCTAGCGGGGGGTTTTGGGCTATTTTGGGCATATTCAGGCCCTCCTGAATGATCAATCAAGTATCTGCATGAAAAGAAATGTATTCAGCAAAAACAAGGCGCTACAAGCTTCAAAATGAGACCAGAACGAGCTACGTAGCACTCGTCGTTTTGATGCAGAGGTACCACCAACATGGGAGTTTAGCGTATAGCAGCATATTTTTTCCAGCTACTACTACTGGCTACACTGCCGGCCTCTCGAGAACAGAGGGAGCGTGAGTCAGTGGGCGGCGGTAAGCCCTAGGTGTCGGCCATGTGGCCTGCTGCACTCCCGGCCATTTGCACTCGATTTTAACCCTTTAAAAGCCTTAATAATGTTCCTAACTTGCTGCTTTTTAGATACAGACTTAAGTTGGGCCCCGCTCTTTAAGTGTTAAGTCTGATGTTTCAGTACCTTCAAGTTTAGTATTTAGCCCTTCATCGGCCAGGATAAGATTTGAATATTCCACATTTGTGGTGGCAGTGTGTCATAACTTGACATTAATTAAGTCTACCTTGATTTATTTTCCAATACGTTTTCTTTGATGGGAGTAATATAATTTCTTTCATTAATATGTATTTTAAATATTACATTGATACATTATAGTATCCAATTTAATTTACTGGTATTGATCAAGGTATATGCGAATGCATGAGTGTACCTTAAGTATAAACTATATGAAAGATGTAAGCCCTTAGTTAAGATTCATAGCTGAGGTCCTGTATGTAAACAAAGGGGACCTCACTTGCTGTATAGGAGTCAATCTGCCAACATGGAATATAATTAGTGATCTTCAATAATCTACTACATCCTCCACTCCACTTCTTCAATACTTTGCTCTACATTCAGATAAGCCTTTTCTATAATCACTGGGACCCACATTATTTTATGAGTGCTTAATTACATGTTTTACATCCTCCTTTTCAAGGTAATTATTTCCTATTGTTTATATATAGCTCTTGTCTTCACAGTCCAAACAAGATGTCCACCACTTCTCTTCTTCTCCCTCCCATACCGTATCCAACTATATTTGCTGGCTCTTCATTCCTTACATTTAGCAACTCGTTGAAGTACTCCCTCCATCTTTCGACTCTCGCTTCTCGGCTAGCATTCTCCCATTCTTATCTTTCACACCCTTACTGTTTCCCTTGCTACCTTCCCTAACTTTCTTGACTTCTTTCCAGAACAGTTTCTTACACTCCCTCCATTTTACACTCAGATTCCTTCCAAACTTCTCATCTACTCTTCTCTTACTTTCCTTCACTGCTCTCTTCACCACTTTCTTTCTCTCCATGTACACTCACGCGTACTAAAAGTTGCTCAGGGGTGGGTCCTTCCTTCCTTCCCCTACTCCACCCTGGGCAGATGGAAGGGGGGAGTCGGGTCCAAGTCTACCCCCACCTTCCACCCCCAAACTATCCCTAACTCCCCCACCTTCCTTCTCTAACTGGCTGTTAGTGATTAGTGACGATTGTTATCATGTATTGCACATTATTGTCAAACCATCATTGCAGATGCATACAATGGCAGACATTTAACATTTATTAGGAATTTAAGGGGACCGACCGGTTAATTACAAACTTCCAGGTCTTACTTTCAATTTAAATGAAATTTGGCACAGGTGTATGACCATAAAACTAGATAAAAAAAAAAAAAAAAATTTGTTTTTGCTTTTTTCTTGCAATTTAACCCCTAAATGTCGGCGCGCAACTTAAGTCGAGTTAAATAAAGCTGGACTATGTGGCGGCGCTCGACATAGGTCGAGTGGCAATTTCAGCACGTAATGTTGCTGAGAGACAGAGACAAGTGGTGGCAGGAGAGTAGCGAGCGTATGACTGCTCCAGACCACCGCGGCGAACCTACTGACACGAATCTCACCTCCCTCCTCCCTCTCTCACTCGCTATATACGGAATTGTATCGGGAAAGTGGCTAATTACATGCTTTTTGCACTCGCGTTGCACGGTTATTGCAAGAAAACTAGCCATCATAAAAGGATCGTTATGGTGTCATTCGAAAGCTCTGTTTATGCCCTTTCAGGGATAGATACTTGTTTTACGTTCTGGGTCTTATTTAGGCATGAAAATGATCACGTAAACAGCCCTATTTTGGCTAAAAACACCCCGCTGGGCGGTACATATAAATAAACCGCATAGGCCGCTCTTAAGGTGTTAAGTAAAAAAAATTGAAAATCATAGCACTGCAGAAAATGATAAACTACAGAAATCCCCATAGCACATGTTTTATGTGATCAAACAACTCACAAAGGGTGTATCTGTAGTTTCTATAAAAAACATTTTATATATTTTGTGTATTTGTTCGATTTAGATGATTACGGATTCAGGCGAATATATTAATAGAAAATTACAACTTTGACGACATATTGTGAAGAAAAAAAAATTACTAGAGTAAATTGGCTTTATAGGCCTTTTAGTGTTTTTAATTACCTTTCCAATGGTATATACACCATTCCTATAGGTCCAATAATAACTGTAGAATAACATCCGATAGTGCGGCAATATAGGTTCTGAGAAAAACAGGTGAGTCTAAGGTAATTAGGTGAACATTTTTACTTTTGTTTTTTTAGATTTACAATATTTTACACAGGAACATGGCAAAGTAGAAGATAAAGCGTATGGGAGGTTGTAGAGTAGCTTACGCTCTTTCGATTTATATAGGTATGCTCCTCGTACGACCAGTAGTTACTGAGCATGTTAATTTCAAAGTTCGCTATATAACGTTTTTAGAATTACAGGAAAAGTTTGGAAAACATAAAAAAAAAACTATTTCCAATGGGTTTTCACTAATAACATTTCACTGGCTTATGAAGGGATGTTGACTCTTGTTGAGTAAACACCTATTGGTATTTTCAGGATTTCGATTTTTTTAAGCCTAAATTAACCGGTCGGTCCCCTTAAAAATACAATATACTGTATAATTGTATTCTCAAAATTAGTTTCTACACTTAACGTGGGTTACACGAATCTTGGCTGTAATGGTCTTGTGCTTCTCTCTCTCTCTGCGTGTGTGTGTGTCTCTCTCGCATTGCACTACTTTTTACCATCAAGACTTAATGTGATTTCAACATAATAATACCGTAACCATTTATTAGCGGCGCTTATCATATGTCGAGTGAAAGAAATTTGGACTATGTGGCGGCTCACAACATAAGTCGTGTGGCATTTTCAGCACGTAATGTTGCTGAGAGAGAGAGACAAGTGGTGGCAGGAGAGTAGCGAGCGTATGACTGCTCCAGACCACCGCGGTGGACCAACTGACATGAATCCCACCCTCCTCCACCCTCTCACACTCGCTACATAGTGAATTGTATGGGGAAAGTACCGAATTACATGGTTTTTGCACTCGTGTTGCGCGGTTGTTGCAAGAAAACTAGCGGTCATACAAGGATCGTTGTGGTGTCATTGGAAAGCTCTGTTTATGCCCTTTCAGGGATAGATACTTGTTTTACGCTCTGGGTCTTATTTAGGCATGAAAATGATCATGTAAACAGCCCTATTTTGGGTAAAAACACCCCGCTGGTGGCTACATATTATTTACTGCCTAGGCCGCTCGTTAGGTGTTAAATCCAATCTCATACAGTATTCAGGATATTTTGTTCACCATTATTGCAATACACATCAACGTGCCCTCTACGATCTACTCCTAGGTTCTCAAATTACTTACATAGTCGGGCTTTTATATCATAACAGGAAAGGAGTAAAGGCAAAGATTGGCTGGAATAGTGTTGCGACTGTTAACCCGTTGAGACCCAGCGTCGCACGTGTTGCGTCGGCAGTCTTTGATCACCAACTCCCAGCGACGCATCACGTGCGTCCGACATATAAAAAACACTTACGTGGCTCGTAAGGAAGGAAATGGCGGGAGAATAGGAGGGGGAGGTACCGTAGTGTGTGGGGGAGCCGGGCCAGTAGGTGTAAGCGGGCCGAGACAGCCGCGCGGCTGGTGGTGGTGGGCTTAGTGGGGATAGTTTACACCCCTAGTTTACCGCCACTTTGAACCTTCATTACTCCGGTCGTATGGGAGCTAGAGGCTTGAGATTTATGTGAGATACTCCTTAGGATGTATGCCATACAATGCCATACTCAGTTTTTACCCTAGTGCTCCCGGGTGGGTGGTCATGCGGGGGAGACGAGCTATTGAAACCCCCCCCCCCCCGCCCCCCAAATGACCGAAATGAGTTTTTTTTTATTTGTGCGTTCATTTCTCACCATTCTCTTCCATTTTGGCTCAACACATTTTTTTTAAGCTCCCCCCCCCCCCAAACCCCCCCCGGCCCCCCCCCCCAAAAAAAATGTCAGAGGTGATTTTTTTTTGTTTTTTTTTTCATTTCTCATCCTTGTCTTCCATTTTAGCAAACAAAACAAAATAGTGAAAATGGCTTGGGACTGGGGTGAACAAAATATTATAACTAGCCGGGGCTCAACGGGTTAATGATTGTTTCGTCAATCATTTTAATCAGTTACTCCCATTTATTCAATACCATAAATACAATAAACGGTCTTCATCTCATTCTATGTGGGCTTTACACTTTTTTCTATCAATTAAATGTAGAATTATTACAAATTACTTCAAAGTCGGTGTGAACTTTTAGTAATGTTTGAGTATAGAACCCTTGAGTAGCAGGACTCGCCTACTCACTTCCCCCTCCTCTGTCTCTATCTGTGATTCCAGCCTCTCACCTCTTCAAACACCCAAATAATTAATAAGATTAATAGACAGTTTTACCATCAGCTCTCCTATATGTGTATCGAATACAGGCAACATTCATCACACACATTAATTAAGGGAAATATACCACATTCAGACCCGTTAAATCTTGGTTGTAGAAAGTGTGTGCTAAGAGAGAGTTACAAGGAATAGTTAGTATCTCAAAAGACCTTGCGGTCAATTACGGGGAAATATTCGAAATGGAAGGAGATACAATTGTCAGTGCACTACACTCCTTACAGTGTGCAAAATATTATCTACTGTCTTCTTGAACTGTTCAAATGAGGAAATGTTTACAACTTCTGAGGAAAGTTTGTTCCAGGTAGAACAGTTCATAAATGGGAAACAGTTTCCACAAATACTAGTGCTGAACCTGTTCAATTCTAACTGCCAGCCATGGTTGCGTATCGTATTCATATTAAGGCTAAACATTTTGCCATGATACACATCAAACCCATTACATATTTTAAAAACTTGAAAGAACTGACCTCGTAGTCTGCGTGTTGAGAGAGAGAGAGAACCACTACAGCCGAGATTCTTGTAGCCCACGTTGTGTATAGACTCATTTTGAGAATGCAATTATACAGTATATTGTATAAATAAATTCCTAATACAGTATATTTTAAATGTTGACCATTGTAAGCATGTGCAATGATGATTTAACAATAATGTATAATACATGAGAACAATTATCGCTAATCACTAACTGCCAGCTAGAGAAGGAAAGTGGGGGAGTTGGGGATAGTTTGGGGGTAGACTTGGATTCAACTCCCCCCTTCCACCTGCCCAGGGTGGAGTAGGGGAAGGAAGGACCAACTCATGAGCAACTTTTAGTACGTGTGAGTGTACCTCGCTCGTTTTTGCCTCTCCAAATCTTCATTCCCTCTACTACCCAAGCACTCTCTATACACTTTCTTCTTGTCTTCCACAGCTATTTTTATCTCTTCTGTCCACCATGCTGTACCTTTCACTCCCCTCCCTCTTCTCCTCACTCCACACACCTATTCACATGCTGCACAGATCTCTTCCTTAAACACCTTGCTTATCTCCTCCACTTCCTCCGTATCTTCCAGATCAAACCCCCCTAGTCGTCTTTCTACTGCTCTCCTGTACTCTTCCCTGATTTCCTCCTCCTGTAGCCTCTCCACCCTCCTCACCATTCCACCTTCCTCTCGCCTCCCTCCAGCTCTCCTCACCCACTTTTGTATCCTAATTTTAGCTACTACTACATAATGATCAGACAGACCCCCTCCAATACCCCTATACACCCTAGCATCCAGCACAGACTTCTTCATTCGTTCATCCACAAATATATAATCAATCAGTGACTTTCGTTCCATCACTGTCTTATCCTTCATCGTCCACACCACTTTCCATGTGTACCTGTGTATCATTCTGTGTCGAAGGTGTTGGCTATCCACAGCCTCCTCCCCACACATACGTCCACAAGTGCACTACCATTCCCATTCACCTCTGACGGTACCCCCACCTTCCCACCACTCCATCAACTTTCCTATCACCCACCTTACCATTCATATCCCCAATCAGGAATATTCTTTCGTTCTTGTCAAACTTATCCAGGCACGCCTCCACATTCACCCAGAACTCTCTTACAAGTTTATCCTCTGTCGGAGCATACACACACGCAATCACCCACGTTTGTATTCCTACTTTCATTCTCACCCACACAATCCTTGAACCCAGACCCATATTCTCTTACACGCTGCTTCCATTTGTTACTTACAAACAAACACACACCTTCTCTCGCTGCTCCCTCATTCACTCCAGCACACACACCCATTCCACACTTCCACTCTCTCACATCTGTATCCCTCCATTTGGTGTCCGTCATTCCACATACATCGAGCCTGGCATTCATTAACACTTCCAAAACACCTCTCTATTTTGTGCCATCATTCATGCCACTCACGTTCCATGTAGCTATTCTACGATTGTCCGTAAGATTGTCCATTGTGGTAAACTATCAATGGAAGTTAATTATCTATATGCTATAATCCAAACAAAATCAATCTAAATCAAATTACTCTAAGTCTAAATTGAATTTTAATCTGAAAACAAGCTAAATTATATCCAAAGGTCACACACAATAATTTATATATAAAGTATGGTTATAAGGGCTAATAATATCCAGGAATTAACTCCCCGATAGTTCCACGTGGCAATGAGACAAAGGAGAACGTTTACCCAATATGGCGGACAATGGGGAGGCAAGACGCCGACCCTGAGGCTCGGGTCAAGTGAAAGAACAAATGATTATATGGTAATGGACATGTATATTATACTTATCTGTCAGTCAGTCATGGCGTCGATCAGAGCGTCGTGATGGTGTAGATTTATGTATTGCTGGCAGTTTATTGTGATTAGAGGCACAAAAGCTCGATCAACTGAAGGCGGAAATTAGATGTAAACTGGTTGGTGTTCGTGAAGGCTCTGACTCTGCCAGCCCTTCACCTTGCTGCCGTGGCATATGCCTGGAGCCCAAATTATCATACCGTATCTATATTGCTCAGTACGATAAGTTAAATCAATATATAAGATAAATTCATATATGCTACATAAGACCATGTCAATATTGCTCAATAGCATATTAGGCCTTTTATAATCTTAACTTACTTACAATCTTATAATACACGATCTAATCGTCCTACGCCCTACCGTGGGAACGAACGTTAGACTGTCGTATACCTAGTGACGTCACAGAGACGTACATAAGCACATATATTATCTTACACTATCGTATTACACGATACACTCCCCCCACAAAATATAACCTGAACCCCACCTTAACCCGCAGAGACCCAGCGTCGCACGTGTTGCGTCGGCAGTCTTTGATCACCAACTCCCAGCGACGCATCACGTGCGTCCGACATATAAAAAACACTTACGTGGCTCGTAAGGTAGGAAATGGCGGGAGAATAGGAGGGGGCGGTACCGTAGTGTGTGGGGGAGCCGGGCCAGTAGGTGTGAGCGGGCCGAGACTGCCGCGCGGCTGGTGGTGGTGGGCTTAGTGGGGATAGTTTACACCCCTAGTTTACCGCCACTTTGAACCTTCATTACTCCGGTCGTATGGGAGCTAGAGGCTTGAGATTTATGTGAGATACTCCTTAGGATGTATGCCGTACAATGCCATACTCAGTTTTTACCCTAGTGCTCCCGGGCGGGTGGTCATGCGGGGAGACGAACTATTGAAACCCCCCCCCCGCCCCCCAATGACCGAAATGAGTTTTTTTTTATTTGTGTGTTCATTTCTCACCATTCTCTTCCATTTTGGCTCAACAAATTTTTTTGAAGCTCTCCCCCCCCAGCCCCCCACCGGCCCCCACCCCAAAAAAAATGTCAGAGGTGATTTTTTTTTGTTTTTTTTTCATTTCTCATCCTTGTCTTCCATTTTAGCAAACAAAAAAAATAAGTGAAAATGGCTTGGGACTGGGGTGAACAAAATATTATAACTAGCCGGGGCTCAACGGGTTAAACTAATGTTACCCAGAGGCAATCCTCTGACGCCACATATCAACGGCGCCAGCAGTAGCGCGTCTGGGACGCATCCCGGTCCGAGATTGATCACCATCCGTATGGAGTGAATCGTCATGTTGAGAATTCTCGGACTCAGCAATAACAGGTGGAGCATCAGATTGCAATGCGGAATCGAGCTCCAAAGCGTAACGTGCGACAGGAGGAACAGTAGTTCCAGTGGCCGTCCTCAATAGTGCCACCCGCTCTACAGAGTCTTCCCCCTTGTACACCTCTTCACCAACAGTTGGTGCCGATGGTCTACCAGAGGGTTTGATGCTTCTTTCCCTCAATGCTAGCAGATATTCATCAATCCACCTCTTTCTAAAGTCCTCGATTACCTTCGAAATATACTGGTATAGCTTAGACACCGCTGCTTCAGAGTACAACGAAGGATCCTCTAGTTCTATGATAGACTGGAAATCGGATGGGAATGCAGTCAATGGTTTACCGTAGAGTAAATGAGCTGGTGTTAATGGTAGTGGTTCTTGCAGGTCGGTGTACACATATGTGAGCGGGCGATCATTCACGACTGCTTCTATTTCAGTGAGAACTGTCATTAACTCACTCTTCTTCAATAAAGCACGTCCTACTACTGCTCTCAGTCCTGATTTAAAAATGCCGACACACCGTTCCCACATTCCACCAAACCAAGGTGCCCTAACTGGAATGAACCTCCATTCGCACTTCTTTTCTCCCATAAAAGTGATGATTGTAGGATCACTGCTCATATCCTTAAGGTATCTAGAAGCTTGAATAAATGTAGGAGCATTGTCGCTAAGTACTAGTTGAAGGAATGAACGACGTGCACAAAACCGTCTAAATGCCAGCATAAATACCTCGCTAGACATATTGTCACATAATTCTAAGTGTACCGCGCGAGACATTGCACAGGGAAACAATAATATATAGACCTTATCTTGCTCTCTCGTCTTCAATGCACCTATGTAATCTAACCCCACAGCTTGGAAAGGCTCGATGTGTTTTACACAGCATTCAGTTAAAGGTGGAGCTGGTCCAGTCATTTAAGGCTTACCCTTTAGTCTTTGGCATATCACACACTTCCTTACTACGCGTCGAGCTACTTGTCGAACTCTGGGTATCCACCATGTGAGACGCAAATTCGAAATGATGCGAGAGACCCCGTAGTGTTTTACTTCCTTATTTTTTATTTTATTTTTTTTCTATATCCCAACTACTCCCTCTCGGGCATAGGCTGACAGCCTCTACATTCCACCGCTCAACACGGTGAAGCCCATGAGGTCTTGTTCCAGTCTGGGGAGTGAGACATGTGAAGCATCCATCATGGCTTCAAGCAGCTCCATCTCTGAAGCGGCTGGTTGCTTCGTTCAAGTGCTTCACCGTCTCATCCTCCAGACTCAGACCCTCACTCTCAGAACGCCACCTATTGAGCAGTGAACTCACTAGACATTGTCCCCCTGTAACATATTTTGAATATGGGAATATTCATACAGTGTTATTTAATCAGGGAACAAGGAGGGTATTTTTTTTGGCATTTCGGTGGGCTTTGTGGTAATGCAGTAATACTAGGTACAGCACAAATTCAATCCCAATAATATCTTCCCATTGACATATCGGGATTTGAACCCGGGTCCATTGGATTACCAATCCAGTGGCATGACCACTCCACCACACCTCCCCTATGTGCACGTATGACCAATAGATCAGTAATGTGATGTCTTGCTGGCATAAGTATAAGACGGTCTGTGCCGTCCGTTACACCCGGCCACTTCAGGCGACCCTCACACCTGATGAGGTCATTATCTAGGCGCAACCTCAATTGACGCACTAAGTTAGGCATTATTAACTTATTAGAGCTTTGTAAAGATTCTAATTAATTGGAAAAGGTTTCTGCTTGAACCCACTTGATCAAAGTTACTTCAGCTGCTGTATATTCACGAGCATTAATGATGTGACCCTTATTGCAGAGTTGGCCCGTTACTTTAACCTTGATATTGGATATAAATCTCAAAACCCAAGCTACAACTCTGACTAATTTATTATAGTCACCGAATCTTGCCCACTCTATTACTGGACCCGGTGGCTCATTTGGTTGGGCTGTAACTGCCACTGTTTCCAGTGGTAGAAGTCCCTCACCACCAGCTTGCCATATCGTCCATTCATTTTCATGGAGCAACCAATTTGGACCATGCCACCACAACTCAGACTTTATTAACTGGCTATCCGTTATACCCCTAGTTATGAGATCACTAGGGCTGTCTTTTGTATTAATATAGTTATATGCAACGTCTGCCAATAGGGCCCTAATCTCATTTACCCTATTCCGCACATAAACTGGCAGAGACTTCTTGCTATGTACCCAGTTGAGTGCGACTTGACTATCGCACCATACGTGAATGACTTCAATATTCAACTCGCTCTCGTATGCTGCGCGTAATGTTGCACCAGACGTGCAGTCAATTCTATTTTAGGGATAGTTACCTTTTTGACCGGGGCTACCTTTGCTCGGGCTGTAACTAAATGAGCCCCAAATGAAGTAACGACATATATGGCTACCCCGTATGCCGTGGCACTAGCATCGCAAAACGTATGTAATGTAACGTCGCCGTATGCTGCCACCTTACCTGGTAGCTGTTTAGTACATAGGATGTCATACTCTTTCAACAATAATGTCCCTTGATCACTTAAGTCCTCGGGCAAACTGTCATCCCATCCTACATTGCGTCTCCAAACTTCTTGCATCAGAATCCTAGCTCTTATGGTAACGGGTAATGCTAGACCCAAAGGATCAAAAAATTGCGAAACTTTGCTCAACAGGCTTCTTTTCGAGTGCGTTCCTGTCTGCTGAACAAAAGACTTGGTTTGAAAGGTTAGAATGTCTTGGTTTGGTTGCCAGATCATCCCCAAATGTCTGGTCCTTTCCTGGTTATGAGATGCCGTACCATCCATCTGAATTAGACTCTGAAGATCTTCACTATTAGTAACCCACTCGCGGAGAAATAAAGAATCTTCTGTAAACAATCTACGTGCTTGCCAGTAGGTATGTAACAAATCATCCTGACTATCGCTAGAACCCTGCAAATTGTCTATATACAACCCGCGAGATAGTTTACTTGTGTCCTCATGAGTATCTGATAGACGTTTCTTGATTGTGGCATTCAACAAAAACTGGGAGCATGTAGCACCAAAGAGTACGACCCGAAAACGGTAGATCACAACCGGACTTTCAGAGTCGCTAATGTCTTCAAACCAAAGAAAGCGGGTAACATCTCTATCTTCGTCTTATAGTTTGACCATCAAGAATGCTTTCTCAATGTCACTAGTAAATGCATATTGCCCCAGCCTAAACCGCAATGGATTTTGGGACAGATCCGACACCATGGACGGACCTGTCAGCAGGCAGTCATTTAGACTGGGATGTTGACCTTGGTCGGCAGAGCAGTCATACACCACCCGAATTGGTGTGGTGGCGCTGTCTTTCCTCACCCCATGATGGGCCAGATAGTGAACCCTTCCCTTCCTAATTGGTTCTTTTACATCGACTCTTTCAATGAAGCCCCTATCTTCATAACTCCGAAATACATCGTCATACGCCTGGCGCATGCATTTGTTAATTTACGCTGTAATGCGCGCAAGCGACCTAATGCCAATCCATAGTTGGTTGGCACACTCATCTCACTGTTCTTCCAGGGTAAACTAACCTTATATTGCTTGTCTGAGGCACTATAGCTCACAGACTCTTCAAACTTCTTTAGCGCAATTTCCGAGTCATAATCGGTCTCCATAGGATTAATGCCTATGTGATCCAATCTCCACAGTCATTCCAGGTCAAACTCGGCAGTCATTTTAGGGTCACTAGGTTGGGAATCCTCCCTTCCCAACTCCTCTGCCGCGGTTACATTCACTCTTAATATCGAGACCGTGTCGACCAGGACATTTGACTGAGTAGTATGTACCTTTCCGCTCATGCAATAGCCAAATTTAGTGGGGATTAAAATAACACCACACATTCTTTTAAATCTAGGGTATACTACATCATAATAATGATCCACACCAAGTAGAACATGCACCTCACTCTGATCTCCCATAGGATCTGACAAGTTAACCCCTTTGCTACATAATGCGTGTTCCATCTTCTTCACTCCTACAGATACATATTCTGGTAGGGTGTCTACTACGATACATGTCATAAAGTACCTGATTTTACGGTAGAAATATGAAATATCTGCTATCTCGTAGTCGTGTTTGTCAGTAATCCCTGTGAAGCCCTGCAATTGAAGAGTCTCAGCCCCTACGATTCGGTGCTCAAGTCCCAATAATACGGACCTTTTTATAAAGGATCGTTGAGACCCTTGATCAAGAAGTACCCGACAAACCTTGTTACTGTCATTACCTTCAATGGGAACCTGTATTGTGGGCAATATAGTGGTGTCTTTCGTGCTACCTAGTGTCAAAGTTGTAGTACCCTCTGGTTTGACGTCTTTGACTTTGTCTACTGTAGGACACAACTTGTCAAAGTGATGTCCTTTACAGTGGTGACAGGGCCTTAAGTATGTAGCAGTACATTGTCCCTGCTTACCATGTTCCTTGCTCAGACAACCTACACATAGCTTCAACCTTTTTGCCTGTGCTAGTTTTGTCTAATTTGTTGGGTATTTTACACAGAAACTCCATTTATGTTTGTTATTGTTACATAGCTTACATAGAATCTGAGCAGGTTTCTTATATGTACCCTCTTTCTTTCCTTTAGTCCCCACCGTCATGCTTACAGTTCCCCTCATGTCCACATTCCCACTCCCTCCTGACACATTCATTCTCCCATTGTTCAACTGTAAATTACTAATTTCTTTACTGAATTGAGTTTTGAACTCCCCCAGATCAAACGATCTAACCTTGTCAAGTATTGCCATAGGAAGCTTCTGACGTAATATAATGACTATCATTTCCTGTGTGGTGAGCCCTAGGGTGTCTAGCGATCGAGTATGGCACTCCATATCAGCCCTAAATTTAGCTAACTCCTCTACCTTGTACTGCGGTTCTGCAAGTTTTAACAAGGCAACGACATGGGCCATCTTCAACTGCTCTCTATCCCCGTATGTGGACTGCAACAACTGTACTGCCTCAAGATAACTACCACCTACTACGGCAAAACCCTCTATCAAATGTAAGGCCTCTCCTTCCATTTGTCCCTTCAGATAGTGAAATTTACGGACATTGTCCAAAGAGGATTCATGCACTGTAGACCGAAACACGTCCCAGAAAGCCAACCACTCAGTCAAATTGCCTCCAAATGTAGGAAGATTGAGCTTAGGGAGGTGCACAGAATGTTTTGGGTCAACCCCTCTATGGGCATCGTTCTCGCAACCCCTCTTGTTTGCGACAGCACGCTGTAATAAGTGCTTCGCTTTAAAGACAGTTTCATCATAGAGGGCGCGATTATCACACTCTGCCATTTTCTACTCATCCTCCATCATGCCTGCCACGATCACCTCACTTAGAGCAACAATACGACCATGGGTCACCTGGACATTGTCTAACCTAGCCTCTATTTCCTCGAGGTCAGCCGTAGTGATGAAAGTATTGACATCAGTTATTAACCTATTTAACCTCTGAAGTGCGCATGGGGGTAATTGGAAACGTCCCCCTGTGCTGACGTATTTGAGGTGTTTCCGTCACTAAAATATTCATTGTGCCATTAATAGCATTAATACTTATCCATATGCGCCTATTATGGGTTGATTATAAAGGTATTAACCTGAAACAACAATAAAACGAGTGAAAACAGCGTTTGGATGGTCAAAATCGGAGATATAGCCCGCGAGTTGTATAATGTATGGGTGAGGCAATCTGCTTTCCCGCCAATTTCCCCCAAGGCCACTGAGACACAGTCGATCGATACTCTCTCTCTCTCTCTTGCACTCGCTTGCTATCAGTGATGACCACACCCTCCAATCGGATTTCTAATGTTAGCACGAAAATATACCTCAGAATAAGGGAATAACAGGGAAAATAGGTGATAACTGAAGGAGAGGAGGAAAGTGGGGAAGGAGGGGAGGTAGAGGACTGAGATTTTGCATGGCCCAGGGGCCAAAAAAAAAAAAAAATAAAAAAAAAAAAAATAAAAAAATATATTTTTTTCGATGTCAAAAGTTGATTTTTTTTTTCTCTGACTCTTAAGAGTCTCCCCGCAGTGCGCCGGGGGAACTCTTAAGAGTCTCCCCGCAGCTCCCGGGTTAAGACTCCCCGAAGTCCTGCCCTCTGATGTTTAGGGGCTTTGCTTTGCACCCCACTAGACGGTGTCTCTTCCTGTTTACTCATGGTGTATGTAAGCCTATAAGCTATTTAAACTATACAATGTTACAGTTACGACAAATTAACCCTTAAAGAGCGGCGCCCGGCTATAGCCGGGCACCAATTTGCAGCAAGTTAGGAGCATTATTAAAAGGGTTAAAATCGAGTGCAAATGGCCGAGAGTGCAGCGGGCCACACGTCCGACTCCCAGGGCCTACCGCCGCCCACTGACTCACCCTCCCTGTGTTCTCGAGAGGCCGGCAGTGTAGCCAGTAGTGAGCGTAGCTGGGGAAAATATACCACTATACGCTAAACTCCCATGTTACTGGTACCACTGTATGAGAAGCACGAGAGCTACGTAGCTCGTTCTGGTCTCATTTTGAAGCTTTTAGTGCCTAGTTTTTTGCTGAATAAATTTCTTTTCATGCAGATACTTGATTTATCATTCAGGAGGGCCTGAATATACCCAAATAAGCCCAAAAAAACCCACTAGACGAGGGTTAATAGCCGAGTTAAGAGACGCCGATCGGCACACTACTTTGTTATGGAGAAAAAAATAGCACACCAAATAGCAATAGGCCTACCTACACTAAAGGGTCATATTGAACAAGATTTTTTTTTAGGTTAGGTCATGTGTCACGGGAAGTCTGAAATGAAAAAGAAAATTATTGGGGGAAGGTGATGGGTGGGATGCAGGACTTATTCAGGCGCAACGATATCACCCCGGCGTCCCTCTCCAACCAACGCTTTGTTAGCCCTACAATTTTATTATATAGAACTTGATTTGTGTCTAAATCGAGGTGGACGCCGTCCAGGTCGAGGTCCCGTGTGCTGAGGGTACAAAGGAGTACAAAGGAAATCAAGCAACAACAGGTCTAGTGACCCTTCTAGGCTGCTTGTCCTCCAAAACACTGAGGATCAAGTGTCCAAACAGTGGTTTAGAGTGGGTAAGGGAACATTGGAAAGGAAACTACTGCCCTGGAACTAATGTCCGTGGCAGGACTAGGAAGTTAGTAGGGGACATATGGGTTAGTAACTGAGGGGAGGATAAAATAAAGTATTTCATTTACAAACGCAGTCAGTCGCGGGTTTGATGCGAGATATTTTTCTAGGCGGAGTTTAAATGAATCAACGGTGCTGCAGTCTATAACGTCTCGGGGAAGCCCATTCCACAAGTTGACAACTCGATTGAAGATGAAATTCTTAGATTCGTGTGAATTAAAAGATTTACCAATAATTTTGCAACCGTTTCCCCGCGTGTAATTAGATTGGTCGATAGTGAAGTACTTACTACAGTTCATATTGTCGATGCCTTTGATGATTTTAAACACTTGATTTAAGTCACCTCTTAATCTGCGCTGGGTTAAAGGAAATAGATTTAGTTCTCTAAGACGCTCTTCGTATGGTTTGTTCTTTAGGCTAGGTATCATTTTGGTAACTCTACGTTGAACTCGTTCTAGCTTGTTTATGTCTTTTTGGTAATAATGGCACCAGCATTGAACGCAGTATTCCAGAAGAGGGCGGACTAAGCAATTGTAAAGGGTTAGGATAACGTCTTTGGATTTATGCTCAAATGACCTGCCTATAAAGCCAATTATTTTGTTTGCCTTCTTAACAACTTCTGAACATTGTTGACTCGGTTTTAGGTTACTCGATATTGTTACTCCCAGATCGGTTTCTCTGTTTACATTCTAAAGCTGAGTGCCATTCATCGAATAGTTTGCTTTCTCATTTAGGTATCCGATATGTAGTACTTTACATTTATCCGCATTGAAACTCATTTGCCAAATTTGGGCCCAATGTGACAATTTATCTAGATTGTGTTGCATATTGTCAACTTGTTCTTTTGAGAGTACGCTATTTGCAATTTTTGTATCGTCAGCAAATTTTGAGATTATACAGGTGAGACCCTCATCTATGTCATTGATGTAAATTAGAAAGATAATTGGTCCTAGTACCGATCCCTGGGGTACCCCGCTACTTACATTGGTCCATTTAGATGCCTTACCATTTATGACTACTCTTTGCTTTCTGTCGCTGAGCCAATTTTCTATCCATTTCAACACACCATCTTGTATTCCATGCGCTTTTAGTTTTAGCAGTAAACATTTGTGGGGAACTTTGTCAAAGGCCTTTTGAAAATCAAGGTATATAATATCTACAGCTTTACTCTCATCGTAGAGGTTGAGGATATCGTGGAAGAAGTCTAAGAGGTTTGTTAAACAGGAACTTTTTTTACGAAAGGCGTGTTGAGTATCTTTAAGTATTTTATTTTCCTCTAAGTGATTTACGAGTCTGTCTCTTATGACCGTTTCTAGCATTTTACATACAACTGAGGTTAAGCTAATTGGACGATAGTTACTGGGTAGGGATTTGCTGCCTTTTTTTAATATCGGTGTTATGTTGGCTATCTTCCACTGATCAGGCATAGTTCCAGACTGCAAGGATTTATTGAATAGTAATGTCAGTGGTTTGGAGAGCTCATCCTTAGCTTCCTTTAGAACTCTAGGCGAGATTGTATCAGGTCCAGGCGTTTTATTTACCTTGAGTTTATATAAACAATTCAATACTTCTCTCTCTGTAACGGTGACATTGCTTAGAACATCTGAATTATCAATCTGAATCGGCGATGGTGTAGGGATATCACTGAGGTCTTCTGTTGTAAAAACTGATGCAAAGAAGGTATTGAGGGCATTACTCATTTGTACTTCGTCTTTGGTGTATTCTCCATTTTCATCGACTAACGGTCCAACAGTTGAAGTAACTACTTTTTTCTTTCTGATATAACTATAGAATTTGTTCGGGTTTGTTTTACTTTGATTCGCAATATGTAACTCTAGGGTCTTTTTACTTTGCTTAATTAACTTTTTGGCTTTGCGTCGTAGCTCTACAAATCTCACCCGTTCTTCGTCATTTTGTGACGATTTTAATCTATCATTAGCAAATTTTTTTAGCAAGCAGGCAGTTTGAAATATCTTTATTCCACCATTTGGGCTTATTATTATGGCCTGGACGCCGTATTTTCGATGGTATGCAGTCTTGCACTGCTTTTAGGTAAGTGGTTTCGAATAACTTCCAAGATGTATTTATGTCGTTATTGTTAATTAAAAAGCTCCAGTCAGTTTATATTAATAATAATAATAATAATACTTTATTTCAGACTCACACAGTACAGAGGGGACCATACTGGGGTCCATATATACCTTACAGTAACATAAATATATATAAGCTACTGTACATAGGCTACATAAAATAAAAAGAAATTAAATAATACCCAGCTTGCTATCATGTAGTTCACAGCACTGCCTCAACCAAAAACAGTGGTCATCAAACTACTGTGTTACCAAAACCACTGTCCTAATTGTGTACAGTACCATGCCTCACATCATTTAGCTTCCGGTACAGTATGTTGCTACAGTACAGTATAGGAATATCGTTACTGTACTGCACTATGAGGTTCAGTACCGGTATGCTAATTCTGTAGAGTAGCAGACCTGAAATCATTACTTAAGGTTAAATATAGAGCAACTTCCTCCAGTGTGCCTGGATCCTAGAGGTGTACACTATGCTTGGAGTTTGTAGCATTTTAATGATACTGTTCTCAGAAGTGTTAAGGCGCTGAATGAATTTATATGTTAGCTTTCTAATGAGTGATTGGTTACAGTGTAAGTTCATATAGGCACATAGCATACTTGTACTCTCATATTTTGAGAGCCCCAGAAACATTTTCATGATATTGTGATATGAGATACTTAGTCTATTCACTGTCATTTTCTTATAGTTCCACCATAGTTGTGCTGTATACATTGGTGAGCAGTAGGAGTTGAACAATGTTATTTTTGTATCCCATGTGCACATATGAAAGTTTCTTAATATTGAATTTCCCTGCATGTAAAGTTGCCTTCGCTGACGACCCATATCCTTATCATCTGAGCGATCACTTGAAATATAGTGTCCTAGATACTTTACTTTACTTACTTCTATAATTTCTTCATACAAATGGAATTTAGGTAGCTTTGATTTCAATAGAAGGTTAGATTTAAATATTATGATATTGCTCTTTATAGGATTAAATTTGACTGAATGTTCGATTCCAAATTTTTCACATACTCTTAATAATTTATCCAGTCCTGCTCCAGAGGGCGCGATTAACCCTTCCTACCCGGGCTGCTTTAGGTAAGGACAGCTCGGCAGAAGGGCCGCTACCCGGTATGCCTTACCTAAGGCATTTGCTTTAACCCTCCTGGCCCGGGCAGGCTCTCCTAATGACGGAGCTCGTATCCGGGCGATCTGGTCGAATATCAACAAAAGTAAACAAAAGGCTAATCTCGCTTAATATATTACCTACATTAATCAAACATATATAAAAATGAGCGCCTTACCTTCCTGCGTAGAATGGCGTTGAGTAGAGCTCTCTAGCTCAACTGGTTACGGAGTGATGGTGATGGAAGTGGAGATAACTTTTGCCGCGTATTTACCTCGGCGCGTCCGAACACTCAACCGCGGCCCCGGCTACGACGCCCAGTTGCACTCGTCGCTCCACCCGCAATTATGCCGGGAAGCGATTTTATAGTGTTTTATTGGTTATTCTGTCATTTATTATAGTTATTATGTTATTTTCACTCAATAAAGTTTTGTATATGAACTTATTTGTGTCTCTGTCACTTATTACTTCGTTTTATTATTATTATGATTATTAGTGTCACTTTCACTGGACTTTGATAATTGGTAGTGTCATTTCCCCTTTTATGTATTGTTAGGTAAGCTAATAATATATATAGTGTCACTGTCACTTATTCATATTGTTATGAAGGCACTTATTATTACTTGTGTGTCTCTTTCACTTATACTTAGTTTTATTATTATTATACTGTCACTTTGACTGGCCTAGGCTTATTGAGTGTCATTTTCACTTATTTATAGTTAGAAATATATATTTTAGTGTCACTTTCACTTGTTCATATTGTTATTGAAGGCACTTATTATTACTTATGTGTCCTTTTCACTTATACTTAGTTATATTATTATTCTTAGCCTACATTTGAGTGTCACTTTCACTGTTGTCACTTCCACTTCAAAAGTTTGTTAGAGTGTGGAAGTCGTTGAAGCAGGTGCCAGCACACAGTCCAACTTGACACTCGAGGCATTTCCAAGTGGTTTTTGTGGGTTTGCGGGGTCTGCGAGTTGTGTGGCTGCACACATGGCACCTCTTCTGACTCCTAGCGTTACTAACTGGTGCTTTGAAAGGAAGGGCGCTGAGCTGGTGCTTCCTGAAGAATTCAGCACACCCCGTTCTGTCAAGCTGGCCTGGTCCTTGTATTGGCCTGCCTGGTGTACCCGCATGTTTAGCCAGGAGCTCAAGTAGCACCTGCTTGTGGAACTTCTGCAGGGACTTGTACTTCTTGGCTCCTGGAGTCCTCAGACGGTAGATGTTGTAGGCATTGAGGATCGACATATCTACCATATGCAGGATAAACTTCTTGTACCACCTGCAAGATGTTCGCAGGCAGTCGATGAAGCCCATCTGCATGTCGGACTTGTCAACGAGGCGCATGTTGATGTTATAATCCAGGACAGCAGCTGGTTTTTGGACGGGTTTTTGGTTGTTCGGTCCACCTTCCCTGTGGCGACCATCTGGGCCTTGTGGCATGTGGTGAGGAGGTTGACCTTGCGCTGGTCATGCCAGTGGATGGAGAGGATGGGGCCACTCTTCTTGTGGAAGATGTCCTCCTTCTTCGTCTTGGTTGGGTAGCCTGGCATGCCCTTCCTTTTGCCCTTGACTGTGCCGACAGTTCCAGTCTTGCGGTCATGGAGGTACTTGGTCAGGAGAGGCGACGTGTAATAATTATCTGTGTAGAGGATGTAGTCATTATTGAAGTGCCTCTCCATCATCTTCTTCACTACAGCGCCACCAAAACCAATGAGAGGGTCAGTCACAACTTCTCCAGCCTTGCCGCTGTAGACTATAAAGTCCAGCACATACCCCGTCAAGCAGTCGCAGAGGACGAAGAGCTTGATGCCGAAGCGGTGTCTCTTGGACGGGATATACTGTCGGAAGTGCAGCCTACCACGGAACAGGACCAGAGACTCGTCGAGGCACATCTTCTGGAAAGGAATCAGGTATGTGGTGAACCGATGACGTATCATGTCATACAGCTTCCTGATCTTCCATAATGAGTCGGGAAGGTGGACTGCCATGTTGTTTGTCAGGTGGAGATTGGAGAGGATGTCAAAGTACCTGTCCCTGGACATGTATTTGCCAAATGATGGAGTCGTTATGATGTCGCCAGTGATCCAGTAGTCAGCCAGAATGTGCTTCCTTATATGAGTCATCAGCATTGTGAGTGCCAAGAACACATATAGTTCTGCCACAGTGAGAGCTCTCCATGCCACCATCTTGGCACTGGTCTTCCTCCCAAGAAAGTTGGCACAGATAGCATGGTGGTGATTTGTCTCTTTGACGAGGTATTCCATGACTTCATTGTCATAGAAGCCACAGAAAAGTTCACTGGGGGTAGCATCTGGGCCACAGGGAAATGTTGGTGACACCCCAGAACCCATCTGTACCTCGTCAAAAGCAGGACAATCTGGCTCAAAATCAGCTCCATCTGTCCACACAAACAGGTCGGATGCTGATGCTCGAGGTCGTGCTGCAGCAGGCGCACGCCCTGGACGCCCTGGCACACGCCCTTGGCCACGCGGACGCCCAGGGCGGACGCCCTGCACGCCCACGCCCAGGCCCAGGCCCAGGGGCAGCGGCGTCGGCAGGCTGACCACGTCCACGACCTCGCCCTCTCCCTCGATTTGTCGGAACATCCTCTTCCTCTTCCTGTTCCTGTTCCTCTTCCTCTTCCTCCTCAGGCGACGTCAGGTCATCGGGGGTAATGTTGGGGTCGTCAGCATCCTCTTCAGGAGACAATTCTGGTGAAGAAGTGACCGGGCATCGGCGGTGTGGGGCGCGGGAGGCTGCGAGAGCTTCAAGAATGGAAGCCGAGGCCTCGGGAGTTGGGCTCCTTTTGCGGCGAGCCGAGGGCTTTTCAGCAGCAAATAATGCTCTGCGGTGTGTTGAGGCCTGTGGCACTTCACCAATACCACTTAAAGAGGCCCTTTGGTCATCCTGAACGAGAGATGAAGGCGAGGGCTGTGGGTGACCCACGCGGCGTCCCGTGTCAAGGTGTCGGGACAATGGAATGCGGGTGGTTGCTAGGCCAGGGTCGGCGTCATTATCGCTATCTTCAGCTTCCCTATGCTTTTCTGCGGCTGCCCTGCGTGCTTTTTTAGCTGCACTTTTGATCAATGATTGTTTGTAGAAATATTTGCCCACTTTCAAAGGGCGTACGGGCAGGCAAATGGGAAGGTCCTGGGGTAGGGCTAGGGCTAGGCCTAGGCTGACCTAGCAAAGATGGCGAGGGGGTAGGCCTAGGTTCTAGCACACTGGGAAGCTCAATGGCACCTTCCTGAAACACTTCCACATCAGGATCATCACTACTGTCTCCCCCCTCAAATAAATCGACATTATCGTCGTCTCCAAAGCCCACGAAATCGTCTTCACTTTCACTTATAAATTGTACCTTGTCCACCAAGCTTTCGCCACTGCTCTCGTCATCACTTTCAAAAAGTTGTCGCTGTATAGCGCTATCACTCAACAAACGCTTAACTTTCTTTTGTTGAGCTCTCTTCTCGGTTGCAACAGGCGTTGAAGTTGCGAGTGGGGTAGCACTGGGGCCCGCGGGAGGTTGCAACGAATCGGATACGTCGGAAAACATTTTTTCAGTATTACTCGCTATGGCGGCCACGTACGAACTGATAACATTAGTAGTTGAGGCTTGGTGGCGCTGCGGTCGCTCCTACCATGCCAAAATTGGCCGCGCAAATTTTGAAGCATGCTTTCAAGCACAAGGATTTTAAAATGACACCCGGGTTCCGGCCCTTTTGTTTTGGTGTCATTTTAAAATGACACCCGGGCTGGAAGGGTTAAAGCGTGCTTTAAATTTTGCGCGGGCAAATTTTACTTTGCGTGGGCGATCGTAGCGCCACCAAGCCTCAACTACCACTCTTATCAGTTCCTACGTTGCCGCCATTGCGAGCTACAGCAAAAAAATGAATTCCGACGCGTCCGATACTGTGCAATCTCCCGCGCGTCACAGTGCTAACCCGCTTGCAACATCTACGCCTCTGCCAACCGAGAAGAAAAAGAAACTAAGGAAAGTGAAACGTTTGCTAAGTGAGAGTGCAATACACCGTAAACTTTTCAACCCGGATTTGAGCAGTGGTGAAAGCTCTGTGGACAAAAACCTCTATATTCAGAGTAGAAGTGGAAGCGAAGTTGACGATTTTGTGGGATTTGGTGATGATGACAATGTGGATTTATTTGAGGGGGGTGATAGTAGTGATGATCCTGATGTGGAAGTGGTGGAGGAAGGTGCTATTGAAGTACCAAGTGTGCTAGAGCCAACCCCTTCGCCTAATTTCGTAAGTCAGGGTAGGCCTACGCCATGACCTTCCCCTTTGCCTGCCCGTATGCCCTTGAAAGTGGGTAAATACTTCTATAAACAGTCTTTAGTGAAAAGTGCAGCCAAGAAAGCACGCAGGGAAGCAGAACAAGTGAGGGAAGGCATAGATAGTGATAGTGACGCCGACCCAGGCCTAGCAACCACCCGCATTCCTTTGTCCCGACGCCTTGACCCGGGACGCCGGGAGGGCCACCCACAGCCCTCAGCTTCATCTGTCCCTCAGGATGACCAAAGGGCCTCTACAAGTGCGTCATTGGCCTCCCACAGTGTGCCACCACAGGCCCCGCATCGTAGGTCATTATTTCCGGCGACCGGTCTACACCGCCGACGACCGGTCTATTCTTCACCAGAGTTGTCTCCTGAAGAGGATGCTGACGACCCCAACATTGCCCCAGATGACCTGACGTCGCCTGAGGAAGAGGAAAACGAAGAGGAAGAGGAAGAGGAAGTCCCGACAAGAAGAGTCAAAGGGCGAGGTCGTGGACGTGGTCAGCCTGCCGACGCCGCTGCCCCTGGGCCTGGGCGTGGGCGTGGGCGTGCAGGGCGTCCGCCTGGGCGTCCGCGTGGCCAAGGGCGTGTGCCAGGGCGTCCAGGGCGTGTGCATGCTGCAGCTGCACGTCCTTGTCCTCGAGCAGCTGACATGTTTGTGTGGACAGATGGGGCGGATTTTGTGCCAGATTGTCCTGCCTTTGACGAGGTACAACAGGGTTCCGGGGTGTCACCAGCATATCCCTGTGGCCCAAATGCCACACCCAGTGAACTTTTCTGTGGCTTCTACGACAATGAAGTCATGGAACACCTTGTCAAAGAGACAAATAACCACCAGGCTATCTGTTCAAACTTTCTTGGGAGGAAAACCAGTGCCAAGATGGTGGCATGGAGAGCTCTCACTGTGGCAGAATTATATGTGTTCTTGACACTCACAATGCTGATGACACACATAAAGAAGCACGTTCTGGCCGACTACTGGATAACTGGCGACCTCACAACGACTCCAGCATTTGGCAAATTCATGTCAAGGGATAGGTACTTCGACATCCTCTCATGTTTCCACCTGACAAATAACATGCATGTCCACGAGCCCAACACACTCTGGAAGATCAGGCAACTGTATGACATGATACGTCATCGGTTTTCCACCTACCTGATTCCTTTTCAGAAGCTGTGCATCGACGAGTCTCTGGTCCTGTTCCGTGGTAGGCTGCACTTCCGACAGTATATCCCGTCCAAGAGACACCGCTTCGGCATCAAGCTCTTCGTCCTCTGCGACTGCAAGACGGGATATGTGCTCGACTTTATAGTCTACAGCGGCAAGGGTGGTGAGGTGCAGATTGACCCCCTCATTGGTTTTGGCTGCACTGTGGTAAAGAGGATGATGGAGAGGTACTTCCATGACAACCACATCCTCTATACCGACAATTATTACACGTCGCCTATCCTCGCCAAGTACCTCCATGACCGCAAGACCGGAACTGTCGGCACAGTGAAGGAAGAGGAAGGGAATGCCAGCCTACCCAACCAAGACTAAGAAGACGGACATCTTCCATAAGAAGAGTGGCCCCATCCTCTCCATCCACTGGCATGACCAGCGCATGGTCAACCTCCTCACCACATGCCACAAAGCAGAGATGGTCCCCACAGGGAAGGTGGACCGAAAAACGAAGAACCCTATCACGAAACCAGCTGCTGTTCTGGACTATAACCTCAACATGCGCCTCGTCGACAAGTCCGACATGCAGATGGGCTTCATAGACTGCCTGCGAACATCTTGCAGGTGGTACAAGAAGTTTGTCCTGCATACAGTAGATATGTCTGTCCTCAACGCGTACAACATCTACCGTTTGAGGAGTCCAGTCATGAAGTACAAGAGCCTGCGGACCTTCCAAAAGCAGCTGATACATGAGCTCCTGGTATAACATGCGGGTACACCAGGGAGGCCACTACAAGGACCAGGCATGATGGACAGAACAGGGTGTGCCGAGTTCTTCAGAAAGCACCAGCTCGTCGCCCTTCCTTTCCAGGGTCCTAACAGCAGAATAAGAATGCAGAAGAGGTGCTATGTGTGCACCCGCACAACTCGACGACCAAGCAAACCCACAAAAACCACTTGGCAATGCCTCGAGTGTCAGGTGGGACTGTGTGCTGGCACCTGCTTCAATGATTTCCACACTATGACAAACTATTGAAGTGTGACAGTGATAGTGACACTCAATAATAATAATAATAATAATATAACTAAGAAAGAGACACACATAAGTAATAATAAGTGCCTTCAGAACAATATGAACAAGTGAAAGTGACACTAAAATATATATTCCTAACAATAAATAAGTGAAAATGACACAATCAATTACCATAGTCCAGTGAAATTGACACTATACTAATAATAAAACTAAGTATAAGTGAAAGAGACACACATAAGTAATAATAAGTGCCTTCAGATCAATATGAACAAGTGAAAGTGACACTACAATATATATTTCTAACAATAAATAAGTTAAAATGACACTATCAATTACCATAGTCCAGTATAAATAATTATAACTTCATAACTACTATAATAATGACTATAAAACTAAGTCTAAGTGAAAGAGACACACATAAGTAATAATAAGTGCCTTCAGAACAATATGAACAAGTGAAAGTGACACTAAAATATATATTCCTAACAATAAATAAGTGAAAATGACACTATCAATTACCATAGTCCAGTATAAATTATCATAACTACTATAATAATAACAATAAAACAAAGTATAAGTGACAGAGACACAAATTACTTCAGAAAAATAACTTTATTGAGTGAAAATAACATAATAACAATAATATACGGCATAATAAACAATAAAACACTAAAAAATCGCTTCCCGCCATAATTCAAGGTAGAGCGACGAGTCAAACCGTTCGTCGTAGCCTGGGCCGCGGTTGAGCGTTCGGACGCGGCGAGGTAAATATGCGGCAAAAGTTACCTCCACTTCCATCACCATCACTCCGGAACCAGTTGAGCTAGAAAGCTCTACTCAACGACATTCTACGCGGCAAGGTAAGGCGCACATTTTGACATATGTTTGATTAATGTAGGTAGTATATTAAGCGAGATTAGCCTTAGTTTACTTTTGTTGTGTTTTCAGCCAAATCGTCCGGATACAGCCTCCGTCCTTAACCCTTAAAAAGCGGCTCACCACATAAGTCGTATTTAATAAAGCTGGACTATGTGGCGGCGCTCGACATAGGTCGAGTGGCAATTTCAGCACGTAATGTTGCTGAGAGAGAGAGACAAGTGGTGGCAGGAGACTAGCGAGCGTATGACTGCTCCAGACCACCGCGGAGAACCTACTGACATGAATCTCAGCTCCCTCCTCCCTCTCTCACTCGCTACATACTGAATTATATGGGGAAAGTACCGAATTACATGCTTTTTGCACTCGCGTTGCACGGTTATTGCAAGAAAACTAGCCATCATAAAAGGATCGTTATGGTGTCATTCGAAAGCTCTGTTTATGCCCTTTCAGGGATAGGTACTTGTTTTACGTTCTGGGTCTTATTTAGGCATGAAAATGATCACGTAAACAGCCCTATTTTGGCTAAAAACACCCCGCTGGGCGGTACATATAAATAAACCGCATAGGCCGCTCTTAAGGTGTTAAGAAAGGCTGCCCGGGTAGGAAGGGTTAAGGGTAGGTCATTAGCATACATGAGATGATTTACAATGGTGCTGCCAATACAGCACCCAGTGCGAGTCTTGTTCAGCTCCAGACTAAGATCATCCATGTAGACGTTGAAAAGATATGGAGACAATATCCCCCCCCTGCCTAACACCACTGGTTACGGCGAAAGAGCCTGACAGGATGTTGCCCCATCTTACACACATTTTTTGATTAGCATACCAGAAAATAAGTATCCTAACAATATAGCTAGGCACTCCCCTGTTAACTAATTTTTCAAATACGGTTTTGTGACACACCTTATCAAAAGCCTTACTTGCATCAAGAAAACAAGAAAAAATTGAGCTATTTAGTTTGTTGTATGTATCAATCACTTCTTTCAGCACATATATGCATTGGTCTGTGCCGTGATTTTTCTTAAAGCCAAACTGATTGCTGCTGGTGACAATATATGCAGACATTCTTTCTAGCATTATCATTTCAACTACCTTACTCACCACACTAGCAAGTGCTACTGGGCGGTAGTTGTCTTTAGCTGTAATTTTACCTGATTTATCTTTAATGACAGGAACAAGTATTACGGATATCATAGACTCCGGCAGGACACCATGCGTAAATAGACTGGTGATGCAAGAACTAAGTTTATAATTATATTAACAACTTATCTGCATATTTAAGATGTTCTGCATATATACCATCCAGCCCACAAGCTTTGTTTAGGTTAAGTTTTCTTATGGCATTCTCAAGATCACTTTCAGTCACTTTAATGTCTTCATAATTACTATCTTTCACATTGTGGTAAACTATCAATGGAAGTTAAATATTACTAAGCTATAATGAATCAAAATAAAATAAATCTAAATGAATACTCTATATCTAAATTGAATTCAATCTGAAACAAGCTAATTTATTTCCAAAGGTCTCACATAATAAAAGTATATAATTATAGGGTAAGGTTATAAGGGTTAATATTACCCAGGAATTAACTCGCCAATAGTTCCACGTGGCAATGAGGCAAGGGAGAACGTTTTACCCAATATGGCGGTGGACAATGGGGAACGAGACTTCGGTCCCAAGACACGAGTCAAGTTAAAGAAAGAATAAATGATTACATGGGAATGGACATGATTATTATAATTTATGCTTATCTATCAGTCAGTCATGATGTCGATGAGAGCGTCGTGATGGTGTAGCTGTGTGTATTGTGATTAGAGGCACAAAAGCACGATCAACTGAGGGCGGAAAATTAGATGTTAACTGGTTGGTGTTCGTGAAGGCTCTGGCGTACCTCAAAAGCACACCTTGCTGCCTTGGCAAACCGCCAGGAGCCCAAATTATCGTACCGCATTTAGGTTGCTCTATACGATAAATTATATTAATATATACGATAAATTCATATATACTACATAAGACCATGGCAATATTGCTTAATAGCATATTAGGCCTTTTATAACTTAACTTATTTACAATCTTATAATATACGATCTACTCGTCCTACGTCGTGCTGTAGGAGAGATCGTGACGTCACAGAGACATACAAGATCACAAAAGAGTCATATTCTATCGTATTTATACGATACACTCCCCCCACAAAAAAGACCTGGACCCCACCTTAAACCTAAAGTTGCCCAGAGGCTATCTTCTGACGCCACAAGTCGACGGCGCCAGCAGCAGCGCGTCTGGGACGCGTCCCGGTCCGAGAATGATCACCATCAGTAAGAGGCGAGTCGTTCCTTTGAGAATCCTCGGACCCAGCAATAACAGGTGGAGCCTCAGATTGCAATGCGGAATCGAGCTCCAAAGCGTACAAACGTGCGATAGGACGAACAGTAGTTCCAGTGGCTGTCTTCAATAGCGCCACCCGCTCTACAGAGTCTGCCCCCTTGTATACCTCCAACACGCGGCCTAATTTCCAGTATAAACGAGGACTATCTTCTTTAATTAAAACAACTTCGCCAACTGTAGGTGCCGTTGGTCTACCAGAGGGAGTAACACTCCTTTCCCTCAATGCTAGCAGATATTCACTAATCCACCGTTTCCTAAAATCCTCGATTATCCTGGATATATACTGGTATCTCTTAGACACCGCTACCTCAGAGTACAACGAGGGATCCTCTAACTCTACTATTGACTGAAAATCAGATGGAAACGCAGTCAATGGTTTTCCATATAGCAAGTGAGCTGGCGTTAATGGTAGTGGTTCTTGCAGGTCGGTGTACACATATGTAAGCGGGCGATCATTCACGACTGCCTCTATCTCTGTGAGGACTGTCGTCAACTCACTCTTCTTTAACCCGGGAGCTGCGGGGAGACTCATAAGAGTTCCCCCGGCGCACTGCGGGGAGACTCTTATGAGTGAGTGAAAAAAAAAATCAACTTTTGACATCGAAAAAAAAAATATATATATTTTTATTTTTTTATTTTTTTATTTATTTTTGGCCCCTGGGCCATGCAAAATCTCAGTCCTCTACCTCCCCTCCTTCCCCACTTTCCTCCTCTCCTTCAGTTATCACCTATTTTCCCTGTTATTCCCTTATTCTGAGGTATATTTTCGTGCTAACATTAGCGAGTTGCAAGCAGGGTGTTGTCATCACTGATGGCAAGCGAGTGCAAGAGAGAGAGAGAGTATCGATCGACTGTGTCTCAGTGGCCTTGGGGGAAATTGGCGGGAAAGCAGGTTGCCTCACCCATACATTATATAACTCGCGGGCTATATCTCCGATTTTGACCATCCAAACGCTGTTTTCACTCGTTTTATTGTTGTTTCAGGTTAATACCTTTATAATCAACCCAAAGTAGGCGCATATGGATAAGTATTAATGCTATTAATGGCACAATGAATATTTTAGTGACGGAAACACCTCAAATACGTCAGCACAGGGGGACGTTTCCAATTACCCCCATGCGCACTTCAGAGGTTAATAGAGCACGTCCTACAACCGCTCTGAGTCCTGACTTTACTATGCCGACACATCGTTCCCACATTCCACCAAACCAAGGTGCCTTAACTGGAATGAACCTCCATTCGCACTTCTTCTCTCCCAAAAAAGTGATGATAGTAGGATCACTACTCATATCCTTTAGATATTTTGATGCTTGGACATAAGTGGGAGCATTGTCGCTAAGAATGAGTTGAGGGAATGAACGACGGGCACAAAACCGTCTAAACGCCAGCATAAATTCTTCGCTAGACATATTATCACATAGTTCTAGGTGTACCGCTCGAGATGTTGCACAGGTAAACAATATATAAACCTTATCACTCTCCCTCGTCTTCAATGCCCCTGTGTAATCTAATCCTACCGCTTGGAAAGGTTCTACGTGCTTTACACGGCATTCAGGTAGAGGTGGAGCTGGTCCAGTTGCATATGGTTTACCCTTTAGTCTCTGGCATATTACACACTTTCTCACTACGCGTCGAGCTACCTGTCGAACTCTGGGTATCCACCATGTGAGACGTAAATTTGATATAATATGACATACCCCATAGTGTTTTACTTCCCTATGTGCACGTATGATCAATAGATCAGTAACGTGATGTCTTGTTGGCATAAGTATAGGTCGGTTTGTGCCGTCTGGTACACCCGACCACTTCAGGTGACCCTCACACCTGATGAGGCCATTGTCTAGGTGCAACCTTAGTTGACGCACTATATTAGGCATTAATGTCTTATTCGAGCTTTTCAAGGATTCTAATTCATTGGAAAAGGTTTCTATTTGAACCCATTTGGTCAAAGGTACTTCAGCTGCTTTAAATTCACGAGCATCAATGTTGTGACCCATGTTGCAGAGTTGGCCCGTTACTTTAAGCTTGAGATTGGATACATATCGCAACACCCAAGCTACAACTCTGACTAGTTTATTATAATAATAATAATAATAATAATAATAATAATTCTTTATTCCAGACACATAAGATAGATACAGTATAAATACAGTACGACCTAATGGTCCATATCACATACACTTCTCGTCAGAGCACAGATAATAATTATACACAAAGATATATTAATAAAGACACAATAAAATAAAAAATACAGTAGGCCTATTTACAGAATAGAGCACATATCACATTTTGTCACAATATAACACAGATAGGCTAACTAAGGCTATTGCTCAATGTTGGTTAACACCTATTGCACAGATCATTGCTCATAGTTCAATTAGACCTATATATTACATTACAGTACATACTATGTGTGCAGCAGCTTCTGCCAGTGAGATATAATACGGGATTCATAGATATGATCACTAGACCAAAGAGCTACAATCAGTGTGTTACTGGAGGATTGCAGTCGCTGCGAAAAGCTGTACACCAGTCTCCTGATGACAGCCCGACAGCACTGCACATCCAACAGTGTGCACACCATACTAGTGCTTTCATATTTAGAGAGACCAATGAACATCTTGAGTATATTATGATAGGATGTACACAGACCATTTATGGTGGCTCTCTTATACTTCCACCACAAATGGGCCGTGTACATAGAGGAACAATATGTCCGGAACAAAGTGACTTTAGTTTCCCAATTACACATGTGGAATTTTCTCAAGATGGTGTTACCACGTAAATATAGCTGTCTGCGCTGACGGCCGATATCTGCATCATCTGAGCAATCGTTTGAGATAATGTGTCCCAGGTATTTTATTTTGTTTACTTCTTGAATAATTTGATTATTGAGTGAGAAATTTGGCAGTTTACTTTTATACAGTAATTTGATCTAAATATAAGAACAGCACTTTTCAGTGGGTTGAATTTAACACAATGTTTACTACCAAAAGATTCACATATATCAAGAAGTTTGCTCAGACCCGCAGAAGACGGTGCAATAATGACCAGATCATCAGCATACATGAGATGGTTGATGATTTTATTCCCACCATAACATCCAATCTGCTCTTTATTCAATTTATCACTTAATTCATCCATATATACATTGAATAAGTAAGGTGAGAGAATACTACCCTGTCTCACTCCATTGGTTACTGTAAAGGAATCCGAAATAATGTTACCCCATCTTACATTAAATGTTTGATTGGCGTACCAGTACTTCAAGATTCTCAGTATATAGGATGGCACTCCCCTTGTTGCTAATTTATCAAACAGGATATTGTGGCAGACTCTGTCAAATGCCTTACTAGCATCAAGAAAGCATGCAAAAATAGAGCTGTTCATTTTGATGTACCCATCCACTAGCTCCTTCAGAGTGTAGATGCACTGGTCCGTACCATGATTCTTTTTAAAACCAAATTGATTACTATTAGTTGAGATATACACTGAGATTCTGTCTAAAATGATTAACTCTAGTATCTTACTTACAATACTGGCAAGGGCAATAGGTCTATAGTTGTCTTTTGATGTAATTTTGCCAGCCTTGTCTTTAATTACTGGTATCAAGGTAACGGACATCATAGATTCTGGTAGGAAACCATGGATTAGAAAGCTGGTAAAGCAACTGCTGAGTTTCTCCAAGAGGAGAGTGGAGGAGTACTTCAAATGTTCAGCATATATACCATCAAAACCACAGGATTTGTTAGCATCTAGCCTACTTATTGCAGCCTTGATTTTTTCACTTGTAACTTTAATTGTGTCATATTTTTCTTCTTTGTTACACTCTGTTGTAGCAGCAATGGTATTTCCTTGGTGCCCAACAGAGTTAAACAAAGTTTGGTAATGTGTTTTCCAAAGATTGGCTATGTTATTAGTACCAGAGATCCCATCTACACTAACGGGTAGAGGTGTGCAGCTATTATGCATTTTTTTAATATCCTTCCAGAAGGCCAATGTGTCTTTGCTAGCAAAGTTTTTGGCCAATGCTTCTCTTCTTAATACATTTTCATTGTTTTTTATATATCTGATTGCATACTTGCATCTAGCCTTTAGTCTGGTGAACATGTCAAAAATGGGTCCCTGTCTCGGTTTGTTATGATCCAGCCATACACTACGAGCATCTCGGGATGCCTGGTATAGTTCTGAAACATGGTCATTCCACCCAGGTTTGTTAAAAGAGTAATTTTTGTTATGCTTGTGAAATACTATGTCACTAGCCTTAGTAAGACAAGATATAATATTATTGTACAGCTTGCTGACTTCTTCTCGATGACTAGCATTAACACAATTGGGGTCTTCACAGGTAATGGCATCCTCACTGCCAGGATCAAGCTCAGAAAGGAGAGTGTGTGTTAAAGTGAAAAATTGCTCACACTCCTCCTCGTCAAGCCCGCCCCATGGCAGTTTTGGATTTACACTATTGTTTGACTGGGTTAATTCTGGCGCTCTTTCCAAACTAGCTGTTAAGGTCAATGGGATATGATCTTCATCTGTATATGTATACTGAATTTCCATATTTGTTATCATATCATGGAAATCAGCACTAGCTACGGTATGATCTAGCCAAGACGTTGAGCCCCATGCTGCACTGACACATGTGTAACTACTATGAGGGAGCATGAGCTGAGAAGAGATAATTAGATCATGCTCACCACAGAAGTTAGTCATATGACTAGCAAACAGAGTTACTCATGTCCTTCAGATTAGCATTCCAGTCCCCTATTACAGAGTAGCAGGTGGTATTTAGTTCTTGTAAAAGAGCACTTAGCTCTCCAAGGCATTCCAGGTATTGTTCTTCATTTTCATTACATTGGTAGGGCAAGTACACACTAAGAATAACTACTTTCCGTTGGATATCTTCTTCTATTTCTATACCTGTACACCATGGTAAATTTGTTACAAGTGGTTTAACCCGGCTGTCTAAAGAGTCCCTCCACAAAATAGCTACTCCTCCCGGTGGGTGACCTGCTACTAGACCATCCATAGCATCGGTTGTCGAGACCCCAAACCCATGAAAATTATCACAGATAGTACTGAGGTTACCCAAATCCTGTTTAAAATACCAAGTCTCCTGCAGGCACACAATATCACTGGTATTAAATACGTCTACTACATCAGGGCGTAGGAGAAGCCCTCTGTTGGTTTTAGGGAGCCCCCTACAGTTATAAGTAGCAATACGCAAATTGTTGGGAGATGAAGTAGACTTTATATCCATGATTAAGAGTTGTTGGGAGGGTGGGTTACCGTAGTTATAGAGTCCTCATTTGTTGATACCGGTACCTGTGCCCTACGTTCTCTCCACCAGTACACCGATGCTTCCTCTGGCCAAAGTCACCGAATCTTGCCCACTTCATGATAGGACCCGGTGGCTCATTTGGTTGGGCTATAACTGCCACTGTTTCCAGTGGCAGAAGTCCCTCACCAACAGCATGCCATATCGTCCATTCACTTTCATGGAGCAGCCACTTTGGACCATGCCACCACAATACGGACTTCATTAACCCGTTGAGCCCCGGCTAGTTATAATATTTTGTTCACCCCGGTCCCAAGCCATTTTCACTTATTTTTTTTGTTTGCTAAAATGGAAGACAAGGATGAGAAATGAAAAAAAAACAAAAAAAAATCACCTCTGACATTTTTTTTTTGGGGGGGGGGGGGGCGGGTGGGGGGGGGGGGTGGGGGTGCTTCAAAAAAATTTGTTGAGCCAAAATGGAAGAGAATGGTGAGAAATGAACACACAAATAAAAAAAAAATCATTTCGGTCATTTGGGGGGCGGGGGGGGGGGGGTTTCAATAGTTCGTCTCCCCCGCATGACCACCCGCCCGGGAGCACTAGGGTAAGAACTGAGTATGGCATTGTACGGCATACATCCTAAGGAGTATCTCACATAAATCTCAAGCCTCTAGCTCCCATACGACCGGAGTAATGAAGGTTCAAAGTGGCGGTAAACTAGGGGTGTAAACTATCCCCACTAAGCCCACCACCACCAGCCGCGCGGCTGTCTCGGCCCGCTCACACCTACTGGCCCGGCTCCCCCACACACTACGGTACCTCCCCTCCTATTCTCCCGCCATTTCCTACCTTACGAGCCACGTAAGTGTTTTTTATATGTCGGACGCACGTGATGCGTCGCTGGGAGTTGGTGATCAAAGACTGCCGACGCAACACGTGCGACGCTGGGTCTCAACGGGTTAACTGGCTAGCCGTTATACCCCTAGTTATGAGATCACTAGGGTTTTCTTTTGTATTTACATAATGATAAGCAGCGTCTGGCAAAAGGGCTCTAATCTCATCTACCCTATTCCGCACATAAACTGGCAGAGACTTCTTGCTATGTATCCAGTTGAGTGCGACCTGACTATCGCACCATACATGAACGATTTCAATATTTAATTCTCTCTCGTATGCTGCGCGTACATGTTGCACCAGACGTGCTAATAGCAGCATGGCAGTCAATTCCATTTTAGGGATAGTTACCTTTTTAACCGGGGCTACCTTGGCCCGGGCTGTAACTAAATGTGCCCCAAATGAAGTAACAACATATATGGCTACCCCGTATGCCGTGGCGCTAGCATCGCAAAACGTGTGTAACGTAACGTCACCGAACGCCGCCACTTTACGAGGTATAGGTTTAGTACATAGGATGGCATATTCATTTAACAACAATGTCCCTTGGTCATTCAGGTCCTCGGGCAAACTGTCATCCCATCCTATTTTACGTCTCCAAACTTCCTGCATTAGAATCCTAGCTCTTATGGTAACAGGTAATGCTAGACCCAAAGGATAAAAAAATTGCGCAACTTTGCTCAACAGACTTCTTTTTGTGTGTGCTCCTGTCTGCTGAGCAAAAGACCTTGTTTGAAAAGTTAGTAAGTCATGTTTAGGTTGCCAGATCATCCCCAAATTTCTGGACTTTTCCTGGTTAAGAGATGCCGTACCATCCACTTGTATTAAACTCTGAAGATCTTCACTATTAGTAACCCACTCGCGGAGAAATAGATGTGCATCCGCAAACAATCTGCGTGCTTGCCAGTATGCATACAACAAATCATCTTGACTATCGCTAGTACCCTGCAAATTGTCAATGTATAATCCGCGAGATAGTTTACTTGTGTCCTCATGAGTGTCAGCTAGATGTTTTCTGATTGTGGCATTTAACAAAAACTGCGAGCAAGTGGCCCCAAAGAGTACAACCCGAAAACGGTATATTATGATGGGACTTTCAGAGTCGCTAATGTCGCCGAACCAAAGAAAGCGGGTAACATCTCTATCTTCCTCCTTTAGCTTGACCATCAAGAATGCCTTCTCGATGTCACTGGTATAGGCATACTTCCCTAGCCTAAACCGCAATAGATGTTGGGACAGGTCCGACACCATGGACGGACCTGTCAACAGGCAGTCATTTAGACTGGGTTGTTGTCCTTGGTGGGCAGAACAGTCATACACCACCCGTATTGGTGTGGTGACGCTGTCTTTCTTTACCCCATGATGGGCCAGATAGTGAACCCTACCCTTCTTACACGGTTCCCTGACATTGACTCTCTCTATAAAGCCCCTATCCTCATAACTCAGAAATACATCGTCATACGCCTGGCGCGTGCTCGGTTCGTTAGACAATTTCCGCTGCAATGCGCGCAAGCGACTTAATGCCAAACCATAGTTGGTAGGCAGGCTTATCTCACTGTTCTTCCAGGGTAAACTAACTTTATATTGCTTGTCTGAGGCACAGTAGCACACAGACTCATTAAACCTTTGTAGCGCAACTTCCGAGTCATAATCAGTCTCCATAGGATTAATGCCTATGTGATCCAATCTCCACAGTCGTTCCAGGTCGAACTCGGCAGCCATCTTAGGGTCACTAGGTTGGGAATCCTCCCTTCCCAACTCCTCTGCCGCGGTTACATTGACTCTATATATCGAGACCGTGTCGACCAGGACCTTTGACTGTGTAGTATGCACCTTTCCGCTCATGCAGTATCCAAATTTAGTGGGGATTAAAATTACACCACACATCTTTTTAAATCCAGGGTATACTACTTCATAATAATGATCCACACCAAGTAGAACATGCACCTCACTCTGATTTCCCATGGGATCTGACAAGTTAACCCCTTTGCTACGTAATAAGTGTTCCACCTTCTTCACACCCACAGATTCATATTCTGGTAGGGTGTCTACTACGATACAAGTCATAAAGTACCGGTTTTTACGATAGAAATATGAAATCTCCGCTATCTCGTAGTCTTGTTTATCAGTAACCCCTGTGAAGCCCTGTAATCGAAGAGTCTCAGCCCCTACGATTCGGTGCCACTAGTACGGACCTCTTTATAAAGGAACGTTGAGACCCTTGATCTAGAAGTACCCGACAAACTTTGTTACTGTCATTACCTTCCATGGGAATCTGTATTGTGGGCAATATAGTGGTGTCTTGCGTGCTACCTAGTGCCACAGTTGTAGTACCCTCATTTTCGACGTCTTTGACTTTATCTGCTGTAGGACACAACTTATCAAAGTGATGTCCTTTGCAGTGGCGACAGGGCCTTAAGTATGTAGCAGTACATTGTCCCTGCTTACCATGTTCCCCCCTTAGACAACCTACACATAGCTTCAATCTTTTCGCCTGTGCTAGTTTTGTCTCATTTGTTGGGTATTTTATGCAGAAACTCCATTTATGTTTGTTGTTACATAGCTTACATAGAATCTGAGCAGGTTTCTTATACGCACCCTCTTTCTTTACTTTAGTCCCCACTGTCATGCTTACTGTTCCCCTCTTCTCCACATTCTCACTCCCTCCCGACTCATACATTCTCCCTTTGTTCAACTGTAGATTATTGGTCTCCTTACTGAACTGAGTTTTGAACTCCCCCAGCTCAAATGATCTTACCTTATCAAGTATTGCCATAGGAAGCTTCTGACGCAAGATAATGACTATCATTTCCTGCGTGGTAAGCCCTAGGGTATCTAGCGATCGAGTATGGCACTCCATATTTGCCCTGAAGTTTGTCAACTCATCAACCTTATACTGTGGTTCTGCGAGCCCCAACAAGGCAACGACATGGGCCATCTTCAACTGCTCTCTATCCCCGTATGTGGACTCTAATAAGTGTACCGCTTCAAGATAACTACCACCTACTACTGCAAAACCCTCTATTAAATGTAAGGCCTCTCCTTCCATTTGTCCCTTCAGATAGTGAAACTTGCGGACATTATCCAAAGAGGATTCATGAACCGTAGATCGAAATACGTCCCAGAAAGCTAACCACTCGGTTAACTTGCCCCCAAATGTAGGAAGATTGAGCTTTGGGAGGTGTACAGTATGTTTTGGGTCAGCCCTTCTATGGGCCTCATTATCTCGCCTCCCTTCTTACTTGCGACAGCACGCTGTAATAGGCGCTTCGCTCTAAAGACAGGTTCGTCATAGAGGGCGCGATTATCACACTCTGTAACTATCTCTTCCTCCTCTATCATGTCAGCCACAATCACCTCACTCAGAGCCGTAATACGACCGTGGGTAGCCTGGACGTTATCTAATCTAGCCTCCAATTCCTCTAGTTCAGCAGTAGTGATGAAAGTGTTTAAGTCCACAATTAGCCTATTTATTACTCCCCGAAGTCCCGCCCTTTGATTTTTAGGGGCTTTGATCAGCACCCCACTAGACGGAGTCTCTTTATCGTTTTTATCCATTTTGCATGCGAGCCTATAGGCTATGTATCTAAATATTACGTTACAAAGACAACGGCCAAATAATAGTCTAATTAAGAGACGCCAACCGGCGGACTTCTATGTTATGGAGACAAAAATAGTACACTAAATAGCAATACCTCCTAATGGATCATATTGAACAAGAAAAAATGTTAGGTCAGGTCATATGTCACAGGAAGTCTGAAACGGAAAAGAAAATTATTGGGGAAAGATGATGGGTGGGATGCAGGACTTAGGCAGGCACAACGATGTGACCCTGCATTCCGGCTCTAACCATCGCTTGGCTAGCCTTGCCAGTTTATCATAGAGTTGTTCCTGCATCCTGTTATATGTCCCCTTGTTCATTGCCTTAAAATCCCTTACTGGTAGCTAATTCCCGGGTCTGGGCACCATTGTGGTAAACTATCAATGGAAGTTAAATATTACTAAGCTATAATGAATCAAAATAAAATCAATCTAAATGAATACTCTATATCTAAATTGAATTCAATCTGAAACAAGCTAATTTATATCCAAAGGTCTCACATAATAAATGTATAAAATTATAGGGTAAGGTTATAAGGGTTAATATTAGCCAGGAATTAACTCACCAATAGTTCCACGTGGCAATGAGGCAAGGGAGAACGTTTTACCCAATATGGCGGTGGACAATGGGGAACGAGACTTCGGTCCCAAGACACGAGTCAAGTTAAAGAAAGAATAAATGATTACATGGGAATGGACATGATTATTATAATTTATGCTTATCTATCAGTCAGTCATGATGTCGATGAGAGCGTCGTGATGGTATAGCTGTGTGTATTGTGATTAGAGGCACAAAAGCACGATCAACTGAGGGCGGAAAATTAGATGTTAACTGGTTGGTGTTCGTGAAGGCTCTGGCGTACCTCAAAAGCACACCTTGCTGCCTTGGCAAACCGCCAGGAGCCCAAATTATCGTACCGCATTTAGGTTGCTCTATACGATAAATTATATTAATATATACGATAAATTCATATATACTACATAAGACCATGGCAATATTGCTTAATAGCATATTAGGCCTTTTATAACTTAACTTATTTACAATCTTATAATATACGATCTACTCGTCCTACGTCGTGCTGTAGGAGAGATTGTGACGTCACAGAGACATACAAGATCACAAAAGAGTCATATTCTATCGTATTTATACGATACACATATTGAATTGCACCATTAGTAGACCTTTGGTTTACACTGTTAACCTGACAAGCGCGATATAGACGTAGGTGCTAGGGTAGTTATTTGTGCATTTCTAGCCCTGGATTCTGACAGAATTCGTTATATTTACAATATAAACCATTATTTGTTTTCGGTATGCTTTTATTTTACATATATGATGTATATATGAACCTTCAAGAGTGCTAAAATAAGTGGGAAAAGCATTTGGGTGGTGAAAAACGAAGATATTGGCCACCCGGTCATAATCTCAGGCGAGAGAGAGAGACAGGCAGCCTTCCCCTCTCGCTGTCTGGGAGTCAACTGAGGAGAGCGGGGCAGTGTGTGCCGGTGTCTGGGTGTTGCATAACGATCTTTTATGCAACCCACTTGTGCTACATTATCGCGGGAGAGAAAAATAACCGATAAATGATGATAATAAGAGGAAAAATAGGTGATAATTGAGGAGGGGAGGGAGGGGGGAATAAGGTGGGGAAGGAGGGGAGGGGGGTGGGTGAGATTTACATGGATGAGTACTGGAGGGGAATTATCTCACCTAGAGACAAATTCCTTTGTTTTGATAGGCCCTTTTTTTTTATGGAAGGCTTTTTTTATGGTCCTGCTTCCGTGAGGCCTATCGCGTTCCCTATAGGAAGCCTTCCGTGAGGCCTATCGCGCTTGCCGGGTTAAGTAGTTCCTTAAAATGAGTTTTCCATAAGTCAGCAATGTTCTCTTCACCCGTAACCCCCTCAACACTGACAGGTAATGGTGTGTTACAATTCTGCATGGATCTGATATCCTTCCAAAAACAATTAGTATCCTTTTGTGCCAGACTCTTTGCAAGGGCTTCCTTCCTTAATTGGTTTTCATTTTGCTTAATAAATCTAATGGCATATTTGGTCCTAGCCTTTGCTCTTTTGTGAAGTTCAAATATAGGCCCCTGTCTGGGCTGACCTACTTCAAGCCAATGAGACCTAGCATCTCTGGAGGCCTGATACAGGTCAGCCACATAGTCTTGCCAACCTGGCTTATTGAATGAGGACTTATATTTATGGCTATTAAAAATGCTTTCCCCCGCTTGTGATAAAGAATCTATTATACTATTGTAAAATTTAATAATGTCCTCTCTGTGTTGTGCATCACTACATTTTGGATCCCTGCATTGTGCTACACCATTACCATCATATTGCACCCTATTTAATAAGTCTTTGGTTTTATCACAGTACATTTGGCACTCTTCATTTGAGATTACATTCCATGGAACTTTTGCCTTAATGCTATTGCTAGTTTCTGTTATTTCCGGTGCCTTATTAATTTGGATTGTTAATTCTATAGGTATGTGGTCGTCATCCGTAATGTCGTATCTTATGGCCATTTCTGAGATAGAGTCATGAAAGTCAGAGCTAGAGATTGCATGATCAAGCCACGACCTGGTCTCCCATGCTTCACTAACATATGTATAGCTATTTTCTGGAAGCAGGTTTTTGGAGGACAAAATTAAACCTTGCTCCTCACAAAACCTTAACATATGTTTAGCAAACATGGAACCACCCAACTCGTGAGGGGTAGCATTCCAATCACCTACCACTGAGTAACACGTTATCTCTAATTCAGAAATTAGGCCACCAAGCTCCCCTAACTTTTCCAAATAAAGTTCTTCATTTTCTGCACACTGATACGGTAAGTAAACACAAAATATTGCAAATTTTCTGCGTCCCACTTCCAGCTGTATTCCCGCACACCAGCTTAAATTTGTCTCAATGGTTTTAATTACACTATCTAGGCACGATCTCCACATTATTGCAACTCCCCCTGGGGGGTGACCTGCCACAATACCATCACATGTGTCCGTAGTGGAGACCCCGTACCCATGGAAATCTTTATCTAATATGTTCAAATTACCTAAGTCCTGTTTTGTGTACCAGGTTTCCTGAAGGCAGACTATGTCACTGGTCCTTAACCCTTCCTACCCGGTCTGCCTTAGGTAAGGACAGCACGAAAGAAGGGCCGCTACCCGGTATGCCTTATCTAAGGCATGAGCTTAATAGCCTAATTAAGCTTGGTCCGAATGCCGTGCGTACGACGTATGTCAACAAACCCAAGCATTGCGTCACTGCACCTCCGAAAACAAGAAGGAGAAGACTCTTCAATGTTATTGTTATGACGTCAGACGAAATTAGTGTCTGAAAAGCCCCCATATTAGCAACATCTCTGCAATATTGGCTCCACTGAAATCGTCATCACAACTGATCCAGTTGACTTACAGAGCTCTACTCAATGCCAAAATACAGATTGAAAACCGCACTACGATTATAGATGAGTGGGAAAGTTCTAGCAGTGAAAATAAACATAAATACGGTAGCCTAGGCCTAGACGTTCTTAGGCCATATCGCCCGGGTAGGGGCGACCGTCATTGGGTAAGACAGCCCGGGTAGGAAGGGTTAATGTAGATACGATGTCAGGTCGCAACAGGAGATTCCTCTTTGTTTTGGGGAGTCCTCTGCAATTGTATGAAGTTACTTTTATACTTGCTGCTGTTGTTGGTATCTCCTCCATTACTGCGAGTTGGATAGTGGTGTGCGATGCCTCCAAGTCCCAGAAGCCTCTGCACTGTCCTAATTGGGATATTGTCTTGGTTCTCTGTACCAGTTGACATATGCATCTTCTGGCCACAGGTCAGGATTCATGAAAACATCTGGATCTGGACATTCGCTAGTTATACAAAAGGAGGCACAGGTAGTGGACCTGGATAGGGTGGTCAGCTGTCTTACCTCTATATTTATATGTAGATTATCAGCCAAGTATATCTTGAGATTCTTAGCAGTAACACTAGGGTTGAATCCTGTGGCAAACACCCTAGCTAGTCGGGGCCTTTTGATGGTATTGAGGCCAGTACCCTTGCCCCTACCTTTAATTCTGGCTGGTTTCTCGGTCTAGGGTGAACCTGCTCGCCTTCCCTAGAGTAGCGAGGCTTGCCATTCACCCATTTGACCATAGTCCATGGGTTTTCCCTTGCATTGGCTCCTTCAATTGGTTCAGTTTGTGTAGGTAAATTTGAGGATGGTGTAGCTGGCACTGTATTATCTTCTCTCGTTGCCGACGATAAAGATTGCTGTTTTGTTCGGTGTTGTTGCTGTTGTGGTCGCTGCTGCTGCCACACCTGGTGTTGCCTTTGATATGAATGCTGCTGCTGGGTTCATTTGGATTGTTGTAGTTGTCGCTGGTGTTGTTGCTTTTGTTGATGCTGTTGCTGCTGCTGCACCTGCTGTTGTTGCTGATGCAACATAGCTCTAAGTTTATGAAAGTTTGCTTTCTTGAAATTAGGGACTTTTTCGATGCTACTATTTGGTTCATTACTAGTAAACTTTAAAGTGAAAGTTATCGTACGATGGTCGCTGTTACTGAATTCATCACCAACATTCAAATTCTCTATTAATTCTTCTTTTGTTGCAAGTACAATGTCAAGAACGTTATTACCACGGGTCGGTGTTCGAACAAATTGATAAAGCGAACTCTCTTGCAAGTTCGTATACAAGTCATGTCCGGAGTGTGAAGTAAGAGTATCGCCCCACTTGGTCACAGGTAAATTAAAGTCGCCAAAAATTACGGTATCTTGTGAGTTACTTACATCTGCAATTTGTTCGTAAATTTCTCGGTCAGTTTGCACTGATTGAGCTGGAGGTCTGTATATTAACGCAAGTATTATTTTTGTACCTTTATTATTCTTTATTAGCACAAAAGATGTGTCGACGTTCACAATTTGAGGTTTTGACATGAGGGTAGGATTAAGACTTTCTTTGATATGAAGTAAAACACCACCTCCATTTCGATTCATTCGGCTTTTCTCAAACATTACATAACCGGGAAGTGAATACTCTGCTAAAAAGTCTCTATCTTCTGTATTGAGCCAGATTCTGTTATGCCAATCACATCATAATTTTCTGTAAACACTAGCTCCTATAAATCTGAAAATTTATTGCGTATGCTACGAGCGTTTGCATAGAAAACCTTTAAATTTGTTATTTTAGAACTCACGGAACGCTCTTTAATAATATTGTTGGTTCTTGTCGGATCTACATGTATGTTCATGGCTGTCCTCGGTCCTCGCTGTCTTCGGTCCTTATCGCTGGTGGTCCTCGGTTGCCTCTGTTTTTTGCTTGGCGTTGGAAGATTTATGTCACTGCTGCTTCTTCTCGGATGGCTTTTTTTTATCCATGGCTGCGGACTGCTTCGTGTAGGAGACGACCCATGTGTGCTGAACCCACAGGGTTTAGATGAGTGCCATCCTTGCGGAACAGAGTAGGCTGGTTATAGAAATTATCCCAGAGGTTGATGAATTCAACTTCTTCCTTCAGACACAAATATTTTAGTCGGCTATTTGTGCTGAAGGCCTTGTCGTAGAATTTGTCAGGTGCGTCGATCTTGGGGAGAATGCCTGAGATGATGATATTCCTTGACTTGTTTTTGTAGTGCTGGATCATCTTGCGATATTTCTCCATCAACTCTTCGGATCTGGTGCGCATGATGTCATTTGAACCAGCATGGATGACAAAAAGGGTATTTTCGTTTGCATCCTTTGTGGTATCTTCGAAGGCTTCCACAATGTCGTCCAGTCCAGCTCCTTGGATGCAAAATCTTTTTCGTCGATTTGGGACTCTGTCGCAGAACTCTTCGACCTGTCCTCGTAGGATGGAATCCCAATGAGCCTGGTCTCTTCTGGTTCGTCTTCCATCTCTACCAAGATCTCAAATCTGTTTGACATTGTGACTGGTAGATGAGACCTTTTCTGCGTTGGTCGTGCACCGTTCCTCACTGGTGTAAATCCGGAAATCTGTGGTGGCGAGACTCTGTGTACAGGTCGGGGAGAGGAGTGGTTAGAACGGGGGCAAGGGGTTAGTACTGTTTGTGCTAGCAGGCTTCTTGCACGAGGAGTGGGGGAGAGACTAAGGTGAACAGGGCGGCTGTCCTGGTTTGATGTCGGCTCAGGTTCATCAGAAGCATCTGTTGCAGTGGCTACTGCAGGTGTTGGATTGTTGGCAGATGACGTTGGGGCGGTGGTGGATGCTGAAGTTGAAACAATTGGAGTTAGTGATACTCCAACGTTGAGTGTTACAAATTCTTGGAGTGATTCTAGCTTCCTGGTGAGGGCGTTGATCTTGTTGTGGGCTTCATCCAATTTTGCTGTCAAATCCTCTCGTTGCTGGCAGAGTCGGCAGACTTGTGGATCGGCAGGAGCAAACATGGAAGCACCAAACCATCGGCACGAGGCATGGTGACGATCACTTTCTTCAGATCACTTCACTCACTTAAAAACACCTAACTCACTTTAAAAAACACTAAACTCACTTTAAAAAACACTTATCTCACTTTAAAAACACTTAACTCACTTCAGGTCACTTCACTTACATAAATAGGCCTAACCGAAAACAAAAAAATTGAAATACGCACAAATAGGTTATCAGCGGTGATAGCCTAACCAAAAATAAAAACAAAACAAAATTAAATTTAAATACGCAGTGATAACCAAACCGAAAACAATTTTATTTGTATTTAAACAGAAATAGGCCACCAGGGGTGATAGCCTATCCTAACCGAAAACAAAAATAACCAAAAACAAAAATTATGAAATACCGGAACGCAGATATAGGCCACCAGCGGTGATAGCCTAACTGAAAATTTAAAAATTTAAGTATGCAGAGATAGGCCACCAGGGATGAGAGCCTAGACTAACCGAAAACAAAAATTATGAAATACCGGTACGCAGAAATAGGCCACCAGCGGTGATAGCCTAACTGAAAATTTAAAAATTGAAGTACACAAAAATAGGCCACCAGGGATGATAGCCTAGACTAACCAAAAAAAAAAAAATAATAACCTTAAACAAATATATATATATATATATAACAGAATATGTAACTAAATATACAATTCACCAAATAGAGATTATATAAAAATAAAGTGTGACTGCACACAAGGGGTTAATATACTGTGTCAACAGATGGACCTGGTGTCGCTGTAGCCTACTCTTTTTAGATAAAAAAGTGTATCAGCCAAAGGTTACTACCAGAGGTGGGCGCGCTCCGGTGGGACCGGTAATGCGGCAGCGCTCCGCGCTCATCAGACATAAGGTAATGCGGCAGCGCTCACGCGCTCCTTTTGTCAGCAGACCCGATGCGCTTCCCGCTCCGCGCTCCAGCGCTCCGCGCTCTCAAAAATAGGTATATATAAAAAAAAAAAAAAAAAAAACAGCTTCTAGAAGTTATTTAATTATTTACCTTTGTCCTTCACTTTGTCCTTTGTCTTTCACTTCACTAAATTCCAAGAATTCAAAACATTCAAAAAACCTCAAGTCATGGTGTCTTTCTGAAGTTTAACTATTTAAGTTTCTCACTTTTTCAGTTTCTGTTATTCTTTATGTCATATCAATTAATCAAATGTCAATGATATGATATGATTGATATCATTGCAAATGTCAATGATATGATAAGATTGATATCATTGTGAGTTTGTGACATTGTGACTGTCCATTGATATCTATGATATGACATAAAGAATTACAGAAACTGTCCAAACTGAGAAACTAGGTCCGAAACTGCCAGGTCCGACGGTATATAATTTATAATAATTATATATATAATATACGGCCGGGACTAGGGTCTTGTCAGATGTCAGTTGTCACGCCCAGTGCCAGGTCCGTATATAATTATATACTGACTCGCCGAAAAAAAATTGTACCAGCGAAACGACTGCACCTATGGCTTTCATATTTTTAGTTTTTTACCACATGTACCTTACCCTTCTGCATGCCCACCACGGCACCACCACTACCCCAAGCCCCTCCTCCCACCCACTCGCTGACTATCGGTCGCCTCACAAGGAAAAAAAAAGAAAATATGTGGCGGCGAAACGATTGCACCAATCGGTTCCATATTTGTGTGACAAGTGCCTTACCCTTATGCCTTCCCTCCACCACACCCCCAACTGCCTCCCATAACCCACTTCCAGCGTATCCGTACGAAGAAAAGGAAAACAAATAAAATCTGTGGTGGCGAAACTACCCCACCAATCGGCTTTATATTTGTAACACGAGTCAATTACGCTTCTACCTTCCCCCCACCATTCCCCAAACCACCCTCCCACCCATACATTCAAGTAACATTCCGATAGTATCGATACCATAAAATGATAAAAGTCTCTGAAGTCTATAGTGTCTTTTGACTATCAGACAGTCAGACAGACTCGGGCTATACCACTGCCAGACTTACCCTTAGGCCCCTTCGTAAGCCGTAACTTGCCCGTAAGGTTTACTTTGCGTTAGCAAAAGCCAAAAAAAAAAAAAAAATTAACAACTGTAACACTGTCAGTCTGTCACTATCATAGTATCACTGTATCACAGTTCACTAACACCGTGAGTAACAACGTACGAACGGTACGATGACTGTACACGATAATGACGTTCTTGTACCTGTTGTTGACAGGAAAAATCGCCTCCGGAGCGCCAGAAAGGAGCGCGAATTTCTAACTGCGCTCCCCGCCTGCACTCCGATTTCAGATTTTTGCCGCTCCTCGCTCCGCGCTCCTCTATATTGGTAATGCGCACCGGATCGCAGAGCGCAGAGCGCCAAATGGCGCGCACCTGCCCACCTCTGGTTACTACAAGATCGTGCAAGCAACAACTAAAATTACAAATATATATACAGTAGCTACAGTAGGATACTAAATACAATATCTACAAGAGTTAATAATAAAAAACAGATTGGCTGGCTATAGGCTAGGCTAGGCTTGGGTTAGGTTAAAAGCTTGGCAGGTTGGGTTAGGCTAGGTTAGTTTGTACAAATACCACCCTTAGCTTAACCCTTCAGCCCCGGCTACGCATTACATAAATATTCCCCGAAATCCGGGGGTTTTGGCCGAAAAACTTCTACGCCTAGGCTACCGTATCTTTGTTATTTCCGCGTATCCCCAAGCGTAGATGTGTTTCGTACCTATAGAATGGCGCTAAGTAGAGCTCTCTAAGTCAACTGGTTCAGTTGTGATGATGATTTCATTGGAGATAGCTTTATGGCAAAAACAGCCACTTTACACTACTTTTCGATATTTAAAATGCCCCAGAACGAGAAGCCCACCACAGAAGCCACGAACGAACACCACACAGAAACACCCAAAGGAAAGGTCCACAGAACGAAAGGACCAGCTGACCGAGCCAGCCAATTCAGACAGGCCCAAGCCCGCAGGGCTAAGCAGCTCCAGGCCGCACCTAGATACCCCTTCTAAACTGACCATTTTTCCACACCTCATGTACACTACCCCCTCGTGTCCTACACTCCTAACTACAAAGATGATGAACAGGAATATACATTCATATTAAAAACACCCATGCCCTGTCCCGACGTTGAGCCAATGCCAACACATCAGACAGCCATAATTATATCTATGTATGTTCTTACATCCGAGAAGTAGATGTTATATATCTTAGAAGTTAAAACACCCACGCCTGTCCCTAGACCTTGTATATCATTTCCCATGACGAGTACTGTATAGATATATGTAACCCGTGCTCAGTCGCCCCCTTGCATTGTTCCTCTAGTAACTAAGTGTCTCTATAATATTAACTGCCACCAGTATGGATACGACATAGCGGCACTGTCCTTGTGTCGTATTGTGCCAAGTACAGATCAACCAGGTTTCATCACCTTATTAGGACGACGACTATAATGTCGTCGTTCATCGATGTATGCAATCCTTAGTTTAAGTATTAATATTAACATTCCCTAACATCTTGTCTTGCCAGACTAAGCTTCTGAAGACCCATCGCCCCATAAATCTATGTATTCAATCTTTAGGTTAAGTATTTTTATCCGCCATTGTGTTCACCTTTTTCCATTTACTTTTCCACAATTGTCATACGTCTTCCCCTTGCCTCCTTCGTATCCACAGTCCACACTACGCCAATTTACTTCGTGTCATACACCTCTTACCCCAACCAGAGATTGTATAAGATAACCTTGTTACCAGTATCTGTCATAAGTACCCCGAAACAATAACTAAGTACCCCTACGAACTGCCGCTGTTGTTGGTATATATATATTTCATAGAAAACGCAGTTCCTAAACTAATAGTATCCATAACCCCTCGGACTGATCACATAACTCTATCTTTTCTAGACTCATATACCACCCCATAGTTGCATTCCCCGGTAGCATTTGGCTAACGTATTCTACTGCCTTTTCAAACTTCCATATCAACTGCAGCCTAATGCCACCCCCACGCCCAGAGACCTTAGGGTCAAATTCCCCTATAGCCCCCCTGCACTCCTCCCCTCTCATTATAAGACCCCGCGCTTCTCTACTCTTGTCCGACCTAGCCTCTCTCTCATACCTCTTGAAGATCCTTGAATTGCCCGTTGCTAACGCTCTCCAACCTTTTATATATATACTCCTATCCAGCCAACCTTCACTTAGTAGGCCAGAACAACATTAGAACTTTACTAGCCCCTTGCATGCCATCTATTCTCTTACAACCCATTCACAACCCTGCACCCAATGGTCGTCGGTGCGAGGCTAGCCGCGTCGCCAGTAACTAACTTCTATTGCCATACTTCCAGATAAATGTGGCAGAGTTAGCAACCCAGTCTCCACCACATCCAGCAAACCCTACAATTAACAACCAGCCGAGTAAAACCAGCTAGCCAAGGCACCTTCGGTTTTGGTATTAAGGACACCCACATCTGTCTCATACACAGAGGGTTATTACAAACACTGGTGATATGGCAAGCCCCTAGCCACAGCCGCCGGACGACTATCACAGAGAGAGGGAGCCCAGCTCCCCCTTTTTGCCCACCCGAGGAGGGAGACCCCCACCCCCGCGGAGGTATACCTGGCCCCTGTTTTGACTTCTGAGTCATTGCCAGGTAGCACAGGAATTCTTCCTATCAATGAACTAACCATGCATGACTAACACCTTTACTAACATCTATTAACTCACAATAAACCATTTACCTTTCTTGCATGCTCTGATCACTAAATTAGCACCTCAGCTATACCATAGAATGAAGATTGAACAATCTAAGAGAGACGCTCCTATCACAGCTGTCCCCATCCTCCTCGCAAAGTAGATCCAGTCTCTCTCCCCTAAATACTTCCAGTATAGCCAAAATAGTACCTCTTACTAAGGCTCAGTTATATGAAAATATAAAGGCTTCCTATAGTCATGTGCCACAACAGTAAATACCATCTTACCTAGTCCCCATATCTATTGAGAGCTCAAATAAGTCCATAAGACTCGAGATCCCTACTGTCTACAGGGTCCAGAACCGAGCCTATAAATCTAGCTCCCGCCCCCAGTCAAATCAGTTGAAAGCTAGACACCAACCAGTGGTCACTACCCTGCAGTTAACTTCTAGCTCTGCCCTTGTGTTGTTCCGGAGTTGAGATCCCAGAGCCGGCAGACTCCGTGGCAGATTTGGATTGAAGGACCTGCCCACGTATTTGAGAGCTTCACACATATGGACCCCCTGGACGGCCGCGGAACCAGTCGTTAGCCCCCAACATCACCGGAAGCAAGATAACTAGGACCAGATCTACAAATACTATTCAAGATTCATGTTGCTAGTACTAAGTGTGATAGTACTAGTTTGACACTCACTTATTAACTTTCTATAAAGTGGCTAAAACCTTGCCCAGTGTAACTCATATTTAACCATTCCATTTGGGACGTACTAAGCGATTAGTGCTCATTAATTAACAGGCGACATTGACTCTCGTAATTACCTTATTCAGATATTAAAACTCTAGTGATATCTAACGTTCGCCCACTGATTTGTGTTCTACGTATTTCTGCCATAAGAATATACAACTTAGATCAGTACCCCCATGAGGTTACTAGAGATTTCCCTGTTCTACAATATACGCGTGTCTAATCCTAACTGTGAGCTGCTACTTGGGCACGCGACCAGCCAGTAAGAGATCAAATCAGTGAAATTGAATTACATGAATATATTGAGGTCTTCCAGAAAATAAAACTTGCTAATTAAGCCAGTGATCAGAAGATTAACCCGTCCAGCCCCGGCTAGTTTTGTAATGTTTGTTCACCAGAACCCGGCCGGTTTTCAAAAAATTGTTTTATTCCAGAAACAATAGCGAATAGGTTAGGAATGAAGGAAAACCCACAAAAAACCGCTCAAAAAGCTTAAAGAATGGTCCTACAGAGCCCCCGAAAACGTATTTTACAAGAGTAAAAAATTGAAGGCAATTACCCCCAAAAAACAGGTTATTGCGCGCTCACGCGCACGCACGTGGACTTTGAGAGTTTTCAACCATCGGCACGGTTGCGTGGGGTACGTACACAGTTCCCATACAAATCTGAGCCCTCTTGAGTGGCTACACCTGAGGTTACGGTCGGCGCAATTAGGGTGATGCGCCAGGCGCGTCTCTGGGGCTGTGCGTTACATACATCGCCGACGCGTCAGGCGCGTCGCTGGGGCTGTACGGGTTAATACCTGAACGTTGGAAGTGGGAGACTAGGCTCCATCCAGATCCACTTATGCTAGTGTTGTTCGATTCTATTATATTGTCTTACACGAGTATTCTGCAGTGGTATATAAATAAACGTGATCATGTAACTTGCTACCATGTGTTTCTTTGTGTTCTCTATTCCTCATATCTTGTATTGTGCATGCAGCCTTATATACCCAGTCATTTAGAACTCACATTACCCAAGTTAAACCTGTAGAAAAACAGGGCATAACAATATTTAACCTAATAAGTGTGCATGGGGGTAATTAGACACCTCTCCCTGTGCGCATGTATTTGAGGTGTTTCCGTCACTAAAATATTCATTGTACCATTAATAGCATTAATACTTATCCATATGCGCCTATTAGGGGTTGATTATAAAGGTATTAACCTGAAACAACAATAAAACGAGTGAAAACAGCGTTTGGATGGTTAAAATCGGAGATATAGCCCGCGAGTCGTATAATGTACAGGTGAGGCAAGCTGCTTTCCTACCAATTTCCCCCAAGGCCACTGAGACACAGTCGATCGATACTCTCTCTCTCTCTATGACCACACCCTGCAACCGGATTTCTAATGTTAGCACGAAAATATACCTCAGAATAAGGGAATAACAGGGAAAATAGGTGATAACTGAAGGAGAGGAGGAAAGTGGGGAAGGAGGGGAGGTAGAGAACTGAGATTTTGCATGGCCCAGGGGCCAAAAAAAAAAAAAAAAATCGATGTCGAAAGTTTATTTTATTTTTTCTCTGACTCTTAAGAGTTTCCCCGCAGTCCGCCGGGGGAACTCTTAAGAGTCTCCCGGCAGTTCCCGGGTTAACAATAACATACAGGCACACACGAACAAGCGACGCACTCCTTCTTGTGGCCGGAGATGTGGGGCGTCGGTCCAGCCGGCTGTTGTTTACATGCGTCGGACGTACGCCTCGCACACCAAGCTTACAGGCTTTAAGCTCATGAGTGTTTAAGAGACCTTCCGGTTAGCTCGGGTGTGTTCTTTATGGGTGTTTAACCTCTGAAGTGCGCATGGGGGGTATGAGACACCTCTGCCTGTGCGCACATTTTTGAGCTGTTTCCATCACTAAAATTATTTTTACCATAAATAGCTTTAATACTTCTCCATATGCGCCTATTATAGGTTGATTATAAAGGTATTAACCTGTTACAACAATAAAACAAGTGGAAACAGCGTTTGGATGGTCAAAATCGGCGATACAGGCCGGGAGTTACATAATGTATGGCTGAGGCAACCTCCTTTCCCGCCACTTTTCCCCAAGTCTGGAGAGACACTGTCGATCGATACTCTCTCTCTCTCTCTCTTGCACTCGCTTTCTAACAGTGATGACAATGCCCTGCTTGCAACTCGCTAATGTTAGCACGAAAATATACCACAGAATAAGGGAATAATAGGGAAAATAGGTGATAACTGAAGGAGGGGAGGAAAGTGGGGAAGGAGGGGAGGTAGAGGAGTGATATTTTGCATGGCCCAGAGGCAAAAAAAAAAAATAATTAAAAAAAAAAAAAAAAAAAAATCAGTTTTTTAAATAGATTTTTTTTTTCCCTGACTCTTAAGAGTCTCCCCGCAGTCCGCCGGAGGAACTCTTAAGAGTCTCCCCGCAGTTCCCGGGTAAACAATAACATGCAGGCACACACGAACAAGCGACGCACTCCTTCTTTTGGCCGGAGATGTGGGGCGTCGGTCCAGCCGGCTGTTGTTTACATGCGTCGGACATACGCCTCGCATACCAAGCTTACAGGCTTTAAGCTCATGGGTGTTTAACCCCTAACTATCGGCGCGCAACATAAGTCGAATATAATAAATCTGGACTATCTGGCGGCGCTCGACATAGGTCGAGTGGCAATTTCAGCACGTAATGTTGCTGAGAGAGAGAGACAAGTGGTGGCAGGAGAGTAGCGAGCGTATGACTGCTCCAGACCACCGCGGCGAACCTACTGACACGAATCCCACCTCCTCCCTCCCTCTCTCACTCGCTATATACGGAATTGTATGGGGAAAGTGCCGAATTACATGCTTTTTGCACTCGCGTTGCGCGGTTGTTGCAAGAAAACTAGCCATCATAAAAGGATCGTTATGGTGTCATTGGAAAGCTCTGTTTATGCCCTTTCAGAGATAGATACTTGTTTTACGTTCTGGGACTTATTTAGGCATGAAAATGATCACGTAAACAGCTCTATTTTGGCTAAAAACACCCCGCTGGGCGGTACATATAAATAAACCGCTAGCCCGCTAATCTAGTGTTAAGAGACCTTCCGGTTAGCTCGGGTGTGTTTTTTATGAGTGTTTAACCTCTGAAGTGCGCATGGGGGGTAAGAGACACCTCTGCCTGTGCGCACATTTTTGAGCTGTTTCCATCACTAAAATATTTATTTTACCATAAATAGCTTTAATACTTCTCCATATGCGCCTATTATAGGTTGATTATAAAGGTATTAACCTGTTACAACAATAAAACAAGTGGAAACAGCGTTTGGATGGTCAAAATCGGCGATACAGGCCGGGAGTTACATAATGTATGGCTGAGGCAACCTCCTTTCCCGCCACTTTTCCCCAAGTCTGGAGAGACACTGTCGATCGATACTCTCTCTCTCTCTCTCTCTTGCACTCGCTTTCTAACAGTGATGACAATGCCCTGCTTGCAACTCGCTAATGTTAGCACGAAAATATACCACAGAATAAGGGAATAACAGGGAAAATAGGTGATAACTGAAGGAGGGGAGGAAAGTGGGGAAGGAGGGGAGGTAGAGGAGTGATATTTTGCATGGCCCAGGGGCAAAAAAAAAAATCTGTTTTTAAATTGAATTTTTTTTTTCCCCTGACTCTTAAGAGTCTTCCCGCAGTCCGCCGGGGGAACTCTTAAGAGTCTTCCTGCAGTTCCCGGGTTAAGAGCTCTTCCGGGTCTGATGAGTTAAAGTAAAATCAGTCTGAGGAGAAAAATTCAAGAATATATCTAGGGGGAAAAGATAAATGAATGCACTTAGAATTGGTACAAAATTGGCTGGAATTTCTATCTATCTATCTATTGCCTGACGCCGTGATCCCCGAAGGGGTGGCCACGAACGAACCGCCCCCATGCACCTCTGTCCCCAGTCAGTCGACGCCCCTCCCCCCAACCAGCACCGCCTTCGTTCATGTAGTTCCTCACTCCATCCTTCCACCTCATATTCGGTCTACCTCTCCCCCTCTGTCCCTCCACCTCGCTCTCGTACACCCTCTTAGTCATTCTCTCGCTTTCCATACGTTCCATATGGCCGAACCATCTCAAGTTGTTCCTTTTCACACTTTCCAGCACATCTACCTCCACACCACACCTCCTTCTTACTTCCTCATTAGTCTGTCTATCCCTCCATGTAACTCCGCACGCACTCCTTAAGTAATTCATTTCCACTGCTCTCACTCTTGGTCTGAGTCTCTCAACCAACGTCCATGCTTCGCTTCCATAAGTCAGTGTCGGGATTACCACACTGTCATGCAAGGACTTCTTCACTTCCATACTGACCACCCTATTTCTTGTTACTGCTTTTAGCGTTCCTACAACCCTCTTCCCCTGTTGTACCCTCTCCCGCACCTCTTCATCCATAGTCCCATCTTTACTCAACACACTGCCCAGATACTTAAAAGAGTTGACGATCTCCATAGCCTGACCGTTCAGCTTCACCTCACACTCTGTGACTTCACCCCTTTCGAAGACCATAACCTTGCTCTTCCCCGTATTTACCTTCAAATTCCGTTTTTCGCACACTGTTCCAAACTCATTTACCAGACCCTGCAACTCCCATTCATTATCACTCATCAGAACTGTATCATCCGCAAACAGCAGTATAGGTAGCTTCCACTCAATTCCCTCCCTTTTCAGCAATACACCAACATCCACTGCTCTTGATAGTATTTCTTTCATAACTCCATCCATATATACAGTAAACAACCACGGGGACATCACACACCCCTGTTTCAAACCAACATTCAGGTCAAAGAACTCGCTCTGCTCACTCTCCACACGTACTGCCGCCTTTGCACCCTCATACATGCTCTTCACTTATTCTAAGTACTTTCCACAAACCTTCTCTATCCACTCTGTCATAGGCCTTCTCCAAGTCCATAAAGGCAACATACACCTTTTGTTTCTTCTCCAGATACTTCTCCACAACACAATTCAGGGTAAAAATCTGATCTACACATCCTCTTCCCTTCCTAAAACCTCCCTGCTCGTCGCCTATCCATTTCTCCGTTCTCACTCTCACTCTCTCAATCACTACCCTACTGTATACCTTCCCTACTACTTGGCTGGAATTTAATATGTATAATCCCCCCAAAAAGTTTGTTTACAAAATAGTGTCGGCGTTAGTCCCTGTAGGCAGGTTAGTTAGTAAACAAATTGTTTATTAGCAAATTAATATGCAAAGCTTTGCTTACATACAAGGCAGTTAAATACCTACAGTAGGTAATGGGTAAAATTAGGGGCTACGATTTGATATATAATAGTAAGAGATCGTTTGTTTACAAAACAAAACAAAACAATAGATGGCGCTAGTGGCGCCCTGTCCGAGCAGGATTCTTGTGATAAACACTAAGTTTATCAGTCAATACACAGCGAAATATTGTGCAGTGTTACTTACTAAGCTACAGGATGGTTAAACGTGCTCTTAACCACCTTTCAAGCACAAGAATGAAGAGGATGAGTAGTTAATACTCAAATTATGATCGATATCGTGAGAGCGTTGACAGAGCGTCTGCAGCATCTGGCGGTAGCGAGCGAGGTGAGGAAGGGTAATTGAGACAAAGCGGTGCCGCGTCTCTGCCAGCTGACACCTCAGGGTGCGGTTGACAGAGTTTTTTATGGCGTGATACTCCTCCGCTGTAATGCCTCGGACCCTAATCCGGCTCTCTATGGCTACGATCTTGCAGCTCCCCTCGGTCGCTCACTCCAGATCCAACGCCACCTCTTTTATACTGTTGGCTAATTCTCGGGGTACTGTATCGGGCCGAATATCGTTGCCGCCCAGGAACAAGAAAATCATGAGAGGCCTAAACTGGACCACCTGCCCCCACTGTGGGGAGGCTCTCAGGCTATCGACGGTGGCTCCAGGCACCCCGAAGTAGGATAGCTCAAACTCTCTATCCCCCTCTGACGCCCTATACCCCACAGGTCCTTGATCGGCTGCCCTTAGCCTATTGGCATACGAATTTCCCACGACCGTTATCCTCTGAGGAACTGGCGCCGGAGGTTCAGGATCATATCCAAGCCCCACTCCTCCGGGGTCCTTGCTCCTGCATCCCTGGGCTAATCCCTTGCTCATTGCCTTCAAAATCCCTTATTGGTAGCCGATTTCCCGGGTCTGGGCACCAATGTGCTAAACTATCAATGGAAGTTAATTATCTATAAGTAATAATCCAAACAAAATCAATCTAAATCAAATTACTTTAAGTCTAAATTGAATTTTAATCTGAAAACAAGCTAAATTATACCCAAAGGTCACACACAATAATTTATATATAAAGTAAGGTTATAAGGGTTAATAACATCCAGGAATTAACTCACTAATAGTTCCACGTGGCAATGAGACAAAGGAGAACGTTTACCCAATATGGCGGACAATGGGAAAGCGAGACGCCGGCCCTGAGGCTCGGGTCAAGTGAAAGAACAAATTATTATATGGGAATGGACATGTATATTATGCTTATCTGTCAGTCAGTCATGGCGTCGATGAGAGCGTCGTGATGGTGTAGATGTATGTATTGCTGGCAGTTTATTGTGATTAGAGGCACAAAAGCTCAATCAACTGAAGGCGGAAATTAGATGTTAACTGGTTGGTGTTCGTGAAGGCTCTGACTCTGCCAGCCCTTCGCCTTGCTGCCGTGGCATTCGCCAGGAGCCCAAATTATCGTACCGTATCTATGTTGCTCAGTATGATAAATTAAATCAATATATACGATAAATTCATAATTATATACTACATAAGACCATGTCAATATTGCTTAACCCGTTGAGCCCCGGCTAGTTATAATATTTTGTTCACCCCGGTCCCAAGCCATTTTCACTTCTTTTTTTTTTTTGCTAAAATGGAAGACAAGGATGAGAAAAGAAAAAAAAAAAATCACCTCGGACATTTTTTTTTGGGGGGGGGGGTGGAGCCTCAACAAAAATTGTTGAGCCAAAATGGAAGAGAATGGCGAGAAATGAAGAAAAAAAAATAAAACTCATTTCGGTCATTTGGGGGGCGGGGGGGTTTCAATAGTTCGTCTCCCCCGCATGACCACCCGCCCGGGAGCACTAGGGTAAAAACTGAGTATGGCATTGTACGGCATACATCCTAAGGAGTGTCTCACATAAATCTCAAGCCTCTAGCTCCCATACGACCGGAGTAATGAAGGTTCAAAGTGGCGGTGAACTAAGGGTGTAAAGTATCCCCACTAAGCCCACCACCACCAGCCGCACGGCTGTCTCGGCCTGCTCACACCTACTGGCCCGGCTCCCACACACACTACGGTACCTCCCCCTCCTATTCTCCCGCCATTTCCTACCTTACGAGCCACGTAAGTGTTTTTTATATGTCGGACGCACGTGATGCGTCGCTGGGAGTTGGTGATCAAACACTGCCGACGCATCACGTGCGACGCAGAGGTTGCCAGATTAGCAATAAGAAATAGATTTCTCTCACTCTTATAATTACCTCTCCAAAATTTGTTTTCTGCCCACAGCTAACTCAAAGACAACTGCAGAGGTTGAAGTAAATAAACTAAAGGTTTATAAATACCCCTGACAGTAACAAAGGCTTTAACACTAGATTAGCGGGCTAGCGGTTTATTTATATGTACCGCCCAGCGGGGTGTTTTTAGCCAAAATAGGGCTGTTTACGTGATCATTTTCATGCCTAAATAAAACCCAGAATGTAAAAGAAGTATCTATCCCTGAAAGGGTATAAACTGAGCTTTCCAATGACATCATAACGATCCTTTTATGATGGCTAGTTTTCTTGCAACAACCGCGCAACGCGAGTGCAAAAAGCATGTAATTCGGCACTTTCCCCATACAATTCCGTATGTAGCGAGTGAGAGAGGGAGGGAGGAGGTGGGATTCGTGTCAGTAGGTTCGCCGCGGTGGTCTGGAGCAGTCATACGCTCGCTACTCTCCTGCCACCACTTGTCTCTCTCTCTCAGCAACATTACGTGCTGAAATTGCCACACGACCTATGTCGAGCGCCGCCAGATAGTCCAGATTTATTATACTCGACTTATGTTGCGCGCCGCTAGTTATGGGTTAAAGTATCCCTAATAGGCTCAAAATTGCATCAAGGATATGAGAGGGTTAACTTACTTACAATCTTATAATACACGATCTAATCGTCCTACGCCCTACCATGGGAACGAACGTTAGACTGTTGTATACCTAGTGACATCACAGAGACGTACATAAGCACATAAATTATCTTACACTATCGTATTACACGATATCCATAGTAGGTCGGGGTTCGTCAACACAGGGTCCATCCGCACCCTTATAACGTTAGAAATTTAACTCCTATCTTTCCTTAAGCCATTGGCTGCGGCTATGTTTGGGCTATGTAGGGCATATTCAGGCACTCCTTAACCCTTAAAAAGCGGCTCACCACTTAAGTCGTGTTGAAAAAACTGGCAAAAAACGGGTGAAAAAAGGGTGGAAATCGAGTGAAAATGGGTGGGATAGTAATGATCCATACGTCCGACATCTGTGGCCTCCCGGCCCACACTAACTCCAGTTCCCCCACCGCGCGTGAGGATGACAGTGTAACCAATAGTTCGCTAAAAGTGAGCAAGGTAGCAAAATCTGCTAAACTTCCATCTTCGAAGTAACACTGTCAGTGCTCCACGAGTGCTACGTAGCTGTATGTGGCGTCATTGTGTAGCGATTTCCACCTAGTTTTCGGCGCAATACAGTTCCTTTCATACTGATGGTTTATATAGCAGTCAGAACGGCCCAGAACGGCCCAGAAAGGCCCAAAACGGCCACAGAGCACCCGCTAGAGGAGGGTTAATGATAAATCAAGCATCTGCATTAAATGAACTGTATTCTGCCGAAAACTAGGCGAAAATAGCTTCAAAATGAGACCAGAACGAGCCCCGTACGTGGTCTGGTTCACCCGCAGCAGTGCCAGTGAAACGCGGGAAACCCGCTATTTGGTAGCACTCGCTCGCTTGGCTATACTGTTGTGAGAGAGAGAGAGAGACCCGCGCGAGACACAGTCAACCTCAGTGGGCCGCTCGCTGCTCTGAGGAACGGAGGTGGGCCCCTCACGCTCCCGCCTACTGACACTCGATTTTTACGTTTTTTACAGGCTTTTAAAGCCTGGAAATTGCTGTAACTTGCCAGGACGTTCCAGAACGTCACCCGCAACGAAGGGGTTAAACTCCTCCATATGATTCAGAAAGCCTTCATCTTTGCATATACAGTCAGGTCTCAATATACACGGTTAATTCGTACTGTTTATATCAAAACCGTGTTTTAGAAATAACAGGCCTTATGGGAATTAATTAATTTGTTCCAGTCACTTTCCCAAAGTCACCATTTTGGCCGTTTTTGCCTACCTTCAGCCGACTTATATTACATTATACCACCAACATCATATACGACATAATATCATAGAATACATTAAGCATCAATAAGAACTGTTTTGGACCTGTTACTGACCTATTTGTTGGAAATATATATTGACGTTCGGTAGATAGCTCTTCCGCTATACTCCCTTGGACCCTCCCCCCGCCCCGTTCTGCCCCCGACTCCGACCCTGTTACTGTGATGAAGTTGATAAGCCTTGTGCTGCATCTCGCATATCGGCTCCTCCAGGTTCCCAAGCATGTTCATCGTACTCATCAAAATCAGAGAACACAGAAATATTGTTCATCATGATTATCATTATCATCATCAGACTGGCTGTAACTGTCGGGGGTGCTCCCTCCCTGCCCCTCTATTATGGTGCAATAGACTAGACAGTAGAGAAGAAGTTATGACTATTGATAATGCAAAGCTATTGAACATACTTAAAAGTGTATGTTATTAATTTGGTCTCTATATAATCTGTGAATTATTTCCGATATGATGGAATTAAAGAAAAAAAAAATCCACCAACTCAAAATCAATAAAAATTACACAAATGTCTATTAAAAACATGTTACAATATTTCCCCATCATTTTGTGTGGATACTTTCAAGGCGAAAATATACCGTGGGAGAAAACAATAAATAAATAAACGCAAATCTTCCCTCCGAGCGTCGGCGCTGGTCTGTCTGAAGAAAGACGGCAGGGATATTTTTTGTTGACTTTCTTATATCTTGTTTATCTATGTGCTGGAAGGATATTATATTTTTCAATTCCATCGCATTAAAAATAATTCATAGATTACAAAAAGTCCAAATAAGACATACTGTAGTTATGTTAATATATAAGGGAGATAGATAGATGCATTAGAGAGATAGAGAGAGAGAGAGTTGCTAGGGGCAAGCGGTCGATAAATTACGAATATTTAGTAGCAGTCTCTACGTTTCCAACGTAGGGCTTATGATCTCAGCCGCTAAAACAGCGGGACGATTTATCGGTACTCACGCGAAGTACTAAATAATCTCTAGAGTTGCACCTCAATTCACTACTAGGCACGTTGTACACACTCCGAGACGACTAAAGAAGGAAGAGAAAGCGAAGGAGAGAAAGAATTGTTATAGTTACCCATTTAATCTAGCTGCTCTCCTCTAAGCCATGCTCCATTTTCTATGAGCCTGCTCCAGTACCTGCAAAAGTATCAGTCTCTTCGCACACACCGTCGATGACACACGCTTTTTTCTGTGTTCCGCGAGTGCCTGTTTTTGCCTGCCCCTTCGCTTCTACTAAGTGAGTGTGAGCCTTTTCAGGCTGTTGAGGTTTTAGAAGGACGTTTCAGTGATGTAGGCAGCACTTTACGGATTTATGGCGTGTTTCTGGGTGTGCGCGGAGTGCTGGAGACGTGTTGAATTATATTGTTTACTTCGGGGGTGGTTGGTCCTCAGCGCCGCGTAGCGGTCGTTGAGTGTACTATTCTACCCTCGCTTTTCGGGTTCATGTTCACTTTAACCCGGGAACTGCGGGTTCTCTGACTCTTAACCTCTGAAGTGCGCATGGGGGTAATTGGAAACGTCCCCCTGTGCTGACGTATTTGAGGTGTTTCCGTCACTAAAATATTCATTGTGCCATTAATAGCATTAATACTTATCCATATGCGCCTATTATGGGTTGATTATAAAGGTATTAACCTGAAACAACAATAAAACGAGTGAAAACAGCGTTTGGATGGTCAAAATCGGAGATATAGCCCGCGAGTTGTTTAATGTATGGGTGAGGCAATCTGCTTTCCCGCCAATTTCCCCCAAGGCCACTGAGACACAGTCGATCGATACTCTCTCTCTCTCTCTCTCTCTTGCACTCGCTTGCTATCAGTGATGACCACACCCTCCAATCGGATTTCTAATGTTAGCACGAAAATATACCTCAGAATAAGGGAATAACAGGGAAAATAGGTGATAACTGAAGGAGAGGAGGAAAGTGGGGAAGGAGAGGAGGTAGAGGACTGAGATTTTGCATGGCCCAGGGGCCAAAAAAAAAAAAAAAAAAAAAAAAAATATAATTTTTTTTTTTTTTTTCGATGTCAAAAGTTGATTTTTGTTTTCTCTGACTCTTAAGAGTCTCCCCGCAGTGCGCCGGGGGAACTCTTAAGAGTCTCCCCGCAGCTCCCGGGTTAAGAGTCAGAGAAAGAAAAAAATCAATTTTAAACATCGAAAAAAAAAAATTGCCCCTGGGCCATGCAAAATATCACTCCTCTACCTCCCCTCCATCCCCACTTTCCTCCCCTCCTTCAGTTATCACCTATTTTCCCTGTTATTCCCTTTTTCTGAGGTATATTTTCGTGCTAACATTAGCGAGTTGCAAGCTGGGCATTGTCATCACTGTTAGCAAGCGAGTGCAAGAGAGAGAGAGAGTATCGATCGACAGTGTCTCTCCAGCCTTGGGGGAAATTGGCGGGAAAGGAGGTTGCCTCACCCATACATTATGTAACTCCCGCCCTGTATCGCCGATTTTGACCATCCAAACGCTGTTTTCACTTGTGTTATTGTTGTAATAGGTTAATACCTTTATAATCAACCTATAATGGGCACAAATGTTTAAGTATTAATGCTATTTATGGTAAAATGAATATTTTAGTGATGGAAACAGCTCAAATACATGCGCACAGGCAGAGGTGTCTAATTACCCCCATGCGCACTTCAGAGGTTAACCTCTGAAGTGCGCATGGGGGTAATTGGAAACGTCCCCCTGTGCTGACGTATTTGAGGTGTTTCCGTCACTAAAATATTCATTGTGCCATTAATAGCATTAATACTTATCCATATGCGCCTATTATGGGTTGATTATAAAGGTATTAACCTGAAACAACAATAAAACGAGTGAAAACAGCGTTTGGAGGGTCAAAATCGGAGATATAGCCCGCGAGTTGTATAATGTATGGGTGAGGCAAGCTACTTTCCCGCCAATTTCCCCCAAGGCCACTGAGACACAGTCGATCGATACTCTCTCTCTCTCTCTTGCACTCGCTTGCCATCAGTGATGACAACACCCTGCTTGCAACTCGCTAATGTTAGCACGAAAATATACCTCAGAATAAGGGAATAACAGGGAAAATAGGTGATAACTGAAGGAGAGGAGGAAAGTGGGGAAGGGGGGAGGTAGAGGACTGAGATTTTGCATGGCCCAGGGGCCAAAAAAAATAAAAAAATAAAAAAATAAGAATAATTTTTTTTTTTTTTTTTTCGATGTCGAAAGTTGATTTTTTTTTCTCACTCACTCATAAGAGTCTCCCCGCAGTGCGCCGGGGGAACTCTTATGAGTCTCCCCGCAGCTCCCGGGTTAATGACCATTAACGTAACTTGGGGGGGGGGGGGGATGTATGCTTCCCGCGTGATGCATTGTGTTTCTTTTCCCTTTTTTGCGTGAACTTTTGTTTTATTTTGTTTTTCGTATGACTGCGTGTCGAAGTTTTACAAGACTTGAGCATGAAGTTTCTCTGGATTCTGCTTTTGTGAGAGCATAGGGCATACAGCCTTTATTCTATTTCAAACATGCTGCTTTGGTCTCAACTGATCTATAAGCCCTTCTGACTTGTTTTTCAACATGTCCATAGTTGGTAGTCTTGTATTTCATCGCCAGGTTCACCCTTTAGTCAGTTCCTTTTTGTTTCCCCGGGCCTACTTGACTCGAGGATACGTGGTTCTGGTAACAGTGTCAATCGCTCGCTTGCCCTAACTTTTATTTTATTTTTATTTTAACGAAATTGTGGGGGTTTTCGGGCAGTGTTTAACTTTGTTACTAGGTTCTTTCAATCAGGGATTGATGCTGCCCTAGTGTTTTCTCTGTTTATGTGTATTGTGTGACTAAGCTAGGCTTGTTCTTTATCTTGAGCTGACCGCCGTCGGAGTGGTCCACACAGGTCCTTTCCTTCTGTTTTCCTCTTGTCTCTACTGACGTGGTGGTTATGGTCTTATATGCTCTTGTTAAAATTCTCGCCTTTATGTTTTATGTAACTAAGCTAATCGTTTTTTTGCCTTGAGCAGACCGCCGTCGGAATGGTCCACACAGGTCCTTTCCTTCTATATTCCTCTTGTCTCAACTGACTTGGAGGTCTCGGTCTCGTCGCTCTTGTTAAAATTCTTGCTTTTCTTACATTTTACCTGTTTCCGTTCTTCCCCTGCCTGTGTTTACTTGATCATGGGGGGGGGGGGGGGGGGGTGATGTCTGGAGACTGTGTACGGGCCCCGCTCACAGGGAGGATAAGCTTGGACAAGTTGACTCGACATTCGTGTTTACACACGTTTTTTCGCCACACAGGCGGGGGTCTTCAGGTGTCCTCAGCTCCTTCATCTTCCGCTAGGCTAGTTTTTTACCTTGAGCAGACCGCTGTCGGAATGGTTCACACAGGTCCTTTCCTTCTGTTTTCCTCTTGTCTCTACTGACTTGGTGGTTATGGTCTTATACGCTCTTGTTAAAATTCTCGCCTTTATGTTTTGTGTAACTAAGCTAATCATATTTTTGCCTTGAGCAGACCGCCGTCGGAATGGACCACACAGGTCCTTTCCTTCTCTATTCCTCTTGTCTCAACTGACTTGGAGGTCTCGGTCTCGTCGCTCTTGTTAAAATTCTCTCTTTTCTTACATTTTACCTGTTTCCATTCTTCCCCTGCCTGTGTTTACTTGATCATAGGGGGGGGGGGGGGGGGGGGGGGGGGGGGGGGGGGGATGTCTGGGGACTGTGAACGGGCCCCGCTCACAGGGGGATAAGCTTGGACAAGTTGACTCGACATTCGTTTTTACACAAGTTTTTTCGCCACACAGGCGGGGGTCTTCAGTTGTCCTCAGCTCCTTCATCTTTTTAGTTTTCCTCTCTACAAGCGAAATTCTACTTTTGATGTGCCCTGTGCCTTGTCAAGGACTCGACCACATAGCCTTTTGCCTTGATTTTTGTGTTGGCGCCCTGTTATACCCATTTTTAATTGTACCTGGACAGGGCTCTAGCTTGAACAACTGCTGCTTGGCTGTTTCCTCTCCCTTGTGTCCTGCCCCTTGTGTCCTCCTTCTGTACCTAGTTTCCGCTAATAGAGGTTGGGTTGCTCACACTTCACCTTTTTCCTTGCAGCTGGTGCCCGCTCTACTGCCGGCCAAACCTACACTGCCGCCGCTTCGCCCCCTCATCCCTCTGCTCTCCTAGAGGGTTCTCAGGTATTTTGGGTGGGGTCTTTTTTCCCCAACGGAATTGGACCTGTTTACCAGGGTTGGGTCTTGCCAAATGGGCTTGTCCCAGCCCTGTTGTTTCTGGTCTACTGTGTGGGTGTTTTTTAATTAACTTTCCTTGTTGTTATTGTTGTTGCTGTTCCCCAAGCTGCCTGGCCGAACAGCCCCAGGCCAAGGCCGAGCAAGGCCAAGGCCATAGCCGAGCGACCCCACAGAACCCTCCTTGCCGACCACAATATCTTTGCTGCTTGGCGTCTTCCTGGATATTGTCTTACTTGGGTTTCAAATGCTATTTTGGCTATACTGCCTCATACTTTTACCCTGTCTCACCTCCACTGGTGTGTAACGCTCCCCCCCCCCATTTTTCGGTGCCGTACTGCCGGCTCCTCCCTGCTTCCGCCTGACATGCAATCGGTCGGCCATGCTGGTCCATCGGGGGTGCTGCCTCCACACGGCCTGCTACGGCAAGGATATCTACAACCCCCGCCGATGTGAAGTTTGTCTCTCCGCCCTTCAACTCCTGGAATCGGACCTGTTTCAGCACGCATTCCCTTGACTGGTTGACTCGACATTCGTGTTTACACGCATTTTTTTTCCCACTCAGGCGAGGGTCTCCTGGTGTCCTCTGGCTCTTCATCTTTTTCTAGAATTCCGCTCTACAAGTAAATTTTCTACTTTTTGATGTGCCCTGTATCTGTATCTGGGAATCGGCCACATCGCCTTTTTTCTTGGTTGTTGAAGTTGGTGCCCTGTCTATGTTTGCATATATGTATGGTCCTGGATATGGCTACTTGGCTGATTTCCTATCCTCTGTGTCCTCCTTCTGTGCATCCTTTCCACCCTACAGGCGGCCTTCTAGTGTACTAGGTGGACTCGGGGACCTGTTGCCTAGTCCCGGGACTCTGCTCGCATGGCGATTGTCCTGTGTGTTTTGGATTCCCCCTCCTATTTGTACCAATTAGGTGTCGGGTAGCTCACACTTGACTTTTTACTGACAGGGAGGTTCGGCCTTGACTCCACGTTGTGTTTACGCACGTTTTGCCGCCAAACAGACGGGGTGTCCTCTGCCTCTTTCTATAGACACTCGCTCCACATGTTTGTTTTTTTCTATTCTTGGATGTACCCTGTGACCTGTATCTGTCTCCAGGAATCGGCCACGTGTCTTTTTCCTCTGGTTATTTATGCCCTTTGCATTTGTCTGCACCCAGGGAACGGCTGCTTAGCTGGGTTTCCCCCCTTGATATGTCCTCTGTTTCCTTCTGTGCCTCATATCCGCTCCACAGGCGGCCTCTTGCTCCTAGATCGACACAGAGACTCGCTGAAATGTCCCGGGCCTCCGCTCACGTGGCGTTGGTCCTGTGTGTATTGGATTCCCCCCTTTCTTCATTGACATTTTACCGACCATCTCCACCGTGGCCTCCACTTTTGTGTCTGGCCTGCTGCTCCACTCCTCGGACTTCACTGGATCTTCAGCCCTACGTTGAATTCGCTTTTCCTACCCAGTCCTGGACGTTCGACACCCATTGTCATCGACAGATTCGGGTGGTTTTTCTGCTCGTCAGCCCCTGCCGACGTCCGCAGCCACCTCCTCCTGCCGGACCTTTTAAGTCTGGGACTGACGTTCCTGGGGGTGGCTTGGCAGGAGGCTTTCTTGCTTGTGCTAAGCGACACATGCTCCGCACAATGGGAGGTCGTGGCGAAGCCCTCGTCGTCCTCCTCCAACCATGCGAGTGGAGGTCCATCGCCGGCAAGGAGCCCTGGGGCTGGGGCTATGGGACGGGCCACGGGGCGCGTTGTCTACGCTTCTCCCGTGGCCGTTCATACCCGGTTTGCCGTTCCGTCCTGTGGGTGGACTATGTTGGCCAGTTCCGGGACCCTCGTCCTACGCTCCCTTGCTCGGACGGGAGGGGGACAGGTCGGAGCGTGAGGCCCGCTCTCCGTTTTTGTCAGGACGGCCAGGTGGACGGGGGTTGGCCATGGGAGTTCCTTTCTCTATGCCAAGTTAAGGTGGGCTATGCTCCGCACAACGCGTTGCTCCTCCTGGCCAATACCCTCTCCCCTCACCCAGCCGTCTCATTGACTTGGTGGTGGGCCTGACGCAAAGCGCCCGCACCGGCTTCTCCCGCCCCCACTTCCTGCACTAGCCACGCTGGTCGTGGGCCCGACGGTGGTATAGAAGGGTCTGGCCTGGAGGTGGAGGTATCAACCTCCTCTCGGGCGCCCTCCCCGTCATCGACGCAGTGTCTCAGGAGGTGGCCCAGGTAATCCGGTCCATGTATGGGGGAGGTGCCATCGCGATAAAATCATCTCACATTGTGTCCTGGACACACTCGCTGTAGTCATCCATGTCGCAAACCAGGGGTTCGCATTCGCTATTTGACTAGGCGGGCCTCCCACGTTCACACTGAGGGCCATGGAACCTGCATAGTGCTCCTGTTCCCCGGAGTCGGGTGTACGCGTCAACACTTCGCATGTCGTGTTCTGCCCGTTCTCGTTCACGAACGTGTTCTGGGTTTTTTCCCGGCTGAGATCTTTACCTTGGGCGGCACTGACCATGCCTTTAGGCCAGCTCGGACTCGACCACCTTGTTCTACTGGTCCCCTAACACTTCCCTGTATCCCCCCCCCTTACTGGCTGTGGCCGGTACTGCGCTTGCTACACATGAGACTATCACACTGGGTCGCTCGGGGCTCGCTCGCTGCGGCGGTGCCCTGGACTGCTCCCCCGGCGGCCATCTGCATAGACACAGATACGTCGTGTGAGATGGGGTAGGGCTCCCGATCTAACATGGGTCATCGCCACCACGGCAAGTGGTCAGGGCTCTTCGCTAACGCATCCGGGCCATGATCCTGTTGGTACCGTTCTTCTTCCTGCGGGATCGCTGCCTTGCCCTAGCGGGAATTGCGGTGGCCTTTCGGTTGGTCATCTTATCCGCTGGTGCCTTCGGCACGGACTGGAGTGGGTGACAGTCGGTGTCCACATTGCCTCCGCCCGTCGCACTCCTCATGTGCTACGTCCTCCTCGGGCTGGGATTGTTCTGGCGCAGGGTTTGGTTGATCGCGCCCATGTGGCCAGCCCATGCTTGATACGCTACGCTATACATACTTATACTGGTTTCCCGTCATTTTCCCGTTAACATGCGTTGTAACGGCTCAGACGGGTTGCTTTTCGGTAGTTGGAGTGTACTGTAGGACGACAAAGTCCCGCCTTACCACTGCCCCACCCAGTCATCACTGTGGATGATGTTGGTATAGCGCTAACCGTTCCTCAGCACGACTCACCGGAGTCCCCCCGCAGCACTTGCTCCTTCCGTCTCTGTTACCACACCAGCCTTAACAGTGTTCCAAAGAGACAGCACCTTCACAAGACTCTACTGTCGGTTAGACAATTGGCCTTTGGTACAATAAAGTCCTGTCACAACACTGCTCTAACATGTAAACACTGTTGCCGCCGCAAGTGTGGTGCCCAACAGCTGAAACGATGGTGTCCGTGTTCCGTTCCCCTCCCTGTCTCCGGCTTCCTCTTGGGCCAGATTAGAGACCTAGGAACCTCGTTGGCATTTGTGTCGTAAATGTTTGTGTGGCAGGGTGGTTGCCACCTTTTGACCTCGGCTTGGCTGATATGCTTCATCGGCGCTGGCTGACGTCTCCATGGAGGGCTTCAGTCTTATTGGATTGGGTTCCCTAACTGGCTCAATGACGTTGAGCAGGGAGCGCACAGCTCCCTCGGTTGCGTTCGTGTTCCGTTACCTTCATCACTGGTTTGGGACACTCGCCGACATGTACAGTACTACATCTTTCGAGGCCGCCTGCCCGCTCTTGGGGTACCCTTAGAGGCCTTGACGGGGCTGGTGCTCCCTCACAAGGGGTGTCCTATTTCTGAAGACCTGCTTTAGGCTCCGTCCGCCCCACGCTGGATACTGGCTCGGTGGTCTCTGGCGTGGGCTCTTGGGTTCCTTGCCTCATCCGCCTACGCCACTAGCCCGATCCCTGTTCTACTGCTGGACGAAACAAATATTTCTTCTTGCTTTGTCGGCAGGGGTGTGGGTATCAGGGTTTGCAGCCATGGCCAGGGCCCCTTCCCTCGGGTTCGTCACTTTGACCCCTTCTGTTCGTTTTGTAGACTCGTATGGGACTTCTGCTATGCCGGATTCACGCCCTGTTTGCTTCTGTGTGTGCCGGGACGGGCTTCGGTGTGCATGCTGTGGGCCTACATTTCTGTCATGTTCTTGGAAGCAGTAAACTTCTTACAGAGGGCTCTGCTCATATGCCTTTTGCTTTTACAGTCTTGCTATCTCACTGACATGACCGACACAGGGTTATGGTCCCCCCGCAGTGCATCTGTCTCTTCATACCTCTCCATGCCCACGGCCAGGCTTAGTATGCTTTGGGTCGCGTTCAATCAACATGTCCCCTGCTTCATCATCCATCCTGATTCTCTTCATGCTGTATTCGTCCCATAGGGTAAGGTGGGGGTAGATTCGCCGCGAAACGTGGTTCTTTAACCCTTAATTAGCGGCGAGCAACATAAGTCGAGTTAAATAAAGCTGGACTATGTGGCGGCGCTCGACATAACTCGAGTGGCAATTTCAGCACGTAATGTGGCTGAGAGAGAGAGACAAGTGGTGGCAGGAGACTAGCGAGCGTATGACTGCTCCAGACCACCGCGGCGAACCTACTGACACAAATCTCAGCTCCCTCCTCCCTCTCTCACTCGCTACATACTCAATTATGTACCGAAAGTACCGAATTACCTGCTTTTTGCACTCGCGTTGCACGGTTATTGCAAGAAAACTATCCATCATACAAGGATCGTTATGGTGTCATTCGAAAGCTCTGTTTATGCCCTTTCAGGGATAGGTACTTGTTTTACGTTCTGGGTCTTATTTAGGCATGAAAATGATCACGTAAACAGCCCTATTTTGGCTAAAAACACCCCGCTGGGCGGTACACATAAATAAACCGCATAGGCCGCTCGTAAGGTGTTAATAACAGCATCCAACTGAATCAGTATTCAGAAGTTTTTTTTACATAACTTTTACATTCAGGCCTTCCTGCACACGTTCATATAATTTTTATGTGAAAAAACAAAACATAAAGGTTTGCAATGGGGTGGCGAAAAAAGTTAATCGCGCGGTGGATCCACCCGATAGTCAGGGGTGAAATCGCCGCTGCCATATATTATCAATGATTTCATCCTGCCGCGGCGATTTTACCCCCAATTACTCTGCAAAAGTAACAATTAAAATGTTTTATTATATTGATATAATCCAAGTATTTTTGTATAAAACTGTAGACCTAGGAGTATTATAAAATTATAAATTATATAATTATAAATTCTTGCCTGAAACAAAGAGAAAGAGAGTTAGTTTCCACTTAGAAATCATAAACAACCATCTTGTAACACAGGTGGGAGAGGTAAGGTCGCCGCCACGAAAAATGCTCACGACCGCTTACATATTTTTCAGGTTGTAAAATTATGAAAAAATATTTGTCTTCGTTAAATAAATGACAACTAGGCCTATGCATGTTTGTGTTCTATCATCATCTACACGTACTATAAACATACCTAGAATCAATTCCATACGTATTTGGATTTATGACCAATTTTTTTGGACAAGTATCTACGGTCCGCTGCGAATCCACCCCAAGGCGATTCCACCCCGCCTTACCCTACTGTATTTTCTTCCTTTCCCTGACAAAGGGGGGGGGGGGGAGGTCTTTTTTGTATGCTTGTACAAAGCCTTTCTTTCAATACATGTCTGTTTAGTATTGAGGATGTAGCTCTTACGGTTTTTACATTATGACTACACTGTCTACGGGTTTTGCCTTGGTATGCTTATGCCGCAAACCCATGTCATGTAAACGATGAGTGTCATATGATGTCGTCAGCCGGCTCTACCGTGCCATTTTGTTTTGTAAACACTAACCCCTGCCTTCACTTAAGGTTTTCGCTCTTACAATTTTTACGTTCTGACTCCACTGTCTCCGGGTTCTGTGTTGGTATGGTTCTGCCTCCTACCCATGTCATGTACCTCCAGAGTGTCCTATGATGACGTCCGCCGGCTATGCCGTGCCTTGTGTTTTTGTGAGTACTTTCCACTTGGCTTCACTTTAGGATTTCGCTCTTACAGTTTTTACTTTCTGACTCAACTGTCTCCGTTTTTTGTGTTGGTATGCATCTGCCTCCTACCCCTGTCGTGTAACTACAGAGTGTCATATGGACGATATGGTGACGTCCACCATCTCCTATGTCTCTTCATCCCTTACTGTATTTTCTCCCTTTCCCTACAACAGGGGAGGGGGGGGGAGTTCTTTTTGTATGCTTGTACAAAGACTTTCTCTTTCAATAGTTGTATGAACAGTACTGTACTGTCTGTTTAGTGTTAACCTAAGAAGTGCGCATGGCAGGGGCATATCTAGGGTAGATAGCGCCTAGGGCAAGGACTGGAATTGCGCCCCCCGGTGGCGTGGGGCGAGCGCAACGAGCGGTGGCGAGCGCAGCGAGCCTCTCCAGCTGGGGGGTTCATATTTTGAAATATGAGCAATTCTAGGAGCATTTTAAAGCCATATTCAAAGCTATATTTAGGTAATTGAAACACTAAATCATGAATGATATACCAGTAGGCTATATATATATATATATATATATATATATAATTATATATATATATATATATATATATATATAATGTGTGTGTGTGTGTGTGTGTTAGGTTCATTGTTTGGTTTAGGTTAATGATACCTATTTTGAGTTTGGATTGTATTATACTTTTTTTAAGACCCTGTTCAATCATCTGACACCTATCTTTTAGATTTGATAAATCCATATAATCGCTGAATCAGGATAAAAAAACGAATAAGTCAATCTCGTTAACAGTTTAATTAACAAATTATTGCACTACATCTGACATCTGACAGACTGACATCTACTGATACTGTATATGAAAATCATAACTGCACTTTCCTTGCTTTTACTGATGCAAATTGGTCTATGATGTCCTCAAAGTCAGTTGTTTCAGTTTCTTCTCTTTCTACACTGAGCAGAGCAAGATCACAAAGTCTGCCTTGACCCATGGAGGCTCTCAAGTAAGAAAGTATTAACTTTAATTTGCTGAATGATCTCTCACAACTGGCGTTGGATAAGTATACAGAGTATACTCTAAAGAGGCATAACGAACTCATCTTTAGCTTTCTTCATCTGCCCATGACGATGTGTTTAATAGCCTATGCGATTATTATGTTTGATTTGTAATATTCAACTCATCACAGGAATATAAAGACAGATACAAAGGATTTGTTGGTGTCTCTATGAAGAATTAGTATGATACTTTATCATCCACTATTTATTTTCTTATCTATACCTTTTGATTAGAGGGAAAACTGCCTTAAACATTACGAAACACGAAACAAATCCGACTTCAATGGACCATAGCTGCAAAAAATTCCTCAAAAGGCTATGTAGCCTATATAGGCCTATAGAACATTTCTTACTCAGAATGACCTAATCTTTCATTTCTGGAGTATTTGACAAAACTCGCAGGACACCCTGTATATTAAATTCTAAAAGTAGACCCCTATTTAGCCTAAGCAATAAAGTAATTTTATATAGAAATAAAGTTAAAACCACTTTCCTTCTTCATGAGGAAGTTTCGTGATCTAAGATTCTTCTTACACAAATTATACAATGCTCTGAAATAATGAAAATGACACTCTCAAATTACTCTAAACAACGTATAAACCTAGAAGCTAAATTCTAAAAGTATTTAGCCTAAGCAATAAAGCATGTTCGGATGTTCCTAAAATAATAAAGGTAAAACCACTTTCCTTCTTCGCTAGGAACGGTTTCATGATCTTACATACTGCTCTGAGAGTCTGAAATAAGGAAAATTATATTCAATTTACCGTCAGATAAAATTAAACAGAGTATAGAGTAATAAATGCATATATTTCGTACCTTTGCCTGTCCCTGCCCGTTTTGTTTATCAACAATAAACGTTCGCTTGGCGCTAGCATTCGAGAATGCTTAAAGTTATAAATAGCCTATATCCTGATTTTCTTGTTGGTCTCTTATAAAGTAAATTTCGAAGTACTAACAATATTTTACTATTAACCTAAGAAGTGCGCATGGGGGTAATTAGAAACGTCCCCCTGTGCTGACGTATTTGAGCTGTTTCCATCACTAAAATATTCATTTTACCATAAATAGCATTAACCCTTATTTAGAGGGGTCGGACTTAAGTCCGATACGAAAAAATTGGACTAAATGGCGGGGTCGGACTTAAGTCCGTGGGCGTATTCCCGCCCTAATTTAGGTGGAAAGCGAAAGTTGGTGGTCAGGCGGTGTACTACAAGGGCCCACCCACACATCCCCACTGCGTGACCGTGACTAAGTGACCCTCAAGCAGCCATAATGGAAGGTCAAGATTTGCCCGTGTTCGATTCGGTGGCCGCCATCCCTAGTGCGTCGCGCCCACCCTACTAACCACGCCCGGCTTACCACCCAGGAACTAGATATCATGCTGAACTCTTCAGAACTTTCTAATAAGCTGTTGGATGAAACCGTCGAAGGTCTGGGTGAGAGTTTTGGTAGTGTGGATGACTCGGAAGACGAAAATAACCCGATCATAGGCTTTCACCCCAAGCATAATTTGCGTGGGGTGGATGTTGTGGTTGATATTGGACAGACCCTTGAGCAAATTGGAGACGTTCCTGACGAAGAACATACTGGTGTGGGTGTTGGTAAGTACAATTTATATTTTATAATTGCTTGAAAATGTGATTGGAAGCATTTTATCACCTTACGAGCGGCTGGTGGAGTATATTTCACTGTGCCGCCCAGCGGGTTTTTTTTTTTACCCTAAATGGGGTTGTTCCGTGCTCTTTTTCATGCATAAACAAGACCCAGAGCGTAATACAAGTATGTATCCTGAAAGTGCGTAAATTGAGCTTTCCAATGACACCCGAACCATCCTTTTATGATCACTGGTTGTCTTTCAACGATCGTAAAACACGAGTGAAAAAACCCTAAAATACGGTAATTTCCTTATATAATTCCCTGTGTGGCGAGCGGTCTTGAGGTAATTTATGCTCCTAATCACCGCTCCGCTCTCTCTCAGAGCACATTACGTCCTCAAAATTGCACTCTACAAGAAATTTCCTTTGCATTTTATAGCGTATTATTTGTAGGCCGTTCGGTAAATTTCTTACGGTAATACAAACAACGAAAGATTGAATATTTGTGCTTGGCATTATATGATTGTGGGGAACAGATGTAGGCCTACCGTATATATTATGTTTTCATATATATGATACATGTGTAACATTTTTATATTATCACGACTCTCTCTCTCTCTCTCTCTCTCTGTCTCACTCTCTTTGTTTGTACTCCTTTGTACTCTCTTTGTCTGATGTAGGCCAGGGCACGCCCCTAACTAATCTCTTCCCTCTCAGGGGAAATCACACCTAGCAGATGTTTTTGACTTCCCCTCTCTCTCTGTCATTCTCTTCCTCTCTGGGTCTACATATACTGCATTTGACATTGAAATTGCTTGAGAGTTTGATTGCAAGCATTTTATAGCGTATTATTTGCAGGCGTTCGGTAAATTTCTCACGATAACCAGGGTGTATGGTACATTTCTCACGATAATACAAGCAACAACGAAGCTTGGCGAAGATTGTGGTCTACAATATACCTTTTTATAATTGCATGTGACCTTGTAATTGCTTGAAAGTTTGATTGCAAGCATTTTATAGCGTATTATTTTCAGGCGTTCAATAAATTTGATAAATATATCAAAATAAGTCCTGTGGGACTATGAAATAGCTATTATTGGACAAAGACAATATTTTGTTCATCCCTCCACTGGAACATCAACAACAATGTCAACAACGTATCGCCGTCGGCAATCGTAAGATTCAGAGTCGTAAAGATTCCAGGACGAGCTCAATAGAAAATGAATGAATGAAATGAATGAGTGTGTAGTACTGCCAATACGTATAGCGACTTCCGCTAGATCTAGAGACCTTTACTTCGATCTAGCAGCAATGACTTACACTAGCGGTTTTTTTTTTGAAATTTCAGAACAATTTCGAAGTGATATTATATGGATTTTGCCAATTCATATTTCTAGTGGTATTTATCATGTCTTACATCTAACAATATATGCTAGCGGATTTAATTTCAATTGGTAACCCTCCCGCTCTAGTCGGCTCCAAGAAAATCGATAATGGTGGCACTTTAGTAAACAGGTGATAAACAAAAACGCATGCGGATCGGTTTGGTGTATCGGTATTATGGTAAGTTGGCTACCTACTATTGTTTATACGATATAGTAAGTAATGATAAGTAAATTAGTATATATTATATATAAAACAAAAACAAAATTCCTGCAAAGCAAGCGAAACAGAGAGAGAGAGAGAGAGAGAGAGAGAATGCAGAAATTTAACTGAAGAAAGAGTGAAAAAGATATAATAATACAGAAATATTACAAGCAAATAAATGAAATAGAGGGATTAGTTAGAGAAAATAATAATGAGAAATACATAATACGGATGAGGAAGAGGGGAAGCGAGCGAGCCAGGGAGAGAGAGAGAGAGATACAGGAGTGAGAGAGATTAGAGAAAATAGAGAGATTGCAAGCATTTTATAGCGTATTATTTGCAGGCGTTCAGTACATTTCTTACGGTAATACAAACAATGAAAGATTGAATATTTGTGCTTGGCATTATATGATTGCGGGGAACAGATGTAGGCCTACCGTATATATTATTTTTTCATATATATATGATACATATGTAACATTGTTATATTATCACGACACTCTCTCTCTCTCTCTTGTCTCTTCCTCTCGGGGTTCTACCTATAGCCTACATTTATAATTGCATGTGACCTTGAAATTGCTTGAGAGTTTGATTGCAAGCATTTTATAGCGTATTATTTGCAGGTGTTCAGTAAATTTCTTACGGTAATACAAACAACCAAACAACGAAAGATTGAATATTTGTGCTGCACATCCCTCATACGAAATACCATTCCCACCGTATAGAGAGAATACAGAAACTGAACTGAAGAAAGAGTGAAAAAGATATAATAATACAGAAATATAGAAATTAAGAGGGATTAGTTAGAGAAAATAATAATGAGAAATACATAATTATACGGATGAGGAAGAGAGAAAGGGATCGCAAGAGAGGGAAAGCGAGCGAGCCAGAGAGACAGACAGACAGACAGGAGGAGTGAGAGAGATTAGAGAAAATAATAATGAGAATTACATATACGGATGAGGAAGAGAGAGAGAGACAGAGCGCGCGAGAGGGAAAGCGAGCGAGCCAGAGAGAGAGACAGACAGACAGACAGACAGACAGAAGTGAGAGAGAGAGAAAGAAAGAGAGAGAGAGAGAGAGAATACAGAAATAAGGAGAAATAAGAGAAAAATAAGACCGATTACCAAAGGAATAGTAGACGCGCGAGAAGCCGAAGTCAGGCCAAAGCGAACGCAACCGAACGCGCCCGGGAAACAGACCAAAAAGTACCTCCTCTTCCTCACCTCTTTCCACCCTCCACACTCATTCATAACATCCATTCATAGACTTATATGGGGAGACGAAGAGTTGCTCTTTCCAAAAATGATAGTTTCGTTCGCATTGAAGCCATAGTAACGGCGCTAGGGCGAGTGAAATTGAGCGAATATTTCGGGATTATGCCCGCTGAGCGGTACAGTGTAAAATACCTTACCACCCGCTAAATAAGGGTTAATACTTATCCATACGCGCCTATTATGGGTTGATATAAAGGTATTAACCTGAAACAACAATAAAACGAGTGAAAACAGCGTTTGGATGGTCAAAATCAGAGATACAGGCCGTGAGTTATATAATGTATGGGTGAGGCAACCCGCTTTCCCGCCAATTTCCCCCAAGGCCACTGAGACACAGTCGATCGATACTCTCTCTCTCTCTCTTGCACTCGCTTGCTAACAGAGATGACAATGCCCTGCTTGCAACTCGCTAATGTTAGCACGAAAATATACCTCAGAAAAGGGAATAACAGGGAAAATAGGTGATAACTGAAGGAGGGGAGGAAAGTGGGGAAGGAGGGGAGGTAGAGGAGTGATATATTGCATGGCTCAGGGCCACCCCCCCCCCCCCCCCATAAAACAAAAAAAAAACAAAAATGTCAATGTTTAAAGTTGATTTTTTTTTTCTCTGACTCTTAAGAGTCTTCCCGCAGTCCGCCGGGGGAACTCGTAAGAGTCTTCCTGCAGTTCACGGGTTAAGGATGTAACTCTTAAGGTTTATTACATTTGGACTATACTGTCTATGGGTTTTTGTATTGGTATGCCTATGCCTCATACCCATGTCTTGTACATAAGAGTGTCTTCGGAGGTCATCCACATGCTGTGCCGTGCTGTTTGTTATTGTGATCCTTTACAATTGACTTCACCTTTCCCATGTTGGTGTGCCATTCCAAAGTCGACATGACCTATTCCTTTACCTGCCTGTGCATTTTAGACCCTAGACTGATACGCTAGTAACTGTATTTTCTTAACTTCCTCCGACATATTATGTTCCAATAAGTCCAAGGAGGCGCTTGACAAGTATTTTGGGTCTTGAATTTGGCTCATGAGTGTTGTCGAAGCCTTACATTTTTCGCGATTTCCATCCACCAGAATGCTGTTTATTGTGATGTATCATATATCAATGGAAAGAGGAATATTTATAGTACATGATAAAATAAAAAAATGTAAATAAATCGAAATATGCAAGTGTAAATGAGTCCGGAATACAATTATTTCCCATGCAATTGTCTTCACACCGTCCTAGCTCTAAATTGTGAGTGATGACCATATATTTTTTTTTGCTCAAATAATAGTATTTTGTCTCCTCTTTCCCAATCTGAAAACAGAAATTGTTTATCTTCAATAGTTCTCAAGCAGTGACCGAAAAAAATAAAATATGATTTTGAATTATATGGTTTATAACATTTTCAATTTATTTCGTTGCTACGAAGTGTATGGTTTTAAATTTAGGCTGTATGAATACGGGAAATAATGCTGATGAGTATAAAACAAACTAGAAGTTCCTAGGACAAATACTTTTTGCGCTTTGAATATTTGAAATGAAGAGCCAAAATGCGAATATTTACGCTTCACCCATCTCTGTTCCGGCGATGCTAGCCGGGTTCCGAGCTGTTCCCCACCTCGTGGTTGCGTTATTTGCTCGGATACGTATATAACTGTATATATCACCGGAAATCGGAAAAATTGTGCTCTTTCCAATGGTGAAAACAAAAATAATTATAGCATAATTGGTTCGCGAGCTATTGCACAATTGTTTCCATGCCAGTGGACCGAAAAAAAAAAACATCTGGATTTTGATTGATATGGTTAAATAACATTTTCGATTGATTTTTAACGGTATGGGTTTAAATTTAGGCGAATGAATACGGCAACTAAGGCTGATGAGTATAAAATAAACTAGACAAGTTTCCTAGGACCAAATACTTTTGCGCTATGAATATTTGAAATGAGATCGCACAAAAAAAAATGCGAATATTTACGCTTCACCCGTCTGTTCGGCGATGCTAGCCGGGTTCCGAGCTGTTCCCCACCTCGTGGTTGCGTTATTTGGTCGGATACGTATATACTGTATATATCACCGGAATCATCAGAATTTGTGCTCTTTCCAATGGTTGAAAACAAAAAATAATATAGAGTAATTGGTTCTGTGAGCTATGCGCAATTGTTTCCATGCATTGTTATTGTTATGAAAAAAATATATGCAGAATGTTTTATACAGTTGTATCTTTGCCACAATATACACCCTTTCCAACGAGAAGGGAAATGGCTCCTGGGTTGACACTGAAAAAACAAAATAAGGGAAAGCCAGGTAAATCTTCAGGTAATAAATTCAGAAATAATTCTATTGTACACGTAAAATACAATAAAAGTAATGTATATATATATATATATATATTATATATATATTATATATATATTATATATATATATTAATATATATATAATATAGATATATCTTTATATATATATATATAGATATACAGTATATATATAATATATATACAGTATATTATAGACAGTATATATATATATATATATATATATATATATATATATATTATATATTGTGGGTAAACTATCAATGGAAGTTAAATATTACTAAGCTTATAATGAAATCAAATCAAATCAATCTGAAACAAGCTAATTTATATCCAAAGGTCTCACATAATAAATGTATATATAGGGTAAGGTTATAAGGGTTAATATTAGCCAGGAATTAACTCACCAATAGTTCCACGTGACAATGAGGCAAGGGAGAACGTTTTACCCAATATGGAGGGGGACAATGGGGAACGAGACTTCGGTCCCAAGACACGAGTCAAGTTAAAGAAAGAATAAATGATTACATGGGAATGGACATGAATAATATGCTTATCTATCAGTCAGTCATGATGTCGATGAGAGCGTCGTGATGGTGTAGCTGTGTGTATTGCTGTATGTGTATTGTGATTAGAGGCACAAAAGCACGATCAACTGAGGGCGGAATATTAGATGTTAACTGGTTGGTGTTCGTGAAGGCTCTGGCGTACCTCAAAAGCACACCTTGCTGCCTTGGCAAACCGCCAGGAGCCCAAATTATCGTACCGCATTTAGGTTGCTCTATACGATAAATTATATTAATATATACAATAAATTATATATACTACATAAGACCATGGCAATATTGCTTAACACCTTACGAGCGGCCTATGCGGTTTATTTATGTGTACCGCACAGCGGGGTGTTTTTAGCCAAAATAGGGCTGTTTACGTGATCATTTTCATGCCTAAATAAGACCCAGAACGTAAAACAAGTACCTATCCCTGAAAGGGCATAAACAGAGCTTTCGAATGACACCATAACGATCCTTGTATGATGGATAGTTTTCTTGCAATAACCGTGCAACGCGAGTGCAAAAGCAGGTAATTCGGTACTTTCAGTACATAATTGAGTATTGTAGCGAGTGAGAGAGGGAGGAGGGAGCTGAGATTTGTGTCAGTAGGTTCGCCGCGGTGGTCTGGAGCAGTCATACGCTCGCTAGTCTCCTGCCACCACTTGTCTCTCTCTCTCAGCCACATTACGTGCTGAAATTGCCACTCGAGTTATGTCGAGCGCCGCCACATAGTCCAGCTTTATTTAACTCGACTTATGTTGCTCGCCGCTAAATAAGGGTTAATAGCATATTAGGCCTTTTATAACTTAACTTATTTACAATCTTATAATATACGATCTACTCGTCCTACGTCGTTCTGTAGGAGAGATCATGACGTCACAGAGACATAAGAGATCACAAAAGAGTCATATTCTATCGTATTTATACGATACACTCCCCCCACAAAAAAGACCTGAACCCCGCCTTAAACCTAAAGTTGCCCAGAGGCTATCTTCTGACGCCACAAGTCGACGGCGCCAGCAGCAGCGAGTCTGGGACGCGTCCCGGTCCGAGAATTATCACCATCAGTAGGAGGCGAGTCGTTCCTTTGAGAATTCTCGGACCCAGCAATAACAGGTGGAGCCTCAGATTGCAATGTGGAATCGAGCTCCAAAACGTACAAACGTGCGATAGGACGAACAGTAGTTCCAGTGGCTGTCTTCAATAGCGCCACCCGCTCTACAGAGTCTGCCCCCTTGTATACCTCCAATACGCGGCCTAATTTCCAGTATAAACGAGGACTATCTTCTTTAATTAAAACAACTTCACCAACTGTAGGTGCCGTTGGTCTACCAGAGGGAGTAACACTCCTTTCCCTCAATGCTAGCAGATATTCACTAATCCACCGTTTCCTAAAATCCTCGATTATCCTGGATATATACTGGTATCTCTTAGACACCGCTACCTCAGAGTACAACGAGGGATCCTCTAACTCTACTATGGACTGAAAATCAGATGGAAACGCAGTCAATGGTTTTCCATATAGCAAGTGAGCTGGCGTTAATGGTAGTGGTTCTTGCAGGTCGGTGTACACATATGTAAGCGGGCGATTCATTCACGACTGCCTCTATCTCTGTGAGGACTGTCGTCAACTCACTCTTCTTTAATAGAGCACGTCCTACAAACCGCTCTGAGTCCTGACTTTACTATACCGACACACCGTCTCCACATTCCACCAAACCAATTTGCCTTAACTGGAATGAACCTCCATTCGCACTTATTCCCTCCCAAAAAAGTGATGGATAGTAGGATCACTACTCATATCCTTTAGATATTTTGATGCTTGGACATAAGTGGGAGCATTGTCGCTAAGAATGCGTTGAGCGAATGAACGCCGGCCACAAAACCGTCTGAACGGCCGCATAAATTCCTCGCTCGACATATTATCACATAGTTCTAGGTGTACCGCTCGAGACGTCGCCACAGGTAAACAATAATATATAAACCTTCTCATGCTCCCTCGTCTTCAATGCCCCTGTGGAATCTAATCCTACCGCTTGGGAAAGGTTCTACGTGCTTTACACGGCATTCAGGTAGAGGTGGAGCTGGTCCAGTTGCATATGGTTTACCCTGTAGTCGCTGGCATATTACACACTTTCTGGCTACGGGTCGAGCTGCTTGTCGAACGCTGGGTATCCACCATGTGAGACGTAAATTGATATAATATGACATACCCGTA
>CM064496.1:2703037-2793046 GCA_032716605.1 Paralithodes platypus
TTGGCACCGGGAGTGAGAGAGACTTTAGTTTTTGGGATGGTGGGGTTGCGTCGTGATGGACGTTTGCTTTGCCGGCTGGCTGGTGTTGGCCGAAGACTTGGCCCTGGACCTGGCTTATGCTGGCCGCGTCCTATCGGACCTGAAAAACCCGACTCTGTCTAGGCCATGTACTGACCTTGGGGGGGGTGGGAGGAATTAGGCCAGAAGAAAGGGTTTAGATCCCCCTGGCTGAGCTTTAGCGGTTGGCCTGGGTTTGGGGGAAGTTAAATGCAGGTTTCTTAGAAGGGGTTGGGACTGTGCTTAACGGCCTGTGCCATATTGAACACCGTTCGCCACAATTAACGGGGACATTAAAGAGGGAGTAAGCAACTGGTGACTATGATCACCTGATTCAACAATGTGATCAGGTAGCTTGCGAACTAAAGACATTATGAGATCTTGTCTTGCTCGTACCGCCTCAAGCAAGGCGGATGCGTATGTCACCCAAGGAGTGGATTGACGACTGGAGGAGCAGTACGTAGAAGGGATAATCAAACCGATATTCTGGCATCCGCGTCTGCGATTTCCTGAGTGAACCGCAGTCCAGTTAAAAGACTTAGCCACCTGTTGAAGACCACTATGTACTGAGAGAACAGCGCGAAAAGCTTTCCACCTTAGCCTAAATTCTCTGTCTAGGTGGAGTAGGGGTAGGGGTAGTGACAGGGGTATTTTAGCTCACAAAGCTTAAATTCTTAGGGGCAGATAGGAAAGAAAAGCAAGGATGCTGGGGACTCCGCCGGCAGAACCTACCGGCATGGAGAACCAAGGAATGAGTATCCTGAGGGATTTGGTGGGAATTTTGATTTAGAAGTAAATGTGGTTGCAAAGTTTTGAGCCTCTATCTCCCAAATCTACCCAAGGTCCGGGAACCAACTGCCCCACCTTCAAACAATGGATTAGCTGCCTTTCGTCTGTGACGGTCTGTAAATCAAGTTCAAGGGAGTGAGAGCTGACAGAGTCTTAATATAATTAAACCCATCCAGCTTAGACCAGTCTTGAAAATAGTTTCCCCCCCCCCCCCCCCCCGCCAGCTGAGGCAGGGGGGTAAAAGCTGGCTTAAGTAGCATACACAAAATAGGTCTTGGTGATAATAACTAGGTATAGCCTTGATGTTTAAGTCTAGTACATTTCCCAAAGTATCCAAGGCCCTTAATGTCTTTGATGTATTGCCCTGGATGACCCACTCACGCGGTACCGGGAGTTCCCCTGACAAGGTAGGTTGGGCGAGACTCTGGGTTAGTGGGGGTCAAAAGGACCCATGACTCGTATGGTCCATAAAGCAAGGGGAATAGCCACCTTTCTGAGAGGCGCCTTGTCTAGATGGGGGTGGATTGACGTCCGTGGCATGACACTGACATTTGAAGTTGTTCCAATGCCCCCCCTTCGCCCCCCGCCCCGCCCCCCCCGTAGCAGGCTTAGTAACCACTGATGGTGACAGAGTGGGTGGGTTAGGGATCTTAGATTAAAGCAATCGGAAGTCATCAGAGGCCGCTACCGTAGAAACTGTCGTTGGGGCCCCCAAGTCTCATATTTGTGGGGGTTTTCCTGTTGTTGGCCAAAACTGTAGGGATAACGGCCCAGTAAGTAGCCCATTACTTTTCTTGCGCAGTAAACAAATTGGTTTTAGATGATGAACTTACAGGTGAATCATTAATATCCTGCGCCCGGCGTCTAAAGCCTGAGCCTGACTCTTGCCCTTCCATCTCCGAAAATTATGAAAACCAGCTCTTTTCTCCTCCTGATCCTCCTGAGCAGACCCCGCCGAAGATGGGGTTACCTTGTTGCCAAGATAAGTCAGGAATAGAGGATGGGATCGCCGCGTCCCTGTGGACATTCAGCTACCTGTGTGACGCGTTTGAGTCGGAAGTGGGTGGTCAGACCCTCGGCTGAGACAAACCGCCAAACACCGAGGACCTGGCCTACACTCTCTGGGGAGTCGGAAAACATTTTCAATTATTGACCCCCCCGACCTTTCCACTTCCAGGGTTAGAATATTCATAGGTAAATCCTCTTTAGGGACACGCACCGCCCTGCACCCCTGAGGCCTAACACATAACTTTGTCTGGGGTAGCGGTACGATGAGAGTGCACTAGAAGCTGCGTGAATGTATTTTTTTTTTGGAGGACTTTCGCTTATGGGAAATCCTTTTTGGAGGATTTATGGGCTACGGGCGTGACCGAGAACTACTCTTAAGATTTGGAGGAATCCTCGCCGTGAAAACTGGTGGAACTTTCCGTCCTCACTCTTCTTACTCGCTGGTGAAGAGGCAAGACTAGAAGGACTGGCGTCTGAGAGGTGACCGAGACCGAGCTCTCTCCCGAGACGATGAGGAGTGACGCAGGGGGCTGTAGGCTCTCTTGGACGTTTCGGTGTAGTAGCCGAAGATACAGAACCCTGACCAGTTACGGCCGGTCTTATGAAAATGCGTGACTCTAGAGGAAACGTTTAGGGGGAGGGTGTTCAAATAGCAATCGATCCCAAAGAGAGACGTTGTCACATTGAAGTGATTTATGCGCAACAATCGTAGTGTAGGCTGCCATCTGCTGCCTTACTTCTCTTAAAGCTACTGCCGCAGTCTTATCATTATCGCAAAGGACCTTTACAGCTAATTGGGAGCAAAAAGAACAATGCAGAACTTCTGCTTATCAGAATTCATTTATCCCCAGAGCTACTACTCTTTGGAATTCACTTCCCTCGAATTGCTTTCCACAAACTTACAATCAACAAATGTTTAAATCCAGTTGTTACAAAACCCAATTTATGAATGGAGGATGCCTTAGGCACCATGGACCTTTTTTGTTTGATCGTGGTTTTCCTTCCTCCATTCATTGTCTCTTAAAAAAAAAAAAAAAAAAAAAAAAAAATTACGCATTACCCAGAGACCCCTTGAACGGTCTAGACATTTAACACACCTTATGCAACGGGTATGCGCAAAAATAGGGATACAGGCACAAGCAGGGGTAGTGCATAAAGCAAACAGGACTGGGGCTGAGGTAGCCATGAAAGAGACTGGTGGCGCGAAACTACCGCAGGGTCTGTAATTGGTCCGCAGGAGCCCAGCTCTGGAAAAAAAGAAAATTTCCAGGAATTAATGATCATAAGGTTAACCCAACATGTTCGCACACAAGTGTTAATAAACCACCGGATAACGAGATGTAATGGACACAACGATCGCAGCTCGCTACGCGGCGGGGTTCAGAATATCTAAACAAATCTTTTGAAGAAAGTGAAGAATAACCCTCTGACATAATATAACTGTCCAGCATGGCGATTATAGTCTTTCTGGTGGTGACTGTCTTAAGATTCAATTTTTGGAAAACAAAAAACAACCACACATAAAGAAGCCGGCCCTGAAAAGATTTTAGTAGAAAAACACAGGGCAGGGCTGACACGAGATCTGATTAATAACGAATTGTCACAAAAAGATCGCAGTAAGGTTGAAGGCGGCGATACCTAATTGTATCACTAAATTACGTGGTTAAATTCGAAATTGGAATGGTAAACTTCCTTATTTCCTCAACCTAGGAGCAACACCCGGGTGTGAAAAAACGATGTTAACCCGAATTGAAACTTCAATCGCCGTAAAGTATAAAGGCGGAGATACATCTAGGTATCACTTAAAATGGATTGGGTAATGAAACTATTGACTTAGTTGTTCATCCCCACCCTACCAAGGTACACCCGCCGGGTGAGATGTCAAAAAGTTAACCCCATAAGTTCCTGTCCCCACTTCTTTGTAAAAGATCGCCGGGGAGGAAAAGCCTTAAACAACAGCTCGGTTTTTCATGGGGTTTTTGTAAACACCGGGTAGAAAAAAACTACATAACGATATGTTGCCCCATGAACAAACGTTGTATAGATGGGTACAGTCATTCCGACGGGAATTCAAAGGGTGCCTGCAACCAGGTACCAAACAGAGACGCAGTCCTGGGAGAGCCACAGACACCTCATCGCCGGGAATACCAGCCTGTGTTAAAACCCCGTGTGGCCCAACACGGCTCTCGGCCGGGTTGTTTTCATGGTGACAAAACGAGAAAAAAACCACCGGAAGGAAAACCCACCCCGAACAGAACACCAGCTGAACGTTTACAACGGACACGAAGGGAAGCCACGACACGACTAACATAAGTACACACAATAATCCGTGGAATTAGCCAATACACAACTAAAACCAGGAAAAAACATCAGTCGGAGGACATAGCCAATACACAACTAAAACCCGGATACACATGGACAACAGTAGGGCATATATATAAATAATAAACACTAACACTTGTACCTGTGGCCAAAGCTACGCGCGGCTGGCTAGCGCCTAAGTAGACGGCATAATAAAGGTTGAAATATACACAAAACACTGAAAAATATAACAACAGGAAACCACCGCCAACACACCACTGTAGCAAATACTTCCGGCAAAGGGAAAGACTGACTCGGGGACCCAGCCCCAAAAAACTTCACTATAGTGAAGAAAATTACCAAAGGGAACGTTCAGTAAGCCAAAGCTTAACTCATCAGAAAGATAAAAGGCAGCAATTAATAACGCGTAAGAAAAGCCGACTGCAACACAAGCTAACTAAACTGTGAAAAAGTTCACATTGTCCACAACAGGACCACGAGGGAACATCCGAAATAGATGCCCCCAAACCACACGGACCCAAAATTACACTGCACTGCGGGCAACCAGCCCCAGGGACACTCCTGCTACACATATCCTAACCTTACTCGACACATTCCGGCGTAACAAAATGAGAAAAAACCGCACTAGGGACGCAACAAATGCGGACAATCAGAGGAGCGTGGGGAGAAAAGTTTCGGGCAGGCTGAGCGACGAGCAGAGAGGAAGGAATGAAGCCTGAATCAGCGTCTGGTCAGGAAATCCACACAAGTACATCCACGATATGAGGGAAAGCCTTATTAGATAGTTATTCTTATTTTCTTTTTGTTTTATTTTTTACGAAGTTTTTTCGTAGTGAGAGAAACCCAAGTCATTAATGACTGAAGCCATGAGTGAGGTCGCGTGCGCCTCATGATGACGGCTCCTCAGTTTTTAAATACTTCTGCGCGGTAGATTCAAACTACGGCGGATTAGTGTTTGAAGAGGATGCCTTATGTAATAGGCATGTTCGTCAATGATGGAGAGATAATAAATATAACTTTGAGAGTTGGCATATTTCCATGCTGGAGCGCATTGTGTTCCTCGGGTGAGGCGTCTAGGTCGAGATGAGCGGTGATGGTGAGGTGGAAGGATGTTAATCAAATGCGGTGAAAATTATGTTCATTTTGTTGCTCAGCATTCTTGGGGAGCTGTAAGCAGTCCTCGCGTATCTATATAAGTGTGCAAGGGTGACATATAGTCCCTTAATACTTAAGGTCGTTGATTTTTATCTTGGGGACGACGAGTGAGCAAGGGTGGCCTGATGACATTGATCACTAGGGAATAGGATCAAACTGGTTCCAGAGTAAGCTCTGGCGTTACCTGTTTAGCTACCCGGGAAGGAGGAAACAGCTTTTCCCAAGCGCATCATGTGCAATAATGCTACGGCGATTTCTCGCGGTTCATTGTTGTGTGCCAAGGCTAACATTGGCTCCACTATGTCTATGTAGTCTTCTATCTAGTATGTGTCCCCATCATAGTCAGGAATGGGGAATATAGGAGTGAGTAAACTGCCATATTTCAAATGTTATACTGGATAGCACTCTATTGCTTCTGTCATGTGAAATGTATTCATGAATTTCTTCTATCCAGAATCAAAAAAAGAACCACCGGCAAGCCACCCACGGTTGTGCCCTGAGTTTTATTCAGGTGTAAATAGTATTTGGTTAGGTTGAGTTCTTCGAGCACTGGAGAATATCCCTAAATTCACACAATTCAATATAAGGAAGACAATAGGGCTATGAGATAATATCGAAAATATGATTTGCAATACAGTTTATTCACTTAAATCCTAAATAATAACTGAGGACTTCTTAAAGATGCTATCATGAGTAATAATAGGGTTACAAACTCAATTTAATTTCTCCCCAGTACAATCGCGGATCTAGATGGAGATCAGGTATATTCAATTCAACTTGGTTATGTAATCTTCTTCTGGAGGAAACATACGCACTGTTCTCGTTTCGAAAGTCTATAAGTAAAAGTTACTAAAATCAAGGTTCTATTTATATTAACGATATCTCTTTTGACTTAAATTCTGTCGTGGATAATAAGTGGACGATGTGATACAAGTTCCTTATATTTCTTGGCACGAAAAATATGGAAGCTTCAAAACACTGATGTACTTTTTCAGTTTTAGTTCAGTTTGTGGACTCTGAAATATTATGGCACTGACTGAGAATTATTGTTTCAGAGTTCCTTGAAGGGTGGGAAAAACCTTTCTTATTTTGTATAAATTCATCTAGTTTCATAATTAAGTATTCAAGACGTATTCATTGTTGAACACGTATAGGTTATTCGTATTGTTATATTAAGGGATTACTGTAACCCTTGGTTTCTTTAACACTCAAAGTTTAACAGTTTGACGACGACTGTTTATTTGTTCACTTGGCGGAAATACTGGCCAGAGGTTTGATTGATGCTTAAAATCCGTCTTATTTTGGTATATGGTTATTTATTGCAGGTTAGAACGTCGTGCTAAAGGAGTTGTATATTTCTAGTGGTCAGTGTCTTACCCCATAGTTTAGCTCATCTTAATCGTTTCTATAGACCTTACACTTTGGGATGGAAAAACACTTTTGCGAACTTTTAAACGTGATTTCGAGGTAGGGGATTAAGAACTCTGATTAATTTTCGGTCACTTTGATATCTTCTAACTTTTATTGTATCTCGTTCACTGATACTGCAATTTTGGTAGTTTCTATTATATTAGTGTTCTGGGAGAGAGCTGCTACAGTTAGTTGAGGATTTCTCTCTGATGCTCCGTGGGCCCCCCAGTCCAGGTTGGCGCCGGTCGTGTGAAGTTTAGTTACAGGTTGTTGTTGTCCTGTTGTTGTTCCCCAAGCTACCCTGGCCCCGAACACAGCCCAAGGCACGAGCAAGGCCAAGAGCCATAGCCGAGCACCCCCACAGAAAACCCTCCCTGGACCGAACCACAATAAAGCATGGAGTGACCGAAGTCCACTCCATGGCGGGGCCGCTGAGGGAGGGGTTTGCCACGTAAACTTAAAACCAGCCCAACACGTTGGGTTAATGGGCGTTGGGGTCTTGAATATGAGGCTCCGTAATAGTAATTGAAACAACGTTGGGGACACCATATCGGACTAACGCGACGTATTCTAAGCATATAGCTTCAAACAAATTACTGACTATCCTGGAAATTATATTAACCGGTGATGAAGTTCTGTTAAGGTTACTCTTAAATTAAGGTTTTAAATATTTGTGTCTCAGGGGCTTTTTGCCGGGATTTAACACAATATAGGCCTAACGCAAGGAAGAGTTTAGGTAGTGGCTAGTCTTGACTGTGCACTAACCGTTGTAAGAGGTTCAAAGAACTCTGGGCGGTATTAACCTTTAGTCACAAATTCTGGTTGGGTGCCACAGACAATTTGCCGACCTAGGATTATATACTGCAGAGCAGAGCGTCCCTGTAGAGTGTGGTCTCGCTCCGGAAAACCCTTTCTAACACAAAAGATCTTTCTACCTTAGATGTCGGTGTGAGTAATGCTAGCATTTCCTAATAGAAAAATGTTGAAAGGTAGGGGTGCCTGGGCTCTTTCAACATTTTATACTATAAAAGAAATATAACCTAATAAACATGTTGATAATAGTTTATAAGACTAGCAAGGTTGGAGGCTGAATGCGCAATAGTGCGTTTCTACTGGGTCACGTGTCTCGATCTTCCCATGGTTAACCTCCTCCACAACTAGCCTTGAGAGGGGCCTAGGCCCTAGTGGGCTAGTTATAACAATAAAAGCATCATACAACAACAATCTTCCCATGCGTTAGGAAGTTGTAGGCTGCTGCAGACCAAGGAATCTACAGCGATTAATATGGGGCATCATAATCTCTAATCATGCTAGAGTTTAGTTAGTTAATTACAAATATAAGATGACTGATATCTCTTATATAGAAAAATATACGTAAGAACAATTCTATAGTTTTACTGGAGGTTGTAGCTGGTGACCTTTGTGGGTTGGCAATTCTGATGGTCAGTTTGCTTATCTGGGAAAAAGGCAAACGTTCGTTGGCCCAAGCCGGGAAGGAAGTACAGTAAACCCTCGCCATCCTCGGACCTCTAGAAGTCGGGAAAACCTCGTACTACGTCGGGACTGGCTGACAGCCTCTCGGACATGGCACTTCCGTATTATTTCGGACATTTCTGGCATCGTTCCGGGACAGTCTCTGACGTTGTCGCACTTTTATATAAGTCACAGTAAACTTCCGTTAATCCGAAAGGCGTTGGTTATCGCGGACCGGAGCCCATCGTTCAGATTAGTGGATTTTTTTCGAGATTATCGACTTTACCCCTATGAACCTGTGTATGACGAAAAACATTCGAGACATTTAGGCCAACCAAATGACACAATGGTGCACACACACATATCATATGTTCATGAAATCACTTCAAAAGTTACCAGTTGTTCATTGCTAGCCTATTACCTAATCACAAAACATTCAGCTTAATGGTCAAAGGTAATCTTGCTGATTATTAAACGTCGTTCTTCTTCTTCCGTCTACTAGCGAGTTTGTCTTGACTCTTGAAGATCAGATGGTTCGGGAAGTAATGCCTTAACAACGGCACTTCCCTGAGAGGTTCTTGTAATTTTCATTTAGAGATATACCTTTTGTGATGTGCTCTGTTATATTATATTGTATTGAAAGACCCTTGTCTTGTTGTCTTGAAAGCCCCTTGGGATGCTCCGATCACTGAACTATAAATAGTAAAGTATCGAACGTCCAAAGGTGCGTTTTCAAGCTCAAGACTAATACGTCCAAAGGTGCGTTTTCAAGCTCAAGACTGAATGCGCTTGCAGAAAATGCGGTGCAAGCCAGTAGCGCATCGGAGCGTCCCAAGGATGCGTTCAGAGCAAAACAAACTATAGCAGACGATGTGGAAGAAGAAGAAGAAGGTGTTACGTTTATATCAGTAGCTTCCTTTAACCATTAATCTGAATGTTTTGAAGTAGGTAATAGGCTACAATGACAATGGTAAACTTTTAAAGTGAATTCATGAACATATGATATGTGTGTGCTCCATTATGTGTTGAGTGGACTAATGCCTCAAAAAGGGGACTTTGGGACTTCTTGAAATTCGGACATCGGGTGAATCGGATTTGGCCTCAAATTGAAAAATTCGCATTGGGAGATTCGAATAATCGGTCGTCGGATTAACGGATTTTTACTGTATTCGGAAAATGTCCGTCATAATGTCCTCTGATATCTCGAATATTTCCGAAATGTGTCATAACGGTGTCCGACAAAGGATGACGTGTCGGATGACACCTCACGTCACCGGACAATAAGGTGAATATCGAGAAACAGAAGGGAGGTCCGACGCCATCTACATCTGGGGACCGAGCGTGGGATGGGAGCATCAGTCCACCAACCTCTGTTGTTACATCGACGAGTGCCATATTTTGTTCACCATGCCTCCCAAGGATAGCCTAAGCGTAAGGTGACTTCTGTATCACTAGAAACAAAGCTACAGATGTTAAAGGATCTGGACAGTGGGATGAAAGCCAAGCCGTTCAGGAGAAGTATAGCTTAGGCAGATCGACAATCTACGACTTCATCCGAGACAATGAAAAGTCCGGCATCATGGCGCAGCTGTGCTTCATGGTCCTTCTACCGCCAAGATCTTTCGCCAAGGCCAAGCTAGCCTATCAAGACCGGACGACGCAGTGCTGAAGTGGTACCAACAACTTCGTGCTGAGGGCGTACCAGTGAGAGGCATCGAGATACAACATGCAGCAGACACGTTTCGGACAGCATCTTCATCACCCAGACTTCAAGGCTAGCGAGGGGTGGTTGTGGAGGTTCCGAAACCGCCATGGCCTCACAAACAGGAGTATTTATTAGTGGCCCCTCCATCATTGACGAACATGCCTATTACATAAGGCATCCTCTTCAAACACTAATCCGCCGTAGTTTGAATCTACCGCGCAGAGCATTTAAAATCTGAGGAGCCTTCATCATGAGCGCACGCGACCTCACTCATGGCTTCAGTCATTATGAATTGGGTTCTCACTACGAAAAAAAACTTCGTAAAAAATAAAAACAAAAAGAAAATAAGAATAACTATCCAATAAGCTTTCCATCATATCGTGGATGTACTTGTGTGGATCTTGACCAGACGCTGATTCAGGCGTCATTCTTCCTTCTCTGCTCTGCGCTCACCCCGCCCGGACGTGTCTCCCCACGCTCCGCTGGTTCCGCATTTTGCTGCGTCCCTAGTGAGTTTTTTCTCATTTGTTTACTCCGGGATGTATCGAGTAAGGTTAGGATATGCGTAGCAGGAGTGTCCTGGGCTGGTTGCCCGCAGTGCAGTGTATTTTGGGTCGTGTGTTTGGGGCATCTATTTCGGATGTACCCTCGTGGTCCTGTTTGGACGTGTGAACTTTTTCACAGTTAGTTAGCTTGTGATGCAGGCGGCTTTCATTACGCGCTTTTGGCTGCCTTCTATCTTTCTGATGAGGTAGCGTTTGTTTTGCTGACGTTCCCAGCGTATTTTTCTTCACTTAGTGAAGTTTTTTCTGGGTCCCGAGTCAGTCTTCCCTTTGCCGGAAGTTATTGCTACAGTGGTGTGTTGGCGGTGTTTCCTGTTGTGATATTTCCAGTGCTTTTGTTTATATTTCAACGTTTTTGTGCCGTCTGCCTAGGCCTAGCCAGCCGCTCGTAGCTTTGCCACATGTACAAGTGTTATTGATTTATTTATAAATATGTACTACTGTGTCATGTGTTTCCTGGTTTAGTTGTGTATTGGCTAATTCCACGGACTATTTATGTTTCCTGGATTAGTTGTGTATTGGCTAATTCCACGGATTATGTTTGTGGGCCCTAGGTTAGTTGTGTTTTGGCTATCTCTCGGGTCCTATGTGCGTTCAGATGGTTTCTGGACGGGGTGGGTTACTTTCCGGCAGGTTTTTCTCGGTTACACCTTGAAAACCCCGGCCGAGAGCCGAGTTTTGGCCACGCGTGGTTTCAAAACAGGCTTGTGTCCCCGGCGAGTTGGTGTCTGTGGCTCTCCAGGACTGCGTCTCTGTGATGGTGCCTGTTTCAGGCTCCCTTTGATTCCCGGCGGAATGGCTGTACCCATCTAACATTGTTCATGCGGACATATGTTATGAAGTTTTTCTACCCGGTTTTACAAACCAAAGGAAAAACCTAGCTGTTGTTGTGGGCTTTCCTCCCCGGCGATCTTTTACAAAGAAGTGGGGATAGGAACTTATGGGGTTAACGTTTAAACATCAGATCTCACCCGGCGGGTGCACCTTGGTAGGGTGGGATGAAACGAATTGGTAATTCAGTTTAGTTAACTGGTCCATTTAGTGATACTATATGTATCGCCGCCTTCACACATACGGCGATCGAAGGTTCAATTAGGGTTAACATCTTTTTCATAAGTTTTTCACACCCGGCAAGTGCTCCTGGGAGGAGGAAATAAGGAATTTACAATTCAATTTAGTTAACCAAATAATTGAGAGATACGATTAGTGTATCGCCGCCTTCAACATACGGCGATCTATATGACAATTCGTTAGAAGTCAGATCTCGTATCAGCCTGCCCAGTGTTATTCTGCAAAATAATTCAGGGGCCGGCGTCTTTGTGGGGGGTTGTTTTCCAAAATTGAATCTTGAAACAGTCACCACCAGAAAGACTATGTTTATAAATGCCATACTGGTCTTTTATATTTGTCAGAGGGTATTCTTAACTTTCTTAAAGACATGTCTAGATATTCGGAAATCTTTATAGAACCCCGCCGCGTAACGAGCTGTAATCGTTGTGACATTACGTCTTGTTACCCGGCGGGTTATTAACACTTGTGTGCGAACATGTTGGGTTATGAGCATTAATTCCTGGAAATTTTCTTTTTTCCAGGGCTGGGCTCCGGCGGACCAATACAGAACCTGCAGTAGTTTTCCCACCAGTCTCTGTCATGGCTACCTTTGCCCCAGTTTTTGCTTTATGCATTACTCCAACCTGTGCTGGTATCCCTCTTTTTGCGCACACTCTTTGTATCAAGTGTGTTAAATGTCTAGTCTGTGGGTGATGCGCAACTGTTCCTTTTGCTCCCAACTCAGTGTAAAAGTATTAAAAGACAATGATAAGACCACAGCGGTCGCCTTACGAGAAGTTAGGCAACAAATGGCAGCTTATACTACTATTGTGGCTCATAAGTCACTTCAATGTGATAACGTCCCACTTTTGGGATAGGCTTCTAATTGAGCACCCTCCCCCTAAACGTTCCTCTCGAGTAACTATCCGTAAGCCGGCGGAGACTGGACAGGGTTCTGTGTCATCTCCTGCCCCAGCTACTTCGAAACGTCAACGTGAGCCTACACCCCCGGCGGCAGCCTCCTCGTCTCGGGCGAGATCTAGGTCTAGGTCACCACTTAGACATCAGCCACCCAGTCTTGCCTCTTCACCATCGAGTAAGAAGAGTAAGACGGAAGTTCCACCAGTGGTCACGGCGATAAATCCTCCAAATCAACGAGTAGTTCATGGTCACACCGCAGCCATAAATCTTCAAGAAAGGATTCCCATGATAGAAAGGCCTCCCGACATTCGCCGGAATCTAGTACTTCTCGTCATTCCTCTACCCCAGACAGAGCTAGTGTTCGGTCTCAGGGGTCCAGTGTAGTGCCTGTACCTAAAGAGGATTTACCTATTAGCATTTTAACCCTGGATTTGGAGAGTTTCAGGGAGCTCAGTGGTTGAGTGTGTTTCGGACTCCCAAGAGAGTGTAGGCCAAGGCCTAGGTGTTTGGCGTTATTCTCGACCAGTGTCTGACCACCCACTTCCGGCTCAAACTATTCACACAGTGGCTGACGTCCACCGGGACGCGGCGATCCCATCCTCTATTCCTGACTTATCTTGGCAACAAGATGGACCCCAGCTTCGGCGGAATCCTCTCATGAGGAACAGGATGATAAAGACGAGGTTTCAATTATATCAGATATGGAAGTGCAAGAGTCGGGTTCAGGCTTAGACGCCGCACAAGATCTTATTGATTCACCATTGAGTACATCATCAGATAAATTTGTCACAGCACAGGAAATTGATGGGCTACTAGTTAATGCATTATCTAAATGTTTTGGCCAACAGCCGGAAACTCCTACGGTGGACCTGGGAGCTCCCACGACAAGCTCTACGGTACGGCCTCTGATGACTTCTATTGCTTTGACTCAGATCCCTCACCCTCCCTCTATGTCACCATCGGTGGTCACTAGGCCTGCTATGGCGGCATTGACCACTTCGAATGTAAGGGTTATAACGGATGTCAATCCGCCCCCGTTAGACAAAGCTCCTCTCAGAAAGGTAGCTATGCCCTTGCTTTACAGACCAGACGAGTCATGGGTCCTTTTGACCCCCACTAAGCCAGAGCTCGCCCAACCTACCTTGTCAGGGGAACTCCCAGTGCCGCAGGAATGGGTCGTCCAAGGCAATAAATCTAAGAAATTAAGGGCCTTGGATACTTTGGGGAATGTATTGGATGTCAATGTCAAGGCTATACCTAGTTATTATCACCAGGACTATTTTGTTTATACTGCTAAACCTGCTTTACCCTCTGCCTCAGCTTCAAAATTGTTTTCTGACTGGTCTAAGCATGATGGGTTTAATGACATTAAGACACTGTCAGCTCTCACTCCAGAACTCTATTTGCAAACCGTCACAGACGCAGCCGCTAATCCAGTCTTGAAGGTGGGTCCAGGACCTTGGGTGGAATGGGAGACAGAGGCTCAAAACTTTGCGACCACATTTACTTCCAAAACTTCCCACCAGATCCCTCAAGATACTCATTCTTGGTTCTCCATGCCAGTGTGTTCTGCCGGCGGAGTCCGTTCAGCTTTGTTTGCCTTCTTAGCTGCCCCTAAAATTAATCTTTGTGAACTAAAAGACCCTTTCACTGCCCCTACCCCAACTCACCTAGACCGAGAATTTAGGCTACGGGGGAAAGCTTTTCGCCTGTTCTCCCAATACATAGTGTCACAACAGGTTGCAAAGTCATTGCTCCGGTCCACTCAGGCAATCGCAGACGCGGATGCCAGAAGGTCGGTCGAACTGTCCCGGCGACTGCTTCTTCAGTCGCCATCCAATCATTGGGTGACATACGCACAGCCTTGCTTGAGGCGGTACGAGCGAGACAAGATCTCAGAATGTCCTTGGTACGGAAGCTTCCTGATCGCATTGCGAATCAGATGGTCATGTCACCAGTGCTCACTCCCTCTTTAATGTCCCCTGAAGTGTGGCGAACAGTTTTTAATATGGCTCAGGCCTTTAAACATAGTCCCACCCCTTCTAAGAAACCTGCCTTTAACTTCCCCAAACCCAAGCCAGTCGCTAAGGCTCAGCCGGGGGGATCTAAGCCCTTTTATCCACCTAAGTCCTCCTCCCCTCAAGGTCAGTACAGGCATAAACAGGGTAGGTTTTCAGGTCAGAGAGGACGCGGCTATCATAAGCCAGGTCAGGGCCCGTCTTCTGCCAACGCCAGCCAGCAGGCGAAGCGTCCACCACCACCAACTCCACCACCATCAAAAAACTAAAAGTCTCTCTCACTCCCGGTGCCAGTCTCAAGGCCGGCGGATCCGAGGGTAGTACAGTCTGCTAACTGGGTCGTTCCGAACGTGTCACCAAGCATGGCCGTTAAACACTTGGGCACGGATGGTGGCACGCAAAGGCATCACTTGGCAGTGGCTCCGGCGACCTCGCTTACGTCAGCCGACAACGGCGAATCTAGTTTCTTTAGAGGTGGAGTCACTGGTCCAGGAAATGATTGCCAAGAATGTCATCATCCTGGTCCCTCCAAATTACCCAGTATTCACGTCCAAGCTATTTTTGGTTCCCAAAAGGGACAGTGTTCAGATGAGACCGGTCGTAGACCTATCGTATCTGAACCTTCACATTCACAACGAGTCATTCCGAATGTTAACAGTACACCAAATCAGGCTAACACTTCCGCCGGGAGGTTGGATGTGTTCCCTAGACCTGACAGACGCTTATTGGCACGTATCGGTAAACAAAAGATTTCAAAGGTTTCTGGCCTTACGGATCAGGCATCAAAATTTTGTTTTTCAGAGGATGCCATTCGGTTTGAACCTGGCACCTCGATTATTCACGAAATTAGTCCGGCAAGCCCTGATGCCATTGTTAAAGCAAGGAATCAGAATTTTGTGGTACCTAGACGACTGGCTGGTGGTGGCAGAGACAGAGCAATTATGCATCAAACATGTCAACATAACTTTAAATCATGTCAAAACTCTAGGGTTCAAGGTAAATCTGGTAAAGTCAAACCTTGTTCCCTCACGAGTGGTTCAGTGGATAGGGCTGGTTTGGGACACAGCTGCTCTCACTCTGAGTCAGAGTGTGGACAATCGAAACAGGTTTCGCAGGAAACTGTTCATGTTTCTTCACAGTCTGACTACGACACGGAGGATCTGGGAGTCTCTGGTCGGCTCTCTCAACTGGATTCAACTAACTGTAATGTTGGGCCGGTTGAAAGTAAAACGTTTAATATTGGAGGGCAACAAATATTTCCCACTCTTACCGGCGGGAAAATTATGGCCCATACCAAAATTAATCCACACCTTACTAGCGGTCTGGGCGAAGAGGGAAATGTTGCACTCAGTAATGTCATGGACCTCTCCTCCGCCAACGGTATGGGTAGACACGGATGCGTCAGGCACAATAGGTTGGGGTTTTCAATCAAACCAGGGGCACCAGGGTCAGGGGCTTTGGTCTCACTTAGAAATCTCCCACATCAATGTCAAAGAATTACTAGTCCCCTTGTATTTCCTTCAGGTTCACGGCTCTACTTTACGGGGCAAGTCGGTGGCCTTCAGAATGGACAATCTGAATGCAGTTCACTGTATTCAGAAACAGGGGTCAACGAGATCACGGAAGTTGCTAAACGTGTCGGAAGAGATTTTTACTCTAGCCAACAGGCTAGACATTTATCTTCACGCATCTTATCTCCCAGGCGTAGCAAACGTCTGGGCAGACGCTCTGTCCCGGCGACAGAACACGACAGTAGAATGGGAGCTCAAGCAACCCATTTTCAACCTAATGATTGCAGAGCTCTACCATCCACAAGTGGATCTGTTTGCATCCGAGGAAACTCACAAACTCCCTCTATACCTCACCCGCCGGACGAGAACGCCGGCAGGGGGGCCAGACGCCCTAGTGACAGACTGGAACAGATGGAGCTCCATCTATCTGTTTCCGCCGCCAGACGCGTCACTAATGTGCCACGTAGTGAACAGACTACGAGATTATCGAGGCTTAGTCTCGCTAATCGCGCCCCTGTGGCCGGCGCAGTTATGGTACCAGCAATTAAAGACGTGGTGCCCGCACCCGGTGTCATTCCCGGTCGAGTATTTCCACTTAGACACGATTGACAACCTAGCGACCTCGCTGACTTTTGCATTATGGACATTCAGGAGGCCAAGTGGCTAGCACCATATGGTAGAGATGTGACCAATAAATTAATAAATCAATATACTCAGTCTACGAAACGACAGTATCAATCACATTGGCAAGCCTTTACTTCTTGGATCATTAATACAGAACAAACTGTGCCCTCAGTGGCGTTAGTTTTTAATTATTTGAATTATCTGTTTGAGCAGAAACGTTTATCTGTGGTAACGTTAAAAAAATCACTTAACTGCGATTAGAGTGCCCTTTTTAGACCTTACAGGTCTCTCCATACCGGTAGCGGAGGAAACAGGTTTTATGAGAGCATGTTTTAAGCTCCGCCCACCTCCCCGTCAGCTCATGCCTACTTGGTCTCTGGACAAAGCATTGTCTTTACTTCACTCTCGTCTGTACCAAAATACTGCAGATTTTGCATTACTCTTAAAAAAGGCTGTATTCCTTTTGGCTTTGGCCACCGGGAACAGAGTGTCTGAGCTGGCGGCGATGAGCAACACACCTAATTGCCTTAGGTTTGGTAGACTTAATGAATGTCTTCACATTGCACCTTCCCCAGGATTTGTAGCCAAGAATGAGCACAGTGCACACGTGTTTTCGGAGTTCACTGTGCCGGCGTTAAAAAGGGGAAAGGTGCACCATAATCTATGTCCAGTGCAAGCTCTAACCAAATATTTGAGGGTAGCTCCTCTAAACCCCCAAGGTGCTTTGTGGGTAGCAAGTACGAGTAAACGCTTACTGAAACGGAGATTGGCTTCTCTTTTGGTCGAAGTCATTAAAGAGAGTAATCCCGGCGTTGTGGGTAGGGCCCACGATTTACGCAAATGGGCAGCCTCTTTACGTTTCCTGAAGAACTTTTCAGTAGAAGATATTACGTCCACACAGTTGTGGGCTTCTAATCATACGTTTTTGACTAGATACTTGTCAGTTGCTCTAGACAAACCTTCCTTACCATGTATAGCTTAGGCAGAGGGTCTAGGTGGCCCTTCAGTCACTTTTGTTTACTTTCAAGAAAAAGGGGGGGGGGGGGTGCAGTCAGTGTAACATAGGACACCCTAGACCCCGCCGGAGTGTAAGAGCTGTGATACAAATTATGGATAATGTGATATGAAAATTTCTCTGTTCTATTCAGGGCGAGAAATTGTGCTAGTACAATGTTAGTACAAACAACAGGGTTGTTAAAGTAGTTTTAGCTGTGAAAGCAATTTAGTATTAAACAGTGGAGATATTTTTTTAAATATTTCCACGAATATTATGAGGTTATATGTGCACATGTAAACTTATAACTTATTATTTTTGTCACCACTCGTTGAGTGGGGTGCCTTTGTAACTACAGATCTGTTCACAGAATCTCCAGAGTTACCCTTTTTTGTCAAGCAGGCTTCTTTGAAGCACGCACCTGCTTGAACCCCTTTTTTGTATATATATGGGCTGCGCCATGTTTAAATATATTTTCAAAGTAAGAATACTATGTGGTTGTTTGATTATCTGCTTTTCTAGAGTTATGATATGATTACGAATGTCCCCCTCCAGTCTTAGAAATCAGGCATGTTCGTCAATGATGGAGGGGCCACTAATAAATTATAGGTTTGACTCCTGTAAGGAGATAAAGAAAACCTAATATTTAGTAGTGGCCCCGTAATCATTGACGACTGGGGCCCTCCCGACCATCCCCTTCCCATTCGTTGATGTATTAAGGATTTTGGTTTACTTGATATGTCAGTGAAGGAAGAATGACGCCTGAAGTCAGCGTCTGGTCAAAGATCCACACAAGTACATCCACGATATGATGGAAAGCTTATTGGATAGTTATTCTTATTTTCTTTTTCTTTTTATTTTTTACGAAGTTTTTTTCGTAGTGAGAACCCAATTCGTAATGACTGAAGCCATGAGTGAGGTCGCGTGCGCTCATGATGAAGTCTCCTCAGATTTTAAATGCTCTGCGCGGTAGATTCAAACTACGGCGGATTAGTGTTTGAAGAGGATGCCTTATGTAATAGGCATGTTCGTCAATGATTACGGGGCCACTACTAAATATTAGGTTTTCTTTATCTCCTTACAGGAGTCAAACCTATAATTTGTGGTGAAATTTTAAGCGCCGATACTTCGGCCATAGAACCCTTCACTGATCGCTTCCACGCCCGTATAACCGAGGAACACCTTCAACATTGGCAACTCTATAACGGTGACGAGACTGGCTTATATTGGCGTTCTCTACCCTCCAACACAGGCCCACCGAGAAATCACGTCCACACCTGGCCACAAAACTGTGAAGGAGCGCATTTCAGTGCTTTGTTGTGCTAATGCCGACGCAAGCCACCATGTGACCCCTACAATCGTCGGCAAATCTCAGAAGCCGAGAGTAATTAAGGACCTCATCATTACCAAGCAACTCCCAGTCGACTATTATGGATCAAAGAAAGCTTGGTTTAACCAGGTAATCACCAAGGATTTCTTTCACAAGAGATTTGTACCCGACGTTCGCTCGTTCCAGAATCGAGTGTATGGTGTACCCTATGACGAAGCGGTTGCCATCTTGTTGCTCAACAACGCACCTGCCCACCCTTGTACCACGAAACTGGAGAGTGCAAACGGCAAAATTAAGACCATGTTCCTGCCTCCTAATACCATAAGTGTTATTCAGCCTATGGACCAAGGAATAATTGAAGCTTGCAAAAGGCGTTACAAGAGGAAGTTCCTGGAGCAATGCCTTGTCATCATAGAAGATGGGATGGACAAAGAAGGTTATGTGGATACACGCGGGAAGAAATCTCTACACAAACTGAAGCAGTATACCCTGAAAGACTGCATCTACAATTGGGCAGAGGCGTGGCGAGAAGTTTCTTTCAACACACTGAGGAATGGTTGGACCAAGGTCTTAAATATCCCGAAGGTGCAAGATCCGGGTTTTGAAGGGTTTGGGGCAGCTGACTTCAGGAACCTCTTGAACCAAGGTAACCAGGGTGACCGAAGAAGAAGTTGACGACTGGCTGCAAGAGGACAGAGACCTACCTGGACACGAGCATAAGACTGACGAACAAATTGCAGCCGAGGAAGAGACCCAGGATGAGTCGGATGAAGAGACAGAGGGGGGGGGGGGCCAAGATATCAGTCTCGCATGCCCTAGACTCCTTTGACACCATTCTTCAGTTTCTGACTCAAGTAGATGACCCAAAGTTGCAGTCTCTATATGAACCACTGCGTAATGGTCGATTCCATATACAGAGGGCACACATTAATCGGAAAAAACAACAGAAAATCAGCTCCTTTTTTGTACCCTCTGCTCCTCCCAGAGCTCGTACTTCGTCTGCTACCAGTGGGGTGTTGCTTGCTAGCACCACCTCCCTCCCAAGTGTTTCCTCAGTTGCTAGCACCTCGTGGAGCACTGTAGACACTGTGCCACTCTCAGACTTAGACATGGATTTGGATGAATTAATGAGTAGCACGCCTATGCCCATGGATATACCTGAACCTGACATTGTTTGTGAGGTGGAGAAGGACAGTGTGGGTAAGGGTAAAGGTAAGGGTTCCATGACAGGCAAGGGATATGGTCCTAAGAGTGGGGCTGTGAAGAACAGTGAGGTGGAGAAGAACAGTGCGATGGACATTGAGGTGGAGAAGAACAGTGAGGTGAAGAAGGACAGTGAGAAGGGGAGTGAGGTAGTCAAGGACAGTGAGGTGGAGAAGAACAGTGAGATGGAGAAGAACAGTGAGGTGGAGAAGGACAGTGGGGTGAAGAAGGACAGTGAGGTGGAGAAGGACTGGGGTGTAGAAGGACAGTGAGGTGGAGAAGGACAGTGGGGTGGAAAAGGACAGTGAGGTGGAGAAGGGCAGTGGAGTGGAGAAGGACAGTGAGGTGGAGAAGGACAGTGGGGTGGAGAAGGACAGTGAGGTGGAGAAGGACAGTGAGGTGGAGAAGGACAGTGGGGTGGAGAAGGACAGTGAGGTGGAGAAGGACAGTGAGATGGAGGTGGGGGGTGAAAAGGGGATGCTGCAGTAATTAATGCAGTGTGGGGGAGGGGGGAGGGGAGGGAGGACATCAAGACTACAGACTACAGACAAGAGCTATGAAGGGGTAAGTGTAATATTATAGGTTTGACTCCTGTAAGGAGATAAAGAAAACCTAATATTTAGTTATGGCCCCGTAATCATTGACGAACATGCCTATTACATAAGGCATCCTCTTCAAACACTCATCCGCCGTAGTTGCATCCTCTTCAAACACTCATCCGCTGTAGTTTGAATCTACCGCGCAGAGCATAAAAAATTGAGGAGCCTTCATCATGAGCGCACGCGACCTCACTCATGGCTTCAGTCATTATGAATTGGGTTCGCACTACGAAAAAACTTCGTAAAAAATAAAAACAAAAAGAAAATAAGAATAACTATTCAATAAGCTTTCCATAATATCGTGGATGTACTTGTGTGGATCTTTGACCAGACGCTGACTCAGGCGTCATTCTTCCTTCACTGACATATCAAGTAAACCAAAATCCTTAATACATCAACGAATGGGAAGGGGATGGTCGGGAGGGCCCCAGTCGTCAATGATTACGGGGCCACTACTAAATATTAGGTTTTCTTTATCTCCTTACAGGAGTCAAACCTGTAATTTATTAGTGGCCCCTCCATCATTGACGAACATGCCTGATATCTAAGACTGGAGGGGGACATTCGTAATCATATCATAACTCTAATAAAAGCAGATAATCAAACAACCACATAGTATTCTTACTTCGAAAAATATATATTTATTGGCGCAGCAAATATATACAAAAGGGGATTCAAGCAGGTGCATGCTTCAAAGAAGCCTGCTTGATAAAAAGGGTTAACTCTTGAGACTCTGCGAACAGATCTGTAAGTTAAAAAGGCACCCCACTCAACATAAGTGGTGAAAAATAAAACGTATGAGTTTATATGTGCACATATAACCCCATAATAGTAGTGGATATATCTCACAAAATATATCCAATGCTTAAAATTAATTGTTTCACAGCTAAAATTACTTACAACAACACTGTTGTTTGTACTATCATTGTACAGCACAATTTCCTGCACTGAATAGTACAGAGATTTTTTTTCACATCACAATACCCATAACTAGTATCACAGCTCTTATACTCCGGCGGGGTCTTGGGTCTCCTATGTTACACTGACTGCACCCCCCCCCCCCCCCCCTTTTCCTTGAAATTAAACAAAAAGTGACTTAAGGGCCACCTAGACCCTTTGCCTTAAAGCTATACATGGCAAGGAAGGTTTGTCTAGAGCTACTGACAGGTATCGAGTCAAAAACGTATGATTAGAGGCCCACAAATGTGTCGACGTAATATCTTCTACAGAAAAATTCTTAAGGAAACGCAAAGAGGCTGCCCATTTGCGTAAATCGTGGGCCCTACCCACAACGCCGAGATTACTCTCTTTAATGACCTCGACCAAAAGAGAAGCCAATCTACGTTTCAGCAAGCTCTTACCCTTACTTGCTACCCATAAAGCACCCTGGGGGTTTAGAGGAGCTACTCTCAAATATTTGGTTAGAGCCTGCACTGGACAAAAATTATGGTGCACCTTTCCCCTTTTCAACGCTGGCACCGTGAACTCTGAAAACACGTGTTCACTGTGCTAATTCTTGGCTATGAACCCTGGGGAAGGTGCAATGTGAATACACTCATTAAGCCTACCAAACCTGAGGCAATTAGGTGTGTTGCTCATCGCCGCCAGCTCAGACACTCTGTTCCCGGTGGCCAAAGCCAAAAGGAATACTGCCTTTTTTAATAGTAATGTAAAATCTGCAGTATTTTGGTACAGACGGGAATGAAGTAACGACAATGCTTTGTCCAGAGACCAAGTAGGCATGAGCTGACGGGGAGGTGGACGGAGTTTAAAACATGCCCTCATAACACCTGTTTCCTCCGCGACAGGTATGGTGAGACCGGTAAGGTCCCAAAATGGCATCCTAATCGCTGTTAAGTGATTTTTTAACGTTACCACAGATAAACGTTTCTGTTCGAACAGATAATTTAAATAATTAAAAACTAAAGCCACTGGGGGCACAGTTTGTTCTGTCCTAAGGATCCAAGAAGTAAAGGCTTGCCAATGTGACTGATACTGTCGTTTTGTAGACTGAGTATATTGATTCATGAATTTATTGGTCACGTCTCTACCATACGGTGCTAGCCACTTGGCCTCCTGAATGTCCATAATGCAAAAGTCAGCGAGGTCGCTAGGTTGCCAATCGTGTCTAAGTGGAAAAACCCGACCGGGAGCGACACCGGGTGCGGGCACCACGTTTTCAATTGCTGGTACCATAACTGCGCCGGCCACAGGGGCGCGATTATCGAGACTAAGCCCCGATAATCTCGTAGTTTGTTTACTACATGGCACATTAGAGACGCGTCTGGCGGCGGAAACAGATAGATGGAACTCCACCTGTTCCAGTCTATCACCAGGGCGTCTGGCCCCCCTGCCGGCGTTATCGTCCGGCGGGTGAGGTAGATTGGGAGTTTGTGAGTCTCCTCGGACGCGAACAGAACGCGAACTTGTGGATGGTAAAGCTCTGCAATCATTTGGTTGAAAATGGGTTGCTTGACCGTCCATTCTACTGTTGTGCTTTGTCTCCGAGACAGAGCGTCTGCCCAGACGTTTGCTACGCCTGGGAGATAGGATGCGTGAAGATGAATGTCCAGCCTGTTGGCTAGAATAAAAATCTCTTCTGACACGATTAGCAACTTCCGAGATCTCGTTGACCCTTGTTTCTGAATACAGTGAACCGCATTCAGATTGTCCATTCTGAAGGCCACCGACTTGCCCCGTAAAGTAGAGCCGTGAGCCTGAAGGAAATATAAGGGGACTAGTAATTCTTTGACATTGATGTGGGAGATTTCTAAATGGGACCAAAGCCCTTGACCCTGGTGCCCTTGGTTTGACTGAAAACCCCACCCTATCGTTCCTGATGCATCCGTGTCTACCCATACCGTCGGCGGAGGAGAGGTCCATGACATTACTGAGTGCAACATTTCCCTCTTCGCCCAGACCGCTAGTAAGTTGTGGATTAATTTTGGTATGGGCCATAATTTTTCCGCCGGTAATAGTGGAAAATATTTGTTGCCCTCCAATATTAAATGCTTTACTTTAAACCGGCCCAACATTACAGTTAGTTGGATCCAGTTGAGAGAGCCGACCAGAGACTCCCAGATTCTCTGTGTCGTAGTCAGACTGTGAAGGAACAGGAACAGTTTCCTGCGAAATCTGTTTCGATTGTCCACACTCTGACTCAGAGTGAGAGCAGCTGTGTCCCAAACCAGCCCTATCCACTGAACTACTTGTGAGGGAACAAGGTTTGACTTTACCAGATTTACCTTGAACCCTAGAGTTTTGACATGTTTTAATGTTATGTTGACATGATTTATGCATACTTGCTCCGTCTCTGCCACCACTAGCCAGTCGTCTAGGTACCACAAAATCCTGATCCCTTGTTTTAACAATGGCATCAGGGCTTGCCGGACTAATTTTGTGAATAAGCGAGGTGCCAGGTTTAATCCGAATGGCATCCTCTGAAAAACATAATTTTGATGCCTGATCCGTAAGGCCAGAATCTTTGAAATCTTTTGTTTACCGAGACGTGCCAATAAGCGTCTGTCAGGTCTAAGGAACACCTCCATCCTCCCGGCGGAAGTGTTAGCCTGATTTGGTGTACCGTTAACATCCTGAATGACTCGTTGTGAATGTGAAGGTTCAGATACGACAGGTCTACGACGGGTCTCATCTGAATACTGTCCCTTTTGGGTACCAAAAATAGCTTGGATGTGAAGACTGGGTAATTTTGAGGGACCGGGATGATGACATTCTTGGCTATCATTTCCTTGATCAGTGACTCCACCTCTAATGAAACTAGATTCGCCGTAGTCGGCTGATGTAAACGAGGTCGCCGGAGCCACTGCCAAGTGATGCCTTTGCGTGCCACCATCCTTGCCCAAGTATTTAATGGCCATGCTTGATGACACGTTCGGAACGACCCAGTTAGCAGACAAGGGTTCGCCGGCTGTACTACCCTCGGATCCACCCGCCTTGAGACCGACCCCGGGAGTGAGAGAGACTTTAGTTTTTTGATGGTGGTGGAGATGGTGGTGGTGGACACTTAGCCGGCTGGCCAACGCCAGAAGAAGGGCCTTGACCTGGTTTGTTATAGCCTCGTCCTTTCTGACCTGTAAACATACCCTGTCTATACCTGTACTGACCTTGGGGGGAGGAGGACTTAGGTAGGTGAAAGGGCTTAGATCCCCCCGGCTGTGCTTTTGCGACTGGCTTGGGTTTGGGAAAGTTAAAGGCAGGTTTCTTAGAAGGGGCGGGACTATGTTTAAAGGCCTGAGCCATATTAAACACAGTTCTCCACACATCAGGGGACATTAAAGAGGGAGTGAGCACTGGTGACATGACCACCTGATTCGCAATTCGATCAGGAAGTTTTCGTACCAAGGACATTCTGAGATCTTGTCTTGCCCGGACCGCCTCAAGCAAGGCTGTGCGGATGTCACCCAATGACTGAATCGACGCCTGAAGGAGCAATCGCCGAGATAGTTCAACCGACCTTCTGGCATCCGCGTCTGCGATTGCCTGAGTGGATCGGAGCATCGATTTCGCCACCTGGTGCGTCACAATGTACTGAGAAAAAAGTCTAAACGCTTTCCCTCGTGGCCTAAATTCCCAGTCTAGGTGAGTTGGGGTAGGAGTAGTGAAAGGGTCCTTGAGTTCACATAGATTGATTTTGGGGGCAGCTAAGAAAGCAAACAAAGCCGAAGGGACTCCGCCGGCAGAACACACTGGCATAGAGAACCAAGAATGACTATCGTGAGGAATTTGGTGGGAGGATTTTGAGGTGAAGGTGGTCGCAAAGTTCTGAGCCTCCGTCTCCCATTCCACCCAAGGTCCCGGGCCCAACTCCCCCACCTTCAACACTGGATTAGCGGCTGAGTCTGTGACAGTTTGCAAATCAAGTTCTGGAGTGAGAGCTGACAGTGTTTTTATGTCATTAAAACCATCATGCTTGGACCAGTCAGAAAACAGTTTTGAACCTGAGGCAGGGGGCAGGGCAGGTGTAGCAGTACACTCTAACCTCCATTTAACGGACTCTGATTTAACGGATATCGGCAATAACGGTCAAAAAATGTAGGCCGGACAATGGACCCAGCAATGGACAAAGTCCGTTGCTCGAAAAAAAGTTGGAGCAAAGTCCGTTGCTCTATCTATTTATATCTCTAATACACCTACCTAAATCCCTTATACATTAACATAACTATGTCTTATTTGGACTTTTTGTAATCTTTGAATCATTTCTAATATGATGGAATTGAAAAATATAATATCCTTCAAGCACATAGATAAATAATAAATAAGATAGTCAACAAAATATTTCAACTCTCCCCTCCGTGCCAGCAGAGACGGAGATTTACGTTTGATAGATTTTTTGTTTTGTTTTTTTCCCTCGATATACACACTCTTTCTATTTATCTATCTCTCTAATTCATCTACCTAAATCCCTTATACATTAACATAACTAAGTCTTATTTGGACTTTTTGTAATCTTTGAATAATTTCTAATGTGATGGAATTGAAAAATAAAATCTTTAATTCTATCATATCGGAAATGATTCACAGATTATATAGAGACCAAATAATATACACTTTTAAGTGTGTTCAATAGTTTTGCATTATCAATAGGGTGTAGCACAAGGGATTACCAGGATTTATTTCAGGTACAGTAAAAAAAAGCATGCATAACAGTTAAATGTCACGATCCAGACACCTGTACTCAACACCGGATTTTTCTCAAGGAATTTCCGGATTACATCCGGACTGGACAGTATTTAGCAGCAACGGACATTTAGCAGGAACGGACAGGTGCTTGCACGCATTTGTCCGTTAAATGGAGGGTCGAGTGTATATACAAAATAGTCCTGGTGATAATAGTTAGGAATGGCCTTAACATTAACATCTAGTACATTACCCAAAGTATCCAAGGCTCGTAACTTTTTAGATTTATTGCCTTGGATTACCCACTCTTGTGGCACTGGAAGTTCCCCTGACAAGGTGGGTTGAGCGACCTCTGGTTTAGTGGGGATCAATTATACCCATGACTCGTCTGGACCGTATAATAGGGGCATTGCTACCTTCCTTATTGGTGCTTTATCTAAAGGGGGCGGATTCACATCCGTTATAACCCTTCCACTAGAAGTAGTCAGTGCTGCCGAAGCAGGCCTAGTGACCACAGATGGTGATATAGAGGGAGGGTGAGGAATCTTAGTCAAAGCAATAGAAGTCATCAGAGGCCGAACATTGGAACTTGTCATGGAAGCTCCCAGGTCTACTGTAGGAGTCTCCGGCTGTTGGCCAAACAATTTAGTTAGAGCATTAACCAGTAAACCATCTATTTCTTCTGCCGTGACAAATTTAGTTGACGACGAACTCAGAGGTGAATCATTCCGATCCTGTGCGTCATCTAAAACTGAACCCGACTCTTGCACCTCCATGTCCGAGATTATGGATACCTCGTCTTTGTCATCTGGCTCTCCGTGAGAGGATTCCGCTGAAGCCAGAGTCCCGTCGCGTTGCCAAGACAAGTCCGGAATGGATGATGGGATCGCCGCGTCCTGGTGGACATCAGCCACTGTTTGTGTATCTTGAGCCAGACGTGGGCTTTCAGTCCCTGGTTGAGAATACCGCCATACACCTAGGCCTCGGCCTGCACTCCCTTGGGAGTCCGATACACCCTCAATTATGGAGCCCCCACTGGACTCTGCTATAGGATGATCACTGTCCACCGAACTCTCCAATTCTAAGGTTAGAATACTAATTGGCAAACTATCTTTGGTTGCTGACACTTCACTAGCCTCATCAGATTGAATACTAGCTTTGTCGGGGGTAGAGGCATGACGAGAGGCACTAGACTCCGGTGAACGCCAGGAGGCCTTTCGATCATGCGAGTCTTTTCTAGAAGATTTGTGGCTACGGTGCGACCTAGAACTACCTTTGGACTTTGACGATTTCTCACTATAACCACTTGTGGACCCCTCTGTCTTGCTCTTCTTACTCGCCGGCGAAGAAGAGAGACTAGGCGGCTGCTGTCTAAGAGGGGACCTGGACCTGGATCGCGCCCGTGACGCTGCCACCGGGGGCGTAGGTTCTCGCTGTCTCTTAGATGTGCCTGGGGCTGGAGAAAAAGTAATACCCTGTCCAGTCTCTGTCGACTTTCGTACAGTTACTCTAGAGGGACGTTTAATGGGGGGGTGCTCAATTAGTAACTTGTCCCAAAGAGGGACGTTATCGCATTGAAGTGACTTATGAGCCACGGTAGTAGTATAAGTGGTCATCTGCTGCCTGACCTCCCGTAAAGCGACCGCTGCGGTCTTATCATTATCTTGTAACACTTTATGGCTTAACTGAGAGCAAAAGGTACAGTTCCGCATAACCCACAGACCCCTTGAGCGGTCGAGACATTTAACACATTTAATGCAAAGGGTGTGTGCAAAAATAGGGATACCTGAACAGGTGGGCGTAATGCACAAAGCAAAGACAGGGGCAAAGGTAGCCATGACAGAGACTGGTGGGAAACTTACTCCAGGTTCTGTATAGACCCGCCGGGACCCAGTTCTGGAAAAAAAGAAATTTCCAGGAATTAATGCTCATAAGGTTAATCCCAACATGTTTGCACACAAGTGTTAAAATAACCCGCCGGGTAACGAGACTTAATACTCAACGACTACAGCTCGCTACGCGGTGGGGTTCCTAAGTAAAGATTTCAGAATATCTTAACTTGTCCAAAAGATTTATGAATACCCTCTGACATAATATAAAGACCAGCATGGCGTTTATAACTGATTTAGTCTTTCCGGTGGTGTTTGTTTCAAGATTCAATTTTGGGAAAACAAAACTAAAAAGACGCCGGCCCCTGAATTATCTTGCAGATCAAAAACTGGGAAGCCTGACAAATATACGAGATTTGACTTCTACCGAAGTGTCTTTTTAGATCGCCGTATGTTGAAGGCGGCGATACAAAATGTATCCCTCAATTGTCTGGTTAACTAAACTGAATTGTAAATTCGTTATTCCCACCCTTCCAAGGAGCACCCGCCGGGTGTGAATTTAAGTTAAAAAACGTTAACCCCAATTGTGCCCTATTTCGCCGTATGTTGAAGGCGGAAATACACAATGCATCCCTCAATTGTCTGGTCAACTACACTGAATTTTGAAAATTCGTTCATCCCACCCTTCCCGGGTGCACCCGCCGGGTGTGATTTTATGTTTATAAAGTTAACCCCAATTGTTCCTATCCCCACTTCTTTGTAAAAGATCGCCGGGGAGGAAAACCAACAACAACAGCTTAGTTCTTTACTGGCTTTGCAAACCGGAAAAAACTACACAACACGTGTCCGCATGAACACTGTTAGATGGGTACAGCCATCCCGCCGGGATTCATAGGGAGCCTGACACAGGCTCCACCACAGAGACGCAGTTCTGGAGAGCCACAGACAACCACTCGCCGGGGAAGCAAGCCTGTTTTTTAAAACCACGCGTGGCCAAAACTCGGCAACCAGCCGGGTTTTTCACGGTGTAACCGAGAAAAACCCCGCCGGAAAAGCAACCCACCCCGTCCAGATACCATCTGAACGCAACACAGGACCGAGGAGTTAGCCAAAACACAACTAACGCCGGGCCACAAAATAGTCTGTGGAAATAGCCAATACACAACTATCCCAGGACACAACAATAGTCCGTGGAAATAGCCAATACACAACTAAACCCGGACACACATGACACAGTAGTACATATTTATAAAATAAATCAATAACACTTGTACATGTGGCAAAGCTACGAGAGGCTGGCTAGGCCTAGGCAGACGGATAAATTAAACATGTCGGAATATAAACAAAAAGCACTGAATTATATCACAACAGGAACCACCGCCAACACACCACTGTAGCAAATACTTCCGGCAAAGGGAAGAACTGACTCGGGACCCAGAAAAAACTTCACTAAGTGTAGAAAAATACGCTGGGAACGTCAGAAAAAACAAGCTACCTCATCAGAAAGATAAAAGGAAGCAATAATAACGCGTAAAGAAAGCCGTCTGCATCACAAAGCTCGCTAACTGTGAAAACGTTCACATGTCCACAACAGGACCACGAGGGTACATCCGAAATAGATGCCCCAAAAACACGACCCAAAATACACTGCACTGCGGGCAACCTGCCCAGGACACTCCTGCTACGCATATCCTAACCTTACTCGATACATCCCGAAGTAAACAAATGAGAAAAAACTCACTAGGGACGCAACAAATGCGGAACGAGCGGAGCGTGGGGAGGCACGTCCGGGTCGGTTGATCGCAGAGCAGAGAAGGAAGAATGACGCCTGAGTCAGCGTCTGGTCAAAAATCCACACAAGTACATCCACGATATTATGGAAAGCTTATTGAATAGTTATTCTTATTTTGTTTTTGTTTTTATTTTTTACGAAGTTTTTTCGTAGTGAGAACCCAATTCATAATGACTGAAGCCATGAGTGAGGTCGCGTGCGCTCATGATGAAGGCTCCTTAATTTTTTATGCTCTGCGCGGTAGATTCAAACTACGGCGGATGAGTGTTTGAAGAGGATGCAACTACGGCGGATGAGTGTTTGAAGAGGATGCCTTATGTAATAGGCATGTTCGTCAATGATGGAGGGGCCACTAATAAATAGCCTACTGTACAATCTATCTATCTATCTATTGCCTGACGCCGTGATCCCCGAAGGGGTGGCCACGAACGAACCGCCCCCATGCATCTCTGTCCCCAGTCAGTCGACGCCCCTCCCCCCAACCAGCACCGCCTTCGTTCATGTACTTCCTCACTCCATCCTTCCACCTCTCATTCGGTCTACCTCTCCCTCTCTGTCCCTCCCCCTCGCTCTCGTACACCCTCTTAGTCATTCTATCGCTGGCCGAACCATCTCAAGTTGTTCCTTTTCACACTTTCCAGCACATCTACCTCCACACCACGATTTCCGATGTCGCCAATTGGCTAAAATACAGACTACACACACATCCACAGCCATTCCAACAGTACATAAAACACTTAACATGCATTTCACACAATACATTCCCAGTTAAGGAGGCGCGATAATAATGAGCTTAGCTCGCATTGCGTGGATTCCCCTTGACGAACAAGTAACTGAGTAACCACACCTTCTTACTTCCTCATTAGTCTGTCTATCCCTCCATGTAACTCCGCACGCACTCCTTAAGTAATTCATTTCCACTGCTCTCACTCTTGGTCTGAGTCTCTCAACCAACTTCCATGCTTCGCTTCCGTAAGTCAGTGTCGGAATTACCACACTGTCATGCAAGGACTTCTTCACTTCCATACTGACCACCCTATTTCTTGTTACTGCTTTTAGCGTTCCTACAACCCTCTCCCGCACTTCTTCATTCATAGTCCCATCTTTACTCAACACACTGCCCAGATACTTAAAAAAGTTGACGATCTTCATAGCCTGACCGTTCAGCTTCACCTCACACTCTGTGACTTCACCCCTTTCGAAGACCATAACCTTGCTCTTCCCCGCATTTACCTTCAAATTCCGTTTTTCGCACACTGTTCCAAACTCATTTACCAGACCCTGCAACTCCCATTCATTATCAATCATCAGAACTGTATCATCCGCAAACAGCAGTATAGGTAGCTTCCACTCAATTCCCTCCCTTTTCAGCGATACACCAACATCCACTGCTCTTGATAGTATTTCTTTCATGACTCCATCCATATATACAGTAAACAACCACGGGAACATCACACACCCCTGTTTCAAACCAAAATTCAGGTCAAAGAACTCGCTCTGCTCACTCTCCACACGTACTGCCGCCTTTGCACCCTCATACATGCTCTTCACTGCTTTCAGCATCTTGCCCTCTACTCCGTATATTCTAAGTACTTTCCACAAACCTTCTCTATCCACTCTGTCATAGGCCTTCTCCAAGTCCATAAAGGCAACATACACATTTTGTTTCTTCTCCAGATACTTCTCCACAACACAATTCAGGGTAAAAATCTGATCTACACATCCTCTTCCCTTCCTAAAACCTCCCTGCTCGTCGCCTATCATTTCTCCGTTCTCACTCTCACTCTCTCAATCACTACCCTACTGTATACCTTCCCTACTACGCTTAGAAGACATATTCCTCGGTGGTTACCACACACTCCTCTTTCCCCTTATATAGGGGGACTATTATGCCAGTCTTCCAGTCATCGGGTGCACTCCCCTTCTCCCATGCTAGTTTGCACATTTTCCATACCCATTCTATCACTATCTCACCACCATACCTCAACATTTCCCCACACACTCCATCTGTTCCTGGTGCTTTCCCCAACTTCACTCTTTTCATGGCTTCCCACACTTCTGACCTCCTGATCCCCACCTCCTCCTCCACTACTTCTCTCTCCCATACCATATCCAGCTATGTTTGCTGGCTCTTCATTCCTTACATTTAGCAACTCACTGAAGTACTCCCTCCATCTTTCGACTCTCTCTTGCTTCTCGGCTAGCATTCTCCCATTCTTATCTTTCACACCCTTACTGTTTCCCTTGCTACCTTCCCTAACTTTCTTGACTTCTTTCCAGAACAGTTTCTTACTCTCCCTCCATTTTACACTCAGATTCCTTCCAAATTCCTCATCTACTCTTCTCTTACTTTCCTTCACTACTCTCTTCACCACCCTCTTACACTCCACGTACCTCGCTCGTTTCTGTCTCTCGGAATCTTCATTCCCTCTACTACCCAACCACTCTCTATATGCTTTCTTCTTTTCTTGCACAGCTATTCTTACCTCTTCTGTCCACCATGCTGTACCTTTCACTCCCCTCCCTCTTCTCCTCACTCCACACACCTCCTCACATGCTGCACAGATCTCATCCTTAAACACCTTGCTCATCTCCTCCACTTCCTCCATAACTTCCAGGTCGAACCCACCTAGTCGTCTTTCCACTGCTCTCCTGTACTCCTCCCTGACTTCCTCCTGCAACCTCTCCACCCTCCTCACCATTCCACCCTCCTCTCGCCTCCCTCCAGCTCTCCTCACCCACTTCTTTTATATCCTAACCTTAGCTACCACTACATAATTATCAGACAGACCCCCTCCAATACCCCTATACACCCTAGCATCCATCACAGATTTCTTCATTCGTTCATCCACACATACATAATCAATCAATGACTTTCGTTCCACCACTGTCTTATCCTTCATCGTCAACATCCGTTTCCACGTGTACCTGTGGATCATTCTGTGTCTGAAGAAGGTGTTGGCTATCCACAGCCTCATCCCCACACATACGTCCACAAGTGCACTACCATTCCCATTCACCTCTGATGGTACCCCCCACCCTCCCACCACTCCCTCAACTTTCCTATCACCCACCTTACCATTCCTATCCCCAATCAGAAATATTATTTCGTTCTTGTCAAACTTCTCCAGGCACGCGTCCACATTCATCCAGAACTCCTCTTTCTTTCTTTCAAGTATATCCTCTGTCGGGGCATACACGCATACAATCACCCACGTTTGTATTCCTACTTTCATTCTCACCCACACAATCCTTGAACCCACAGACCCATACTCTCTTACACATTCCTTCCATTTGCTACTTACAAACAAACATGCACCTTCTCTCGCTGTTCCTTCACTCACTCCAGCACACACCCATTCCACACTCCCACTCTCTCACATCTGAACCTTTCCATTTGGTCTCTGTCATTCCACATACATCCAGCCTGGCATTCACTAACACTTCCAGAACCTCTCTCTCTTTTGTGCCATCATTCATGCCACTAACATTCCACGTAGCCATTCTCAGAATGTCCGAAGGCATGTCCTTAGTCGGTCGTGGTTTGTCAACGTTGGTTCCGTCCGCATCCGAGGCTGTTCGTTCGTTTTTCTTTGCTTAGATATTTTTTCCGGGTGGGGGTCGCAAGCCCACCGACCCAACCTCTTTAGTCGCCTCTTACGACACGCAGAAGGCACGTACAATACATATTGTAAAACTAAAATACATGTACAGTACTGTGTTTTCTATTACAGATTATAGGGTTCGAATAGGGTTGTCTTCGTTTTCTAGGTTGACACGGACGTCTCTCTTGAGGTCGGATTTTTTCCGTAGTCTCCGATTTCATTGTTGTCTCGGACGGACATTGGTTAGGTCGGATTTTATCCTCTGTTAGGTCGGACACAAACCGGACTCCGGACATCTCGGATTTTCGGTCATCTCGGACTGGGTCTCCCCCCCAATTAGTCCGAGATAGCGAGGGTTTACTGTATACTGTATGTGGTTTGTTTGAAATTAATAGAGAAATGGTAATATTAGAGAAGGCGTGTAAATGTGTTTATTATAAAATAGATAAAAGAGTTAAACTGTGTGTGTGACATGGTTCTTACCTAATTAAATACATACATCAATAAAACATCATAATGGTAGGTATCATAACCTTCTTAATATTAATACTCTGATAACTTACTAGAGCTGCTGCTATTAGGTTGACATCAAGGGCTTATATCAAAACACGAAGGAAAATGATGTGATTTGGTTACTGATAGGACAGTTGATTACTGAGAAGACGTATAAATATGTGTTGGAGAAAAGCGAATAAAAAAGCTAATCTGTGGGTAAAGACATCTATATTTCCACATCATAATGGTAGGTATAGGAGCCGTCTCAATATTAGTAGTCTGGTGATCTCCTATGGCTGATGTTAGTGGATCGACATGGTACGGTACTGATGGTTTCTCCTTTTGATTTATTTCACCCTTCTCCCGACATTTTCTCTTTCGTTATCGGGGTGAGGGACCTTGACATTCCTGTCCTGGGCGGGGTCGTGTTGTCTTTCTTCCTTGGTCTCTCCTCTTCCTCTTTCGTTTTGGGGAATGACTTTTATTTTTCTCCCTTTGGGCTTCGACCTTCCTCCTCAGGGTATCCCTGTTCATTTCATTGTCTGGGTATTTTACCTACAATGGCTTAGAAAATGTGAAACCAGTTCGGCTTTATTAGTACGTTGGAGAGAGACCTTAGAAGAGTATGATTTTGTCATTCATTATCGACCTGGCAAATTACATACGAACGCCGACGCTCTCTCCCGCCTTCCCGTACCAGAACAAATATTCACCAATCTCGCTGCTTTACAACAAACTGCCCTAGACAGCGCACCTACATCCGTGACCCTGACGCCCCCAGAACCGACCCTACTTGAATCTTGGGAAAAGAAAACCAAACCTAAATGGATTCCGAAGCACATCTTCCAACATTTTACCCGTTGGGGTGACCAACTTACCACTGAATCAGAACATGTAGTTCTGGAACCAAAAATAGCCCAGGAATACATGATCTCGATGCACGAAGGAAATGGAATTAATTTAGGACAAAAGAAAATGCTCAAAGTTTTCCAAGATCCATATTGGACCATCAACCCGTCTGGTATTGCAAAAAGGGTTACAGAGGCGTGCAAACCCTGTGCTCTAGGAAAAGATAGATGTACAACAGCAGGACCTGCAGGAACTATTTCAGCACATAAGCCATTCCAGACACTCTCCCTCGATGTAATGGGAACTTTTCCTGTTAGCCATGGTATACGTTTCATAGTCACGTTTGTAGACATCTATTCAAAATTCTTAATAGCCTGCCCCACCAAAGATCACAGTGCTCTAACCGTAGCAGAATTACTTGCCACAGAAATTTTCCCTATATTCGGTGTACCCATATCCTTACTTTCTGACAACGCCCCCGAATTCACAGTTCAAGTTTGGGAGGCCTTCACTAAGAAATGCGGCATACGCATTAAACACTCTTCCCCCTACTGGCCCCAAGGGAATGCAGTATGCGAACATAGTAATCGCACCATCAATAACCAATTACGCACAAAAATTATTTCATTAAACACCTCCGACTGGCCATCTCAGATAAAGATGATCCAGTGGGGGATGAACACTTGCCCCAAAGATGACGGAATTTCCCCCTCATGAAAGAGTTTATGGCGTCGCTCCCCTCTTATTACCTTTTCACCATCTCGCTCAACTCTCCACCACTCAACTCACTATTGATCCTCTTCAACATCTGAAGAACACCCTCCATACTGCTCAAACCTGTCAAGATATTAAACAGGATACCACCAATAAGCAAAATTAATTCGCAATAGGCGACACAGTAATGGTAGCCAAGCTACCAGTCGTAAATAAATTAGGTCCACGGTATGTGGGCCCCTACACAATCTCCCAAATTCCGAACCCGTATCAAGTAGTGATTAACTACCACGGAGAGACACGAACCTATCGAAATAGATTCGTAAGAATTTACCATCCGATCATCAAAGACCGAGAACCTCCTATGTCAGACAGCCCAGTTCAAACCCCAGATTCACCTCTCAAGAATTCTCCTACTTCCTATCCTAACCAAATACTTGTCCCTATAGTCCCAATTCCACCTTCCCACCACCCAAAACCGACAAACACCAACATCACTCAACAGAAAATGTTTCTTCAACACACACCGTGAACACCGCACCCATTACTTCCTTCTCCATGTGCCACACACCCCCAACAACAAACTGAAACCGACACATCAACAACGAAAACAAAACAAACAAACTTGCCTTTACCCTCACACTATAAATTGCGACCACGAACCAAACTGAAACCTTCCATCAAATCCAAATACCCTAAAGTAATCCCTGAAAAATCCTTCAAAACAAGAACTACCACCACTAACCTCATCACCGACGTTTCTCTACCTCTCCTCCCACATCACCGCCACCCAAAAGACAACGCCCCTCTCTCTCTCCTTCCACCTCACCCCCCAGATCCACGTCTAATTCAAACGCTTCCAAATCAAATTCTTCATCACCCACCTCTTCAAATTCTGACCTACTTCCACAACCTCTCGCTACTAAAATACCGTCCCCCACACTTCCCACAACCATAAGAAAACAACCTACTTCCCAAACACCCACAACAACTCCCATTCCTAAACCTTGCTTCCCAGCCACACAACCCTCCTCTTCACAACCTAAGTCATCAACCTCTAAAAGCGAATTTCCTCCTACTGTTCAACCTCGTCTTGCTCCACCTAACCTCTCACCTTTTCTGTCCACTGTATCACCAAACAGCACCAAAGCAACCAATCAAACATCCACAAACCAAAGTCATAACCTCAGTCAGCATTTATCTCCCCCCCCCCCCCCCCCGCGTTACAAGGCCTCACCTTTGTCAGATTCTAGCCCAGAACTGCCACTTAGGACGAATTTTCGCACTAAATTGGGTCGTCTAGTAAAACTACCAGCTAGGTTTACACCAATATTGCTTCCATTACATAAGGATCAAGATAATTTACCAAAATCTGCAAAAACAATCCACATAACACACACCAACAAGCCTAATACATTAAGAATTGCCTGCTTAACCCGTGGAGCCCCGGCTAGTTTTGTAATGTTTGTGCACCAGAACCCGGCCGGTTTTCAATTTTTTTTTTTATTCCAGAAACAATAGCGAATGGGTTGGGAATGAAGGAAAAACCACGAAAAACCGCTCAAAAAGCTTAAAAAATGGTCCTACAGAGCCCCCGAAAACGGATTTTACAAGAGTAAAAAATTGAAGGCAATTATCCAAAAAAAACAGGTTATTGCGCGCTCGCGCGCACGCACGTGGACTTTGAGAGTTTTCAACCATCGGCACGGTTGCGTGGGATACGTACACAGTTCCCATACAAATCTGAGCCCTCTTGAGTGGCTACACCTGAGGTTACGGTCGGCGCAATTAGGGTGACGCGTCGGGCGCGTCTCTGGGGCTGTGCGTTACATACATCGCCGACGCGTCAGACGCGTCGCTGGGGCTGTACGGGTTAACTAACACAAAATCAACAAGTTCAACTCTCCCACTCTCAACTTCTGACAAAAGGATAATCCCTGGTACTTTTACGTCCACAAGTAGTCATAACTACCCCCATGTCAAAGGTCAAGTCATCACTTGCCACCAACGCCACCACAGCAACCTCTGTCAAACACCTCCAGATTCCAGCCACCAACATGGATTGTTCAACACCTTTCATCAAACGTGTCAGATGGTCAGCCGACCAAAACCAGTTCTACAGGATACGCCACGTTCATGAGGCCGTTACAGCATCTCTTATGGATAAAGTTAAAACCTCCATTACTGTCACCATCGACCCCGGGAGAACACCAGATCAACGGTCTATAATAATAATAATAATAATACATTATTTCAGACTCACACAGTACAAAGGGGACCATACTGGGGTCCATATATACCTTACAGTAACATAAATATATATAAGCTACTGTACATAGGCTACATAAAATTAAAAGAAATTAAATAATACCCAGTTTGCTATCATGTAGTTCACAGCACTGCCTCAACCAAATACAGTGGTCATCAAACTACTGTGTTACCAAAACCACTGTCCTAATTGTGTACAGTACCATGCCTCACATCTTTTAGCTTCCGGTACAGTATGTTGCTACAGTACAGTATAGGAATATCGGTACTGTACTGCACTATGAGGTTCAGTACCGGTATGCTAATTCTGTAGAGTAGCAGACCTGAAATCATTACTTAAGGTTAAATATAGAGCAACTTCCTCCAGTGTGCCTGGATCCTAGAGGTGTACACTATGCTTGGAGTTTGTAGCATTTTAATGATACTGTTCTCAGAAGTGTTAAGGCGCTGAATGAATTTATATGTTAGCTTTCTAATGAGTGATTGGTAACAGTGTAAGTTCATATAGGCACATAGCGTACTTGTACTCTCATATTTTGAGAGCCCCAGAAACATTTTCATGATATTGTGATATGAGATACTTAGTCTATTCACTGTCATTTTCTTATAGTTCCACCATAGTTGTGCTGTATACATTGGTGAGCAGTAGGAGTTGAACAATGTTATTTTTGTATCCCATGTGCACATATGAAATTTTCTTAATATTGAATTTCCCTGCATGTAAAGTTGCCTTCGCTGACGACCCATATCCTCATCATCTGAGCGATCACTTGAAATATAGTGTCCTAGATACTTTACTTTACTTACTTCTTCTATAATTTCTTCATACACATGGAATTTAGGTAGCTTTGATTTCAATAGAAGGTTAGATTTAAATATTATGATATTGCTCTTTATAGGATTAAATTTGACTGAATGTTCGATTCCAAATTTTTCACATACTCTTAATAATTTATCCAGTCCTGCTCCAGAGGGCGCGATTAAGGCTAGGTCATCAGCATACATGAGATGATTTACAATGGTGCTGCCAATACAGCACCCAGTGCGAGTCTTGTTCAGCTCCAGACTAAGATCATCCATGTAGATGTTGAAAAGATATGGAGACAATATCCCTCCCTGCCTAACACCATTGGTTACGGCGAAAGAGCCTGACAGGATGTTGCCCCATCTTACACACATTTTTTGATTAGCATACCAGAAAATAAGTATCCTAACAATATAGCTAGGCACTCCCCTGTTAACTAATTTTTCAAATAAGGTTTTGTGACACACCCTATCAAAAGCCTTACTTGCATCAAGAAATCAAGAGAAAATTGAGCTATTTAGTTTGTTGTATGTATCAATCACTTCTTTCAGCACATATATGCATTGGTCTGTGCCGTGATTTTTCTTAAAGCCAAACTGATTGCTGCTGGTGACAATATATGCAGACATTCTTTCTAGCATTATCATTTCAACTTCCTTACTCACCACACTAGCAAGTGCTACTGGCGGTAGTTATCTTTAGCTGTAATTTTACCTGATTTATCTTATAGACTGGTGGAGTTATCTACACTCTCTGCCTCTGACTAGCCACCACGGAAATTTTCTTACCTTCGCCCTTGAGGCACAGGGATGTGCCTATTACGAAGGGGAGGGAAGTAAAATACCCAGAAAATGAAATCAGCAGAGATGCCCATAAGAAGAGAAATCATTCCCCCCCCCCCCCAAGACGGAAAGAAAGAAAACGGGAAGAGAACAAAGAGAGAGAAAACGTCGAGAAGAGGATAACTAAACCAAAAGCCTCACAGCCAACATCGACGCCTAAAACAGCCAACACGGTAGCGACGCCAAGGACGCCCGAGTCCACAACGACGACGGAATGTTTCCCTGTTCCCCTACCGAGTTCGATCTACTAACACAAGCCATAGTAGACCACCAGATTACTAATATTAAGAAGGCTCATATACCTACCATTATGATGTTAAAATATAGATGTCTTTACCCACAGATTAACTCTTTTATTAACTTTTCTCCAACACACATATTTATACGTCTTCTCAGTAATAAACTATCCTACTAGTAAACAAATCACATTATCTTCCTTCGTGTCTTGATATAAACCCTTGATGTCGACCTACTAGTAGCAGCTCTAGTAAGTTACCAGATTATTAATATTAAGGTTATGATGCTTACCATTATGATGTTTAATTTATGTATGTGTTTACTGAGGTAAGAACCATATTCTGCCAGGCCATAATATAGGTTTGACTCCTGTAAGGAGATAAAGAAAACCTAATATTTAGTAGTGGCCCCGTAATCATTGACGATTATGCCTATTACATAAGGCACCCTCTTCAAACACTCATCCGCCGTAGTTTGAATCTACCGCGCAGAGCATTAAAATTTGAGGAGCCTTCATCATGAGCGCACGCAACCTCACTCATGGTTCAGTCATTATGAAATTGGGTTCTCACTACGAAAAAACTTCGTAAAAAATAAAAACAAAAACAAAATAAGAATAACTATTCAATAAGCTTTCCATAATATCGTGGATGTACTTGTGTGGATCTTTGACCAGATGCCGACTCAGGCGTCATTCTTCCTTCACTGACATATCAAGTAAACCAAAATCCTTAATACATCAACGAATGGGAAGGGGATGGTCGGGAGGGCCCCAGTCGTCAATGATTACGGGGCCACTACTAAATATTAGGTTTTCTTTATCTCCTTACAGGAGTCAAACCTATAATTTATTAGTGGCCCCTCCATCATTGACGATTATGCCTGATATCTAAGACTGGAGGGGGACATTCGTAATCATATCATAACTCTAGTAAAAGCAGATAATCAAACAACCACATAGTATTCTTACTTCAAAAAGATATATATTTATTGGCGCAGCACATATATACAAAGAGGGGTACAAGCAGGAGCGTGCTTCAAAGAAGCCTGCTTGATAAAAAGGGTTAACTCTTGAGATTCTGCGAACAGATCTGTAAGTTAAAAAGGCACCCCACTCAACATAGTGGTGAAAAATAACAAACTTATAAGTTTACATGTGCACATATAACCCCATAATACTAGTGGATATATCTTGCAAAATATATCCAATTCTTAAAATTACATTGCTTTCACAGCTAAAACTACTTATAACAACACTGTTGTTTGTACTACCATTGTACTAGCACAATTTCCTGCACTGAATAGTACAGAGAAATGTTCATATCACAATACCCATAACTAGTATCACAGCTCTTATACTCCGGCGGGGTCTAGGGTGTCCTATGTTACACTGACTGCAACACCCCCCCCCCCCCCCTTTTCCTGGAAATTAAACAAGAAGTGACTTTTAGGGCCACCTAGACCCTCTGCCTTAAAGCTATACATGGCAAGGAAGGTTTGTCTAGAGCTACTGACAGGTATCGCGTCAAAAACGTATGATTAGAGGCCCACAAATGTGTGGACATAATATCTTCAACAGAAAAATTCTTAAGGAAACGCAAAGAGGCTGCCCATTTGCGTAAATCGTGGGCCCTACCCACAACGCCGGGATTACTCTCTTTAATGACCTCGACCAAGAGAGAAGCCAATCTACGTTTCAGCAAGCGCTTACCCTTACTTGCTACCCATAAAGCACACTGGGGATTTAGAGGAGCTACTCTCAAATATTTGGTTAGAGCCTGCACTGGACAAAAATGATGGTGCACCTTTCCCCTTTTCAACGCCGGCACCGTGAACTCTGAAAACACGTGTTCACTGTGCTCATTCTTGGCTATGAACCCTGGGGAAGGTGCAATGTGAATACACTCATTAAGCATACCAAACCTGAGGCAATTACGTGTGTTGCTCATCGCCGCCAGCTCAGATACTCTGTTCCCGGTGCCCAAAGCCATAAGGAATACTGCCCTTTTTAAGAGTAATGTAAAATCTGCAGTATTTTGGTACAGACGGGAATGAAGTAATGACAATGCTTTGTCCAGAGACCAAGTAGGCATGAGCTGACGGGGAGGTGGGCGGAGTTTAAAACATGCTCTCATAAAACCTGTTTCCTCCGCGACTGGTATGGTGAGACCGGTAAGGTCCCAAAATGGCATCCTAATCGCTGTTAAGTGATTTTTTAACGTTACCACAGATAAACGTTTCTGCTCAAACAGATAATTTAAATAATTAAAAACCAAAGCCACCGAGGGCACAGTTTGTTCTGTCCTAAGGATCCAAGAAGTAAAGGCTTGCCAATGTGATTGATACTGTCGTTTTGTAGACTGGGTATATTGATTCATGAATTTATTGGTCACGTCTCTACCATACGGTGCTAGCCACTTGTCCTCCTGAATGTCCATAATGCAAAAGTCAGCGAGGTCGCTAGGTTGCCAATCGTGTCTAAGTGGAAAAACCCGACCGGGAGCGACACCGGGTGCGGGCACCACGTTTTCAATTGCTGGTACCAGCCGTCCGGCTGGCTCAGTTGATAGCGTGCCTGATTCCCATCTTGAAAGTCTCGCGTTCAATCCCCGCTCAGATTGAAAAGTTTTTCTGGGATACAGCCGGCGGTTACCATCTCCCCATGAGCAAGGGGGATGGGTAATGGTCTCAGGTAGACTAAAGAAAGCCAAGCGCTTGTGAATCCTCGAAGGAGGAGATACGGGCGCTATATAAGTAACCAGAAGATTATTATTTACCACAACTGCGCCGGCCACAGGGGCGCGATTAGCGAGACTACGCCCCGATAATCTCGTAGTTTGTTTACTACTTGGCACATTAGAGACGCATCTGGCGGCGGAAACTCCACCTGTTCCAGTCTGTCACCAGGGCGTCTGGCCCACCCGCCGGCGTTGTCGTCCGGCGGGTGAGGTACATTGGGAGTTTGTGAGTCTCCTCTGACGCAAACAAATCCACTTGTGGATGGTAAGGCTCCGCAATCATTTGGTTGAAAATGGTTTGCTTGAGCGCCCATTCTACTGTTGTGCTCTGTCTCCGAGACAGAGCGTCTGCCCAGACGTTTGCTACGCCTGGGAGATAAGATGCGTGAAGATGGATGTCCAGCCTGTTGGCTAAAATAAAAATCTCTTCTGACACGTTTAGCAACTTCCGAGATCTCGTTGACCCTTGTTTCTGAATACAGTGAACCGCATTCAGATTGTCCATTCTGAAGGCCACCGACTTGTCCCGTAAAGCAGAGCCGTGAGCCTCAAGGAAATATAAGGGGACTAGTAATTCTTTGACATTGATGTGGGAGATTTCTAAATGGGACCAAAGCCCTTGACCCTGGTGCCCTTGGTTTGACTGAAAACCCCAACCTATCGTGCCTGACGCATCCGTGTCTACCCATACCGTCGGCGGAGGAGAGGTCCATGACATTACTGAGTGCAACATTTCCCTCTTCGCCCAGACCGCTAGTAAGTTGTGGATTAATTTTGGTATGGGCCATAATTTTTCCGCCGGCAATAGCGGAAAATATTTGTTGCCCTCCAATATTAAACGCTTTGCTTTCAACCGGCCCAACATTACAGTTAGTTGAACCCAGTTGAGAGAGACTCCCAGATTTTCTGTGTCGTAGTCAGACTGTGAAGGAACCGGAACAGTTTCCTGCGAAATCTGTCTCGATTGTCCACACTCTGACTCAGAGTGAGAGCAGCTGTGTCCCAAACCAGCCCTATCCACTGAACTACTCGTGAGGGAACAAGGTTTGACTTTACCAGATTTACCTTGAACCCTAGAGTTTTGACATGATTTAATGTTATGTTGACATGATTTATGCATACTTGCTCCGTCTCTGCCACCACTAGCCAGTCGTCTAGGTACCACAAAATCCTGATCCCTTGTTTTAACAATGGCATCAGGGCTTGCCGGACTAATTTCGTGAATAAGCGAGGTGCCAGGTTCAATCCAAATGGCATCCTCTGAAAAACATAATTTTGATGCCTGATCCGTAAGGCCAGAAATCGTTGAAATCTTTTGTTTACCGAGACGTGCCAATACGCGTCTGTCAGGTCTAAAGAACACATCCATCCTCCCGGCGGAAGTGTTAGCCTGATTTGATGCACTGTCAACATCCTGAATGACACATTGTGAATGTGAAGGTTCAGATAAGACAGGTCTACGACGGGTCTCATCTGAACACTGTCCCTTTTGGGTACCAGAAATAGCTTGGATGTGAAGACTGGGTAATTTTGAGGGACCGGGATGATGACATTCTTGGCGATCATTTCCTTGATCAGTGACTCCACCTCTAATGAAACTAGATTCGCCGTTGTCGGCTGACGTAAACGAGGTCGCCGGAGCCACTGCCAAGTGATGCCTTTGCGTGCCACCATCCTTGCCCACGTATTTAACGGCCATGCTTGGTGACACGTTCGGAACGACCCAGTTAGCAGACAAGGGTTCGCCGGCTGTACTACTCTCGGATCCATCCGCCTTGAGACCGGCCCCGGGAGTGAGAGAGACTTTAGTTTTTTGATGGTGGTGGAGGTGGTGGTGGTGGATGCTTAGCCTGCTGGCCGGCGTTGGCAGAAGACGGGCCCTGACCTGGTTTGTTATAGCCTCGTCCTTTCTGACCTGTAAACTTACCCTGTCTATACCTGTACTGACCTTGGGGGGAAGAGGACTTAGGTAGGTGAAAGTGCTTAGATCCCCCCGGCTGCACTTTTGCGACTGGCTTGGGTTTGGGAAAGTTAAAGGCAGGTTTCTTAGAAGGGGTGGGACAATGTTTAAAGGCCTGAGCCATATTAAAAACAGTTCTCCACACATCTGGGGACATTAAAGAGGGAGTGAGCACTGGTCACATGACCATCTGATTCGCAATTCGATCAGGAAGTTTCCTAACCAGGGACATTCTGAGATCTTGTCTCGCTCGTACCGCCTCAAGCAAGGCTGTGCGGATATCACCCAATGACTGAATCGACGTCTGAAGGAGCAATCGCCGAGATAGTTCAACCGATTTTCTGGCATCCGCGTCTGCGATTGCCTGAGTGGATCGTAGCATCAATTTCGCCACCTGGTGCGTCACAATGTATTGGGAGAAAAGTCTATACGCTTTCCCCCGTAGCCTAAATTCCCGGTCTAGGTGAGTTTGGGAAGGTGTAGTGAAAGGGTCCTTGAGTTCACATAGATTGATTTTGGGGGCAGCTAAGAAAGCAAACAAAGCAGATGGGACACCGCCAGCAGCACACACTGGCATAGAGAACCAAGAATGACTGTCCTGAGGAATTTGGTGGGAAGATTCTGAGGTGAAGGTGGTAGCAAAGTTCTGAGCCTCCGTCTCCCATTCCACCCAAGGTCCCGGGCCCAACTGCCCCACCTTCAATGCTGGATTAGCGGCTGTGTCTGTGACAGTTTGCAAATCTAATTCTGGAGTGAGAGCTGACAGTGTTTTTATATCATTAAAACCATCATTCTTGGACCAGTCAGAAAACAGTTTTGAAGCTGAGGCAGGGGGCAGGGCAGGTGTAGCAGTATATACAAAATAGTCCTGGTGATAATAGTTAGGAATGGCCTTAACATTAACATCTAGTACATTACCCAATTTATCCAAGGCTCGTAACTTTTTAGATTTATTGCCTTGGATTACCCACTCTCGTGGCACTGGAAGTTCCCTGACAAGGTGGGCTGTGCGACCTCTGGTTTAGTGGGGATCAATTGTACCCATGACTCGTCTGGACCGTATAATAGGGGCATCGCTACCTTTCTTAACGGTGCTTTATCTAAAGGGGGCGGATTCACATCCGTTACCACCCTTACACTAGAAGTAGTCAGTGCCGCCGAAGCAGGCCTAGCGATCACAGATGGTGATATAGAGGGAGGGTGAGGAATCTTAGTTAAGGCAATGGAAGCAATCAGAGGCCGAACATTGGAACTTGTCATGGAAGCTCCCAGGTCTACTGTAGGAGTCTCCGGCTGTTGGCCAAATTTTGTTGTTAGAGCATTAACCAATAACCCATCTATTTCTTCTGCCGTGACAAATTTAGTTGATGACGAACTCAGAGGTGAATCATTCCGATCCTGTGCGTCGTCTAAAACTGAACCCGACTCCTGCACCTCCATGTCCGAGATTACAGACACCTCCTCTTTGTCATCTGGCTCCCCGTGAGAGTATTCCGCCAAAGCCGGAATCCCGTCGTGTTGCCAAGACAAGTCTGGAATGGATGATGGGATCGCCGCGTCCCGGTGGACATCAGCCACTGATTGTGTATCTTGAGCCAGACGTGGGCTTTCAGTCCCTGGTCGAGAATACCGCCATACCCCCAGGCCTTGGCCTGCACTCCCTTGGGAGTCCGATACTCCCTCAACCATGGAGCCCCCACTTGACCCTGCTAGAGGACGATCGCTGTCCACCGAACTCTCCAATTCTAAGGTTAGAATACTAATTGGTAAACTGTCTTTTGTTGCTGACACCACACTAGCCCCATGAGAGTGAATACTAGATCTGTCGGGAGTAGAGGCATGAAGAGAGGCACTAGACTCCGGTGAACGCCGGGAGGCCTTTCGTTCATGTGAATCTTTCCTGGAAGACTTGTGGCTACGGTGCGACCTAGAACTGCCTTTGGACTTTGTAAATTTCTCACTATAGCTACTTTTGGACCCCTCTGTCTTGCTCTTCTTACTCGCCGGCGAAGAAGAGAGACTAGGCGGCTGCTGTCTAAGAGGTGACCTGGACCTGGATCGCGCCCGTGACGAGGAGGCTGCCACCGGGGGCGTAGGTTCTCACGGTCTCTTAGATGTGCCTGGGGCTGGAGAAAGTGTAATACCCTGTCCAGTCTCTGCTGACTTTCGTACAGTTACTCTAGAGGGACGTTTAATAGGGGGGTGCTCAATTAGTAACTTATCCCAAAGAGTTACATTATCGCATTGAAGTGACTTATGAGCCACTGTGGTAGTATAAGTGGTCATCTGCTGCCTAACCTCCCGTAGAGCGACCGCTGCGGTCTTATCATTGTCTTGCAAAACTTTATGGCTTAATTGAGAGCAAAAGGTACAGTTCCGCATCACCCACAGACCCCTTGAGCGGTCGAGACATTTAACACATTTAATGCAAAGGGTGTGTGCAAATATAGGGATACCTGAACAGGAGGGCGTAATGCACAAAGCAAAAACAGGGGCAAAGGTAGCCATGACAGAGACTGGTGGGAAACTTACTCCAGGTTCTCTATAGACCCGCCGGGACCCAGCTCTGGAATTTTTTTTTTTCCAGGAATTAATGCTCATAAGGTTAACCCAACATGTTCGCACACAAGTGTTAAATAACCCGCCGGGTAACAAGACGCAATACTCAACGACTACAGCTCACTACGCGGTGGGGTTCCTTAGTAAAGATTTCCGAATATCTTAACCTGTCCAAAAGATTTATGAATACCCTCTGACATGATATAAAGACCAACATGGCGTTTATAACTGATTTAGTCTTCCCGGTGGTGTTTGTTTCAAGATATTATTGGAAAAAAAAAAAAAAAAAGACGCCGGCCCCCGTATTATCTCGCAGATCAAAAACTGGGAAGCCTGACAAAATACGAGATCTGACTTCTCCCGAAGTGTTCTTTAGATCGCCGTATGTTGAAGGCGGCGATACAAAACGTATCCCTCAATTGTTTGGTCAACTATACTGAATTGCAAATTCGTTATTCCCACCCTTCCAGGGAGCACCCGCCGGGTGTGAATTTAAGTTACAAAAAGTTAACCCCAATTGTGCCCTAAATCGCCGTATGTTGAAGGCGGCGATACAAAATGCATCCCTCCATTGTCTGGTCAACTAAACTGAATTTGGAAATTCGTTAATCCCACCCTTCCAAGGTGCACCCGCCGGGTGTGAATATAAGTTTATAACGTTAACCCCAATTGTTCCTATCCCCACTTCTTTGTAAAAGATCGCCGGGGAGGAAAACCAAACAACAACAGCTTAGCTTTTACTGGCTTTGCAAAACCGGGAAAAAACTACACACAACACGTGTCTGCATGAACACTGTTAGATGGGTACAGCCATCCCGCCGGGAATCATAGGGAGCCTGACACAGGCCCCACCAGAGACGCAGTCCTGGAGAGCCTCAAACACCCACTCGCCGGGGAATACAAGCCTGTTTTTTAAAACCACGCGTGGCTAAAACTCGGTAACCAGCCGGGTTTTTCACGGTGTAACCGAGAAAAACCCGCCGGAAAAGGCAACCCACCCCGTCCAGATACCATCTGAACGCATCACAAGACCGTGGAGTTAGCCAAGCACAACTAACCCCGGGCCCACACAATAGTCCGTGGAATTAGCCAATACACAACTAACCCAGGACACATAAATAGTCCATGGAATTAGCCAATACACAACTAAACCAGGACACACATGACACAGTAGTACATATTTATAACATAAATCAATAACACTTGTACATGTGGCAAAGCTACGAGAGGCTGGCTAGGCCTAGGTAGACGGACATAAAAGTAAACATGTCGTAATATAAACAAAAAGCACTGAATTATATCACAACAGGAACCACCGTCAACACACCACTGTAGCAAACACTTCCGACATGATGTCCTGATGTGGCGGCATCTACGCCGTGGGGCCACCTCCCGAGGCTGCCAATCGCGGATGGCTGCCGACCCTCCACAGCCGAAGACAAAATCAACGACCAGTGGAGGAAAACCGGATGCCGGCCGCGGGGAGCAGTTTCGGGAGCCAAACCGTCACAACCATTCCCTGCCCCCTCCCTGGGGGCACTGGTTCTTGGAGCGGCTTCGGTCGCGCCGGGAATTTCCACACCTCTCACACCACACACACACATCACACAGTTTTTCCTACACCGAGAAATGACTCTCCGGCTGTCATTTCTCGAAGACTTCTTCTAGCCGGAGACATTGAGAGCAACCCAGGACCCACGTTCACATACATATGTCCAACTTGCTCAAAACCCATCACTTCGAGTCGCCATACTAAGGGTTCAGTTCTCTGCAATTCATGCGGGAACTGGACCCACTTCACCTGCACAACACTTGCCTCCAAGAAACACTACACAAACACCTGGACCTGTTCCTCATGCCCCTCCCTCTCCCAGTCAAATCCCTCACCTAAAACCCGTCCACCTCTCCTCCCCAACCCACCTAACCTTCCCATATCATTCACTCCCCCCCCTAAAACCCGTCCACCTCTCCTCCCTAACCCACCTAACCTTCCCATACCATCCACATCCTCAACTCAACACACCACACCCCATCCTAATCCATTCCAACCCCCATCTCCTGCTCCCCAATCCCCACCCCCACCTCACCCATCCCAACCCCCAGCCCCTCCCTCACCCCCACCCCCCCCATCACCCCCCACCCATCCTCGTGCAGCAGCACCCAACATACATCGTGCACATAACATTAACATTCTTCAACTGAACATAGATGGCATCAACACAAAGAAACACGAACTCTCACACTTCATCAAACAACACAACATACACATTGCCATCTTACAAGAAACAAAACTCCGCACAACACAAAAAACACCCACATTTCATAATTTCACCACCATCAGACAAGACCGGGCTGTCGGCGGGGGCGGTGGACTCATCACCCTGGTACACAAAGAAATATCATACATAGTAACCAGTGTACAAACCAAATCACTCCTCCCCCCAAATGATAACACAACAGAAATACAGTCAATTAAAATACGCACTGGCAACAACTCCAACATAACCATCATAAACACATACATCCCTCCCCAAACATCCCCTACAGTACCAAATGAATACAGACCACACTTACAACACATCACAAACACCCCACACAGCCACACATCATCCTGGGTGGTGACTTCAACGCCAAGACGTCGGCCTGGTTTGTCGACAACCCCGACACAGACAGAGGGCTGGTACTACAAATCCAAACCGATAACCTCATCATCCTTAACGACATCCATCAACATACCCATATTCCTCACCAAGCCCTCTATAACCCATCATCTCCAGACATCACCTTTTGCTCCCCAGAACTCGCCCCCACAACATCCTGGAGGGTGGTCAGAACCTTAGGCTCTGACCACCTCCCGATCATTATCACCACCAAAACCAGACTCACCCCAGCTAGCCACAAACACACATACACCAATTATAAAAGAGCTAACTGGGAAGCATTCACAAATGAGACAGAACAACACTTCACAACTCTAAACAGTACACCCATCACTAACATCAACAATGCTGTACACATACTCAATAAAACTATCCAAAACGCTGACAAGAAACACATTCCAAGAGGTAACAGAAAAAGACACAACCCCAACTTCACACCAGAAATTCAAAACCTCATCAGACAACGCGACATACTGAAACACTCCCCAGCACCCCACACACAAGACATCACACAACAAATTCAAGCACTCAACACCCAAACTAACAACAAAATACAAGAACAACAAAAACTAAATTGGAATAACTTCCTACAAACACTTGATCACAAAACAAACCCCAAAAAACTATACAAAACACTAAACAGCATCACACTTTCCAACAGCAACACAACACAATCACATTCTGCAATCACAACAACAGACTCTACTCCTTCATGTAAACAACAAGCAAACACTCTCATCAATCACTTTTCACATGTCAGCCACCTAAAACCTCACAAAGACGACCGACGTGTCATCCGACGTAAGAGACAATTCCCCACAGACCCTGACTATACACCCTTCACCAATCACCAGACAAAGCATATCATCAACAATCTCAAGCACTCACCCGCCTGTGGCCTAGACAACATAAGCAACATACACCTCAGACACCTGGGACCACAAGGCATACAAGCACTCACTAACATATCAAACTACAGCTATTCACACAACACAATACCAGACATTTGGAAGCATGGTATCATCATCACATTCCCCAAACCCAACAAAGACCCCACGCTACCCTCCTCGCACCGCCCCATCACACTCCTTTGCTCCCCCTCCAAAGTCATGGAACGCCTAGTATTACAACTAATTACACCTGACCTACCCCTAGCTCCATCACAACATGGCTTTAGGCCACTGCACTCCACAAACACTCTTCTCACAGACCTTACACAAAGAGCTTTCGACGGCATCAATTCAGCTAGACCACCACACAGATCACTATTAGCCACACTTGACATTAGTAAAGCCTTCGATGCCATCCCCCGCCACAACCTAACAAACAAAATCTACAACACAAACATGCACAACAACACAAAACGGTGGCTGGCCAACTTCCTAGCAGGCAGATGTGCACACGTATCTTTTGCCGGTCAGTCATCTAAAATCAGAAACTTTCCAAACGGAGTCCCACAAGGATCCGTCCTATCGCCCGCACTCTTCAATCTGTACATGCACGATATAACTACACCCAATACGCCCCAAATAAACTTAGCCTCCTATGCAGATGACATAACACTCACATGCACACACCATGACCCAAAAAGAGCAACAGATCTCCTTCAACCCTATCTCAACACACTACATGGCTGGTGCACTACAAACAGACTTAATCTAGCCCCAGCCAAATCCACCGCAACCCTGCTCACAAGTTGGACAGGAGAACACGAATACATCCCTCAACTCACCATAAACAACACACCCCTAACACATACACACACACCCAAAATCCTAGGAGTAACATATGATACTCATATGACATTCAAACAGCACACCACAAACATTAAAAAGAAACTGACACCCAGACTTAACGCCCTCAGGTCACTTGCTCACACAAAATTTGGACACAACAAAGAAACTACCACCACAGTATATAAACAATACATAATATCAGTGATGGAATACGCAAGCCCAGCCTGGGCTTCTAACCTAGCTGAAACACATCATAAGACCTTACAGACTATTCAAAACAAAGCCCTGAAGATCATTACAGGCTGCACAGCTACTGCACCCACAGATCACCTACATCAAGAAACCAAAATCCTCAAAGTCAAAGACCATCTGGACATGAGAGACACTCAATTCCTGGCAGCAGCCTCCACAAACCAAGACCACCCACTAAACTACATGGCAACACACCCACAGACACCAAGAAATATCAAAACAACACCCAGCACACGGTATCACACACAATTATTGTCCTCTCTCCCTCCCTGCCCACCCCGAACCAACTTCCAGAAGCACATCCATACTCATATCTCTCACCGATCCATCCACTCACTCACAGACAACACGCAGCTGCATGCACGACCTCCCGAAATCCATCCTTCCGAATCCTCCCTTCCTCGCGAGGACAGAGTCCACCTGGCCAGGCTGAGATGCGGACACCATCCAGCTCTCCTGAGCTATCAGAAGAGACTGGATGACTCCGTTGTCGACACCTGCCCGGGATGTAACACAGCACCCCATACCATTAAACACATCATAGAAGACTGCATTTCACACAACCACTTACGCCAACAACACAATCTATACTCAATGAGAGCTCTGTGGGAAAGCCCGATCGTGGCCATGGCCTTTCTCAGGGACTCGGGGCTGTTCGGCCAGGCAGCTTAGGGAACAACAACAACAACAACAACAACAACACTTCCGACAAAGGGAAGAACTGACTCGGGACCCAGAAAAAACTTCACTAAGTGAAGAAAAATACGCTGGGAACGTCAGTAAAAACAACCTACCTCATCAGAAAGATAAAAGGAAGCAATAATAACACGTAATGAAAGCCGCCTGCATCACAAAGCTAGCTAACTGTGAAAAAGTTCACATGTCCACAACAGGACCACGAGGGTACACCCGAAATAGATGCCCCCAAAACACGACCCAAAATACACTGCACTGCGGGCAACCCGCCCAGGACACTCCTGCTACGCATATCCTAACCTTACTCGATACATCCCGGAGTAAACAAATGAGAAAAACTCACTAGGGACGCAACAAATGCGGAACCAGCGGAGCGTGGGGAGGCACGTCCGGGTCGGTTGAGCGCAGAGCAGAGAAGGAAGAATGACGCCTGAGTCAGCGTCTGGTCAAAGATCCACACAAGTACATCCACGATATTATGGAAAGCTTATTGAATAGTTATTCTTATTTTGTTTTTGTTTTTATTTTTTATGAAGTTTTTTTGTAGTGAGAACCCAATTTCATAATGACTGAACCATGAGTGAGGTTGCGTGCGCTCATGATGAAGGCTCCTCAAATTTTAATGCTCTGCGCGGTAGATTCAAACTACGGCGGATGAGTGTTTGAAGAGGGTGCCTTATGTAATAGGCATAATCGTCAATGATGGAGGGGCCACTAATAAATTAGGCCACCTGACTAATAATATTAGGAAGGCTCATATACCTGCCATTTTGTATGCTAAAATATTTATGTATTTAATTATGCAGGAACCATTTCCTACACACATAAACTCTTTTACCTATTTTTCTCCAACACACATATGCACATACTTTATCATCACTAAGCTATTCTCCTAGCATAAACAAACCACATTCCATTCTTTTCATATTTTTATATTCATTACTACAAGTCGAAGATGTCACCAATCAAACCTTTCCACCTCCCGGCTACTCTCTTGACCCCAGGACTACCAACACAAACGCCCAGAAACACCCACCGTCCGGGATCCCTATAACCGTGTATATTTCCATCTCGTATATATAGAAGCTCAGAGATTATCAGTATTATCCCTAGTAAGATAACCTAAGATGTTCATCTACCTCTGTTCTCCATATTAAAGGTGACAGACTCTTGTCTGCAGAATAATATCAAGAAACGCCTGAGAAACCCCACTTCCTCGGACTCCTTGACCACCAGTACTACCAACACAAACTCATCGAAGTACCCACCGTCCGGGATTCATGAACCCGTGTAAATTTCCATCTCTTATATATAGAAGCTCAGAAATTATCAGTATTATCCCTAACACGGTATTATTATTATTATTATTATTATTAACAAATCAACTTAAAATGCTCATCTACCTCTGTTCTCAATATTAAAGGTGACAGACTCTTGTCTGCAGAATAATATACACCTGAGAAACCCCACTTCTCGTGAATCCTTCACCCCTGAATTTTCACGCTCCAAGGTCAAGCCAAAAACATCCTCAAACCTTGAACAAAAGTTAAATTATCTCCACAACCCCATGACTCCACCTGCACCCTATAAATCCAAATAAGCCTTGGCTTGGGTAACATCTACATACCATACCACCTTTGTAAGATCTTCAAGTATAGTAGAGTTATTTATTAGTGGCCCCTCCATCATTGACGAACATGCCTATTACATAAGGCACCCTCTTCAAACACTCATCCGCCGTAGTTTGAATCTACCGCGCAGAGCATTTAAAAAACTGAGGAGCCTTCATCATGAGCGCACGCGACCTCACTCATGGCTTCAGTCATAATGAATTGGGTTCTCACTACGAAAAAACTTCGTAAAAAATAAAAACAAAAAGAAAATAAGAATAACTATTCAATAAGCTTTCCATCATATCGTGGATGTACTTGTGTGGATCTTTTGACCAGACGCTACTGCAGGCGTCATTTTTCCTTCTCTGCTCTGCGCTCAGCCTGCCCGGACGTGTCTCCCCACGCTCCGCAGGTTCCGCATTTGTTGCGTCCCTAGTGAGTTTTTTCTCATTTGTTTACTCCGGGATGTATCGAGTAAGGTTAGGATATGCGTAGCAGGAGTGTCCTGGGCTAGTTGCCCGCAGTGCAGTGTATTTTGGGTGGTGTGTTTGGGGCATCTATTTCGGATGTACCCTCGTGGTCCTGTTGTGGACAGGTGAACTTTTTCACAGTTAGCTAGCTTTGTGATGCAGGCGGCTTTCATTACACGTTATTGCTTCCTTTTATCTTTCTGATGAGGTAGCGTATTTTTGCTGTCGTTCCCAGCGTATTTTTCTTCACTTAGTGAAGTTTTTTCTGGGTCCCGAGTCAGTTCTTCCCTTTGCCGGAAGTGTTTGCTACAGTGGTGTGTTGGCGGTGGTTCCTGTTGTGATATAATTCAGTGCTTTTTGTTTATATTCCGACATGTTACTGTTATCCGTCTGCCTAGGCCTAGCCAGCCTCTCGTAGCTTTACCACATATACAAGTGTTATTGATTTATTTTCTAAATATGTACTACTGTGTCATGTGTGTCCTGGTTTAGTTGTGTATTGGCTAATTCCACGGACTATTTATGTGTCCTGGGTTAGTTGTGTATTGGCTAATTCCACGGACTATGTTGGGCCCGGCGTTAGTTGTGTTTTAGCTACGCCTCGGTCCGGTGTTGCGTTCAGATGGTATCTGGACGGGATGGGTTATTTCCGGCGGGTTTTTCTCGGTTTCACCATGATAACCCCGGCTGGTTGCCAAGTTTTGGCCACGCGTGGTTTAAAACAGGCTTGTTTCCCCGGCGAGTGGGTGTCTGTGGCTCCCCAGGACTGCGTCTCTGGGGTGCCTGTTTCAGGCTCCTTCTGATTCCCGGCGGGTTGGCTGTACCCATCTAACAGTGTTCATACGGACACGTGTTGTTTGTAGTTTTTTCGGTTTTGCAAAGCCAATATAAAACTATGCTGTAGTTGTATTTCCTCCCCGGCGATCTGTTACAAAGAAGTGGGGATAGGAACAATTGGGGTTAACTTTTAAACTTTAAATCACCCGGTGGGTGCAACCTGGAAGGGTGGGATGACCGAATTTGCAAAATTCAGTTTAGTTGACCAGACAATTGAGGGATGCATTGTGTATCGCCTCCTTCAACATACGGCGCTTTAGGGCACAATTGGGGTTAACGTTTTTTAAACTATTATTCACACCCGGCGGGTGCTCCTTGGACGGATGGGAATAACGAATTTACAATTCAGTTAGTTAACCAGACAATTGAGGGATACGTTTTGTATCGCCGCCTTCAACATACGGCGATCTAAAAAGATACTTCGGCAGAAGTTAGATCTCGTATATTTGTCAGGCTTCCCAGTTTTTGATCTACGAGATAATTCGGGGGCCGGCGTCTTTTTTTTTTTTTTTTTTTCCAAAATTTAATCTTGAAACAAACACCACCGGAAAGACTTAATCACTTATAAACGCCATGCTGGTCTTTATATATTATGTCAGAGGGTATTCATAAATCTTTTGGACAAATTAAGATATTCTGAAATCTTTTACCCCACCGCGTAGCGAGCTGTGGTCGTTGAGTATTACGTCTCGTTACCCGGCGGGTTATTTAACACTTGTGTGCGAACATGATTGGGTTAACCTTATGAGCATTAATTCCTGGAAATTTTATTTTTTCCAGAGCTGTGTCCCGGCGGGTCTATGCAGAACCTGGAGTAAGTTTCCCACCAGTCTCTGTCATGGCTACCTTTGCCCCGGTTTTTGCTTTATGCATTACGCCCTCCTGTTCAGGTATCCCTATTTTTGCGCACACCCTTTGTATAAAATGTGTTAAAATGTCTCGTTTGGTGGGGGTTACCTTTCCGGCGTTTTTCTCGTTGCTCCGAGAACACCGTTTTTGTTTACCGAGTTTTAGTCAGGATGGCTAAAATAGGTAAGTTACCCCGACGAGTTTGGTCGCTTGAGGGCTCATCAGAAACTGCGTTTTCTGTGGTCGAGCCTGGGATCAGGCTTCCTGTGTTATTCATTGCTTTATGCATTACGCCCTCCTGTAATGTCTCGTTTGGTGTGGGTTACCTTTCCGGCGTTTTTCTCGTTGCTCCGAGAACACCGTTTTTGTTTACCGAGTTTTAGTCAGGATGGCTAAAATAGGTAAGTTACCCCGACGAGTTTGGTCGCTTGAGGGCTCATCAGAAACTGCGTTTTCTGTGGTCGAGCCTGGGATCAGGCTTCCTGTGTTATTCCCAGCGAGGGGGGCTCCACACAGTTATTTTGTTTGGTCTTTCCCTCCCGGCGACCTTTTTTACAAAGAGGTCTGGGGCAGGTATAATTGGTTTGACATTGCATATAAAACCCGGCGGTTGTACCTTCGGGTGGTTATATTAACTGATTTGCAATTCGCGATAATTTGCCAAACAATTGATTGATACAATAGGGTATCACGGCCTTCAAGACGGCGATCTATGAGGTCTTCTGGGAGAAGCCGGATTAGAGATTAGGATAGGCTTAGACTTTTTATGGGATAAAAAGATGCCGGAATCTTACTAGTGTTTCAAGTGTAAAGGGTAGTTCCCGGGGGCGGGGTAGTTTTCCCCCAGTCTCTGTCATGTCGGCACTTGAACCTCTCATTGCTGTATGTTCAACGCCGTTAAGATCAGGTAGCCCTATCTTATTTTTATTTGTTAATGAAATAATTTAATCACTGAATAATAATAACCATATATATTTTCTATGATTATATTAGGATAATATTGTGTTTATTTATAGTAATTTATTTTAATACAATTAAATATAAATTAAATTAATTAGTATACTTTATGATTTTGCTCACCAGCTCTGCTTTCAATGTGTTAATGAGCTATGGGAGCTTTTAATTATCATAAACCTTTACAGGGCTCTCTTTCAGAGAGTATACCGAGCTCGCAAGCGAGGGACAGCCACAGCCAAGGTGTATGGCGATACTCACAGTCCTGGCAGGACAGAACACATCCCTTTGTGACTCAACTAGTGCTGACGTCCACCGGGATGCCGATGTACCATCTTCTATCCCAGTTTTAACATGGCAACATGTGGAGGTCCCGGCTTCGGCGGGATCTTCCCATGATAAGCCAGACTTAACGGATGAAGAACAACGATCTCTGGTCTCAGAGATGGAGGTTGAAGAGTCCAGTCACCTTCTAGGCTACTCTCAGGGTACTGTCGAATCTCCACGGAGTTCGTCATCGGCTAGGTATGTACCGGCGGAAGAGATTGATGGACTACTATTGAATGCACTTAATAGGTTCTTTGGCCCTACGCCGGAAACTCCTTCTGATACGGGAGATCCCGCGATGTCGACGAATGTGCGACCTCTGGCTACATCCTTTGCTTTAGCTAAAATACCTAACCATCCGCTTGTGTCAGACCCAATTTCCAATGTGCCAGGCACAGCAGCTCTCACTACTTCCACTGTGCGAGTCATATCAGACATATCTCCCCCCTCCTTTAGACAAGGCGCCAGTCAAAAAACAGGAGCTATGCCTCTTTTATACGGGCCTGATGAGTCAGGGGTAGCAATGTTATGGAAATGTTTTGGATGTTCATATTAAGGACATTCCAAGTTATTATAACCATGACTTATTCTTCCCACCAAATCCCTCCAGAACGCCATTCTTGGTTCTCTCTTCCGGTTTTTGGTGCCGGCGGAGTCCCCTCTGCTTGGCTGCCACCCCCCAAATAATCAATTTGGGCGAATTATAAGCTCCCTTTAGCACGCCTTCCCCAGCTTTCCTAGACCGCGAGTTTAGGTTAAGAGGAAAAGCGTTTAAAACTGTTTTCGCAATATATGGTTCCCAGCAAGTAACAAAGTCTCTGTTACGCTCTTCTCAGGCAATAGAAGCCGCGGAAGTCAGGAAAGCCATTGAACTTTCCCGGCGCTTGCTTCTCCAGACTTCCATCCAAGTCTTTAGGAGATATTCGGACGGCCTTATTAGAGGCAGTTCGAGCAAGGCAGGATCTGAGGATGTTCTTAGTGAATAAACTCTTGACCGTATTGCAAGCCAAGTAGTTCTGTCTCCAGTTCTAATTCCTTCTTTGATTTCACCAGCAGTTTGGAAGACTGTTTTCAATTTGGCACAAGCATTCAAGCAAGGTCCCCGCAAGCCCTGATGCCCTTGTTAGAACAAGGGATCAGGGTCTGGTGGTATCTGGGCGACTAACTGGTGGTGGCAGAAACAGAAAAGTTACGCATCAGTCATGTCTACGTTACGTTAAACCATCTCATATCTCTAGGATTCAAGGTCAACTTAGTAAAAGTCAAACCCTTGTTCCCCCACGAGTATTTCAGGGGATAGGGCTGGTCGAGGACGCAGCTTCTCTCACTCTGAGTCAGAGTGTGGACACTCGAAACAGATTTCGCAAAAACTGTTTATGTTTCTCCACAGTCTGACTACGACACAGACTTTGGGAATCTCTAGTCGGTTCTCTCAACGGGGTTCAGCTAACTGTGAAGTTGGGCCGGTTGTAAGTCTAACATTTAATCTTGGAGGGCAACAAATTTTTCCCACTATTACCGGAGGGGATAGTATGGCCTATCCCAACGTTATTACACAACTTACTAGCGGTTTGGGCGACGAGAGAAATGTTGCACGCAGTCATGTCATGAACCTCTCCTCCGCCGTCGGTATGGGTGGACATGGATGCGTCAGGCACGATAGGTTGGGGCTTTTAGTCAAACCTCGGGCATCAGGGTCAAAGGTTTTGGTCCCATTTAGAAATCTTCCACATCAATGTCAAAGACTTACTAGTCCCCTTATCTGTCCTTCAGGCTCACGGCTCTGCTTTACGGGGCAAGTCGGTGGCCTTCAGAATGGACAATCTGAATGTGGTTCACTGTATTCAGAAACAAGGGTCAATAAGATCTCGGAAGTGGCTAAACGTGTCAGAAAAGATTTTTGTACTAGCCAACAGGCTGAACATTCATCTTCACGCATCTTATCTCCCAGGCGTAGAAAATGTCTGGGCAGACGCTCTGTCTCAGAGACAAAGCACATCAGTAGAATGGGCGCTCTTGCGTGTGCGGAGCATTACCATCCACAAGTGGATTTGTTTGTGTCTGAGAAGACTTGCAAACTCCCACTGTACCTCACCCGCCGGACGATAACGCCGGCGGGCGGACCTGACGCTCTGATGACGGACGAGAACAGGTGGAGTTCCATTTATCTATTTTCCGCCGCCAGACGCGTCTCTAATGTGCCACGTAGTCAACAAACTACAGGATTAGCGAGGCGTAGTCTCGCTAATCGCGCCCCTGTGGCCGGTGCAGTGTGGTACCAGCATTTGTACACGTGGTGCCCGCACCCAGTGTCACTCCCGGTCGGGTTGTTCCACTTAGAACACAATTGGCAACCTAGAAACCTCGCGGACTTGTTCATTATGGACATTCAGGAGGCCAAGTGGCTAGCACCATATGGTAGCGACGTGACCAAGATATTCACGAATCAATATACCCAGTCTACAAAGCGACAGTTTCAATCGCATTGGCAAGCTTTTATGTCTTGGATTCTTAGAACAAAACAAACTGTGCCCTCGGTGGCGTTGGTTGTTAATTATTTAATGTATCTGTTCATGCGGAAACATTTATCTGAAATTGATTTATGAGGGCAGGTTTTAAACTCCGCCCACCTCCCCGTCAGCTCAGGCCTACATGGTCTCTGGACAAAGCATCGTAGTTATTCTCGTTCCCGTATGTACCAAAGACTGCAGATTTTACAAAAGGGCAGTATTCCTTATGGCTTTGGCTACCGGGAACAGAGTATCTGAGCTGGCGGCGATGAGCAACACACCTAATTGCCTCAGGTTTGATAGGCTTCATGAGTGTATTCACATTGCACCTTCCCCAGGATTCATAGCCAAGAATGAGCACAGTGAACACGTGTTTTCAGAGTTCACGGTGCCGGCGTTTATAAGGGGAAAGGTGCACCATCTTTTTTTGCCCAGTGCAAGCTCTAACCAAATATTTAAGAGTGGCACCTCTAAATCACCAGGGTGCTTTATGGGTCGCAAGTCCGGGTGAACGCTTGATGGAGCGTACACTGGCTTCTCTCTTGGTCGAGGACTTTAAAGAGAAGAATCCCGGCGTTGTGGGTAAGACCCACGATTTACGCAAGGGGACAGCCTCTTTACGTTTCCTTAATAATCTTTCGGTGGAAGTTATTAAGTCCACACTGTTGTGGGCCTCTAATCAGGAGTTTTTGACTCGATACCTTTCAGTAGCTCTGGACAAACCTTCCTTGCCATGTATAGCTTTACGGCAGAGGGTCTAGGTGGCCCTTTTAGTCACGTTTTGTTTAATTTCAAGAAAAAGGGGGGGGGGAGGGTGCAGTCAGTGTGACATAGGACACCCTAGACCCCTCCGGAGTATGTGTTCGGAACATACGAGCTGTGATACTGTTTGTAGGCATTGTATTATAAAATTTCTCTGTAGTATTCATTGCAGGAAATTGTGCTAAAGGCCAATAGTAGTGTTACAACAATTCTTGTTGTAAGTAGCTTTGGCTGTGAAGCAATAGATTTTTGAGAAATCTCGGTAGTTGCAACTACGACTTTTACTTTTGAAGTAATTACTTCTCCATAAGTACACGAGTTCAGTACTTCTACGAATGTACAAGAATTCATTTATGTTTGGTTATATTTTTAGGAATATATCCACTAGTTAATGGGGTTTATATGTGCACATGTAAACTTATAAGTTTTTAGTTTTCACCACTTACTTTAAGTGGGGTGCCTTCTTAACTAGCAGATCTGTGTACAGAGTCTCAGAGTTAACCCTTTTTCAAGCAGGCTTCTTTGAAGCACGCTCCTGCTTGTACCCCTTTTTGAAGATTTAGGCTGTATAAAGTTTATGCACCCGAATATCTCTTTTTTACAAAAGTAAGAATACTATGTGGTTGTTTGATTATCTGCTTTTCTAGAGTTATGATATGATTACGAATGTCCCCCTCCAGTCTTAGAAATCAGGCATGTTCGTCAATGGAGGGGCCACTAATAAATTATAGGTTTGACTCCTGTAAGGAGATAAAGAAAACCTAATATTTAGTAGTGGCCCCGTAATCATTGACGACTGGGGCCCTCCCGACCATCCCCTTCCCATTCGTTGATGTATTGAGGATTTTGGTTTACTTGATATGTCAGTGAAGGAAGAATGACGCCTGCAGTAGCGTCTGGTCAAAAGATCCACACAAGTACATCCACGATATGATGGAAAGCTTATTGAATAGTTATTCTTATTTTCTTTTTCTTTTTATTTTTTACGAAGTTTTTTCGTAGTGAGAACCCAATTCATTATGACTGAAGCCATGAGTGAGGTCGCGTGCGCTCATGATGAAGGCTCCTCAGTTTTTTAAATGCTCTGCGCGGTAGATTCAAACTACGGCGGATGAGTGTTTGAAGAGGGTGCCTTATGTAATAGGCATGTTCGTCAATGATTACGGGGCCACTACTAAATATTAGGTTTTCTTTATCTCCTTACAGGAGTCAAACCTATATTCTTGTCTTAACCCGGGAGCTGCGGGGAGACTCTTAAGAGTTCCCCCGGCGCACTGCGGGGAGACTCTTAAGAGTCAGAGAAAACAAAAATCAACTTTTGACATCGAAAAAAAAAAAAAAAATTTATATTTTTTTTTTTTATTTATTTTTTTTTTTTGGCCCCTGGGCCATGCAAAATCTCAGTCCTCTACCTCCCCTCCTTCCCCACTTTCCTCCTCTCCTTCAGTTATCACCTATTTTCCCTGTTATTCCCTTATTCTGAGGTATATTTTCGTGCTAACATTAGAAATCCGATTGGAGGGTGTGGTCATCACTGATAGCAAGCGAGTGCAAGAGAGAGAGAGAGTATCGATCGACTGTGTCTCAGTGGCCTTGGGGGAAATTGGCGGGAAAGCAGATTGCCTCACCCATACATTATACAACTCGCGGGCTATATCTCCGATTTTGACCATCCAAACGCTGTTTTCACTCGTTTTATTGTTGTGTTTCAGGTTAATACCTTTATAATCAACCCATAATAGGCGCATATGGATAAGTATTAATGCTATTAATGGCACAATGAATATTTTAGTGACGGAAACACCTCAAATACGTCAGCACAGGGGACGTTTCCAATTACCCCCATGCGCACTTCAGAGGTTAACAGAGAAGTGAGCACGCACAGCCTGCTCTCCTCAACGGAGACGGTACCGCCTCTGGCTCCCTCAATTATCACGGAGGACGGGTCTTACCCCTCAGTAGTAACTGTGAATACCATCTAGGTAAAGGGAAGTCTGCAAATATGGGAAGAGAAGTTAAGCATTTTGAGAGATTTCTTACTGCTTGCTGGCACCCACGACAAACCACAAGATATACCTCAAGTTCACCTCTCACCTCATGTACTGGATGTTACGGCACACCCCGAAGTCCTATTACCACTTGTCTACTGTGAGTAAAGGAATCCTATTAAGGGATGACTTTAAGGGTCTTTAGTTAATGTGGCATCCTAGGCGCACAATTAACTCGTTAAGAGTCCTCTAGACACTCTAATAGGCTGTGTCATTGCCATGGTTAGTTAAATGTTGAAGTGTATAGGCATCCCTCCACTTCATACTTTGATATTGTAGGTATGGTAACTGTGCCTATGGTAAAGGAACTTTGTGCCCTAGTACAATGGACCTTTGTACAGTGACTGGCATCCACCTTCTCTAGTGATTAACGCTTAGTCACCTTCTCTAGGTGAGCTTTCTTAGTGATAATTGAGGACTCAGGCATCCCTACTCTCAATACTTTTTACTATTAAAGTCAGTGTCTTATTAGAGGAACTTTGTTAGTACTGGCATCCCAGTATTTAACATAGTCACCTTCTTCTAAGTACATTTTCCTTAGTAAAAAGTTGAGGGACTCAGGCATCCCTACCCCTTAACACTTTACTATTGAAAGTTACACTACCACTTCTCACAGGGGATCTTGGCATCCCACGGTCTTTTGTGTTATAAAGGCTTAGCGAGACACCGTCACAGGGACTCTGCAAACATAACTCCTAGGTGCATTTCGTCTGTGGCATCCCATTAGACTTTGCACTTAGAAGGTTAAAACACCGCCCTGAGTTCCTTGAACCTCTTAAAACTGTTAGAGACAGTCAAGAATAGAAGTACTAAATTCTTCTTGCATTCGGCCGATATCGTGCTATTCCGTCATAACTGAGGCACGATATTAAAAACCCCATTCCAAGAGTACCTTAACAGAAATTTATCACTGGTTAATATAAAGGTCAGGATAGAGGAGTATAAGTGATAAAGCTATAGGCTCAAATACTCGCGTTAGTCCGATAAGGTGCCCAACTGTTTAATTACAAGTTACGGAGCCATATTTAAGACCCCCACACCCATTAACCCATATTTAAGACCCCACACCCATTAACCCATATTTAAGACCCCCACACCCATTAACCCATATTTAAGACCCCCACACCCATTAACCCATATTTAAGACCCCCACACCCATTAACCCATATTTAAGACCCCACACCCATTAACCCATATTTAAGACCCCCACACCCATTAACCCATATTTAAGACCCCCACACCCATTAACCCATATTTAAGACCCCCACACCCATTAACCCATATTTAAGACCCCCACACCCATTAACCCATATTTAAGACCCCCACACCCATTAACCCATCTGTAACATTACTTCACAAAACCGGCCAACCTGGATGGCCTACGGAGATTCAGAAGACTTCAAGCAGCTAGTGTTCTACATCTCTAATAAAAGAAAGATTGAAGAAAAATACATAAGTCGGTGCCAGTGACGAGGCAGAAATAAGTTAAGAGTTCCAAAAAGTGATACAATTATTCAGAGTTCCTTACACCCCTTAATTTGAAATAAATCATCAAAGTATTCATCAAGGAGAATCTATAGAAACAGACTCCCTCTATTCGTGTACCAGTGATAACTTCGTATAGCACACCTCTCTAACTTGAATAAGGAATTAAATCCAAATAAGACGGATTTTCGTATAAAATAACGGTCATATTTCCGACCAGTGAGAAAATATTCAGAGCCTCTAATTTCCTTAAATTGAAATAAATCATCAAAGTGTTCATAAACGAGAATCTATAGAAACAGATTCCTTCTATTCGTGTACTAGTGATAAATTTGTTTAGTACACCTCGCTAGAATTAAATCCAAATAAGGCGGATTTTCACCTCAACGAACTCTGAAATAATCCTGACCAGTGAAAATATTTTAGAGTCCACAAAACCTGAATTCAATATTGCTAAGTATACCAGTGTACAAGATTATATATTCATAGCAAAGAAATATAGTAACTTCTCTTAACCTCGTCAAATACTAGTAGCTGTTTATACTCAAGTTATGCATGTGTTTGTTAATTTCATTAATCGAGTTTAGGAGTAAAGTTGGTTGGTGGAGAGAACATAATAATGCATGAGTAAAGGAAACATTAAGGTAACCGATTAAGTGTTTATTGTTGGTGGAGAGAACATAATAATGCATGAGTAAAGGAAACATTAAGGTAACCGATTAAGTGTTTATTGTTGGTGGAGAGAACATAATAATGCATGAGTAAAGGAAACATTAAGGTAACCGATTAAGTGTTTATTGTTGGTGGAGAGAACATAATAATGCATGAGTAAAGCAAAACATTAAGGTAACCGATTAAGTGTTTATTGTTGGTGGAGAGAACATAATAATGCATGAGTAAAGCAAACATTAAGGTAACCGATTAAGTGTTTATTGTTGGTGGAGAGAACATAATAATGCATGAGTAAAGCAAACATTAAGGTAACCGATTAAGTGTTTATTCCATCTTTCGAAAAGAGAATATTGATTGAATCCTAAGGAAAGGAAATTCACTTTAAGCCGCATTGAGCATACCTGATCTCCATCCAGATCCGTGATTGTGCTAGAAGATATTTGATTAAGTTGTGCCATTTATGTTCTCATGATAATCATTCTGATTTAATGATAATATAATACTTAGAGTAGAAAAGCCCTCCACCAATCACCGCGCCCCCTCTTACCTGCTCCCCTCGCCAGCTGAGTTTGACACACCTCCCCAGCCGGCCAATCAGCGGCCTCCATTTTCGGAGCGCACAGCTAGACTTCCAACCTCACCTCTAAAATCGCTCTCGTTCTCTTCCCGGACATTTTCCTCTGGTTGCAATAGGTTCAATACCTCGGTGCCAGCCCAATACTCCCGTAAGCCACTGAAAAACAATTGCAACCAGCTTCCAGGAACTTATTTTGAAGAGAAGAGTGGAGGTGGAGAAGGCGAGAATTCAGAGCGAGCGGACTACCGCGCGCGCCGCTCAGCCAATCACAGCGCGGGAGAGCGGGGGCCAGGACTATAAAGGAAAAGGGGGGGGGGGGCATGTTGCAAGTCATTCGCACTGGGTTCGTGTCTCGCAATCTACTTACTCTCTCTCTCTTGGGCACCCACGGGAATTCGGCTCCAGCCTCCCAGCCCTCGCCCTTTTGTTCCAGAAGGCACAGCCCAGGCCTATCATCAGCTCTTCCCTACTAAGGCAGATAATTAGCATCTAGCCTACTTATTGCAGCCTTGATTTTTTCACTTGTAACTTGTGTCATATTTTCTTCTTTGTTACACTCTGTTGTAGCAGCAATGGTATTTCCTTGGTGCCCAACAGAGTTAAACAAAGTTTGGTAATGTGTTTTCCAAAGATTGGCTATGTTATTAGTACCAGAGATCCCATCTACACTAACGGGTAGAGGTGTGCAGCTATTATGCATTTTTTAATATCCTTCCAGACTTCTTAATACATTTTCATTGTTTTTTATATATCTGTGCATACTTGCATCTAGCCTTTAGTCTGGTGAACATGTCAAAAATGGGTCCCTGTCTCGGTTTGTTATGATCCAGCCATACACTACGAGCATCTCGGGATGCCTGGTATAGTTCTGAAACATGGTCATTCCACCCAGGTTTGTTAAAAGAGTAATTTTTGTTATGCTTGTGAAATACTATGTCACTAGCCTTAGTAAGACAAGATATAATATTATTGTACAGCTTGCTGACTTCTTCTCGATGACTAGCATTAACACAATTGGGGTCTTCACAGGTAATGGCATCCTCACTGCCAGGATCAAGCTCAGAAAGGAGAGTGTGTGTTAAAGTGCAAAATTGCTCACACTCCTCCTCGTCAAGCCCGCCCCATGGCAGTTTTGGATTTACACTATTGTTTGACTGGGTTAATTCTGGCGCTCTTTCCAAACTAGCTGTTAAGGTCAATGGGATATGATCTTCATCTGTATATGTATACTGAATTTCCATATTTGTTATCATATCATGGAAATCAGCACTAGCTACGGTATGATCTAGCCAAGACGTTGAGCCCCATGCTGCACTGACACATGTGTAACTACTATGAGGGAGCATGAGCTGAGAAGAGATAATTAGATCATGCTCACCACAGAAGTTAGTCATATGACTAGCAAACAGAGAGTTACTCATGTCCTTCAGATTAGCATTCCAGTCCCCTATTACAGAGTAGCAGGTGGTATTTAGTTCTTGTAAAAGAGCACTTAGCTCTCCAAGGCATTCCAGGTATTGTTCTTCATTTTCATTACATTGGTAGGGCAAGTACACACTAAGAATAACTACTTTCCGTTGGATATCTTCTATTTCTATACCTGTACACCATGGTAAATTTGTTACAAGTGGTTTAACCCGGCTGTCTAAAGAGTCCCTCCACAAAATAGCTACTCCTCCCGGTGGGTGACCTGCTACTAGACCATCCATAGCATCGGTTGTCGAGACCCCAAACCCATGAAAATTATCACAGATAGTACTGAGGTTACCCAAATCCTGTTTAAAATACCAAGTCTCCTGCAGGCACACAATATCACTGGTATTAAATACGTCTACTACATCAGGGCGTAGGAGAAGCCCTCTGTTGGTTTTAGGGAGCCCCCTACAGTTATAAGTAGCAATACGCAAATTGTTGGGAGATGAAGTAGACTTTATATCCATGATTAAGAGTTGTTGGGAGGGTGGGTTACCGTAGTTATAGAGTCCTCATTTGTTGATACCGGTACCTGTGCCCTACGTTCTCTCCACCAGTACACCGATGCTTCCTCTGGCCAAAGTTCTTCATCCATAAACACCTCGGGATTTGGACACTCGCAGTTTATTCTGAATGAAATATATGTGTGCCTATCAGACCAGGGAATAATTGGTTCAACATCCATACTAAGACTGAGTTTATTGGAGAGATATTCTTTCAAGTCGGATGCCGTCACTCCTGGCTTAAAACCTGTCGCGAATACTTTGGCTATGCGTGATCTTTTCACTTTTTTAACTGTACTTATCCCCGTACTTTTATTTTTACCCTTAATCCCCTGATGCATAAAGTTCCTAGGTTGAATTTGCACAGCCATAGAATTCCTAACATTGTTTGTGGTACCAGTACCGGTACCTCCATTCAGCCTCTGTTCCCCCTCAGGTATGTGATGAGTTTTACCTTTGGTGGAATGTACCCTAAACCATTGTCCTTGAACAGTACCCTCCCCCTTATCACCTGAGGGTGGAGGCGTTGTGATCCTGTCGATAGGGGTTGTCGTCGAGCTCCTTCCCGTCGCAAGTGCTGTAGTGATGCCTTGCGCGTTGCCTGTACTTACAGCTACATTATAGGCCCCAGGTGTTGCTATACTCATTATAGCGGGTGTACCGCTTCCGACGCTCCTCACTGCAGGGTAGACTTCATTAATTTCCTCAGTGGCAGAAGTTACGTTGATGTTAGGCCTACCTCGGGTTGTCTCGTTGGTTCTACTCGTTATGGCTGTGGCTTCCTGTGTGATGGAGGAGGCGCCACTGGCACCTGGTGTGGAGCAGCTGGTGGTGGCATCAGTAATTTCCCCTGTGGCAAAGGTTTCAACGGAGTTAGGCCTCCCTCGGATACACCTTCAGTATCTGGCCGCCTGTCGTTGCATCGCAGGCTTGCATACCTAAAGCCAAGCGATTCAAGAGGACGACAGATAGTAGAGGGAGAGCAAAGAGTTCCAGTTAAGATAAAGAAAGAGAGACTGCAGAACTAACCCAGTGGCCACCATTTATAATATTTGCTGTGTCCTTCTTGGACAAGACTAAAGGAAAAAGAATTTAGACTAATCTGTATCCATAAAATGATGCTGTGTAATAATTAGTTATTTTTGTTAGCAAAGGCGTAATGCCGAAAGTGTTATTATATAGGATCTGATAGGAAAGATTTAAGTATAAAAGTAAAGAGGGGAGGGAAGGATCAATTCTTCTAGTCTAAGAGGCAACCAATAAGTTCAAGGGGAAACAGTTTTGTTTAGTTGCCCGATAGATCAGCGATAGCTAGGAAAGGACACTAGTCCATTTAAATCACAAACTATTTTGTTAATAAGGAAACTATATAGAAGGACACTAGTCCATATGAATTACGGGATTCTTATATTTTAGAAAGGAAGTTATATCCATATAAATCGAAAGGGTCATGGAGGCGGTTTGGGAAAAGTGTTAAGGATATCACGTATAACAAAGAATTCCTCAGAAGTTATGTAAAGGAATGTAATTGTGAATCTGTTCCGTGTAGGCGTTTTGAGGCACGGTTTATCTTTTGTTAGAACGGTTATTGATTAAGGTTTAATGTAAACATAGCGTATTTGTAATAGGGTTACATGAGAGTATAATCGGAAGGTGTTATTGAGGTAAATATTGTAAGCCAATGTCATCGGAGTAACTGGGTGACGGAACCCAATATTATATATGAGAGGGAACCTGTAATCCCGGTCGGTAGATTTGTGAGACTTTATATAATTGTTGAGGTACTTGTGTAGTAACGACTGTTGTGTCAGATGAGTTAATAGATTATATGAATTGAAGCCTTGGTCTCGAGAGAAGACACAGAAGGCCCAGTGGACGTGGTTAATTCTTGAGAATAGAAGAAGAATATCACTTGTGTGTAAATTAGGTAAAGAACTATTGTTTCATTAGGCCCTGGTCTCAACAGAAGACACAGCAGGGCTCATATTAAACTATTTAGGATTAGTAACTAATAACGTGTTTGTTGGATCGAAGTCGACTTGAGTCAATACCTGAATAGCGGGAATTCAGCTAGGGAGTAATGGGAGCTCTAGGGGTCCAAACTACAACCTATCATGAATCGACGTAATATTCAATCCGTGTCTTGAACTCATCTCGGCCCGAACAAAGGACCCGTTATTAGAGTAGTTAGGAAGTTTGTTAAATAAAGTATACGAACTTCTAAATTACTGTCGATTTATCCCCCATAATAGTAGTATCGTAGCAGAAATTAAAATATATACTACATTTTGGTGGCAAGCGGTGGGATTCGACAAATAATTTAGATTGAGTATAATTATTTAACAGAACAGACATAATGACGGGCGTATTGCCATTCAGATTATGGGAAAAAGGGAAGGAAGAAATCGAGCTCTGGATTGAGCAGTTAGAATGTCAGTTCACGCTACTTGACATAGAAGAAAATGGAAAGAAAATCGCCTATGGAAAGGCACACTTAGGCAAGGCCCTGAACGATGTAAGAGTACATCTAGAGGGACTAGTGTCATGGGTAGAAGTTAGGAATGCTCTAATTGAAGAATTTGACCGAGAAACTTCCACCAGAAAAGCCAGAGACAAACTTAAGAGTCTGAAACTCGATGGCCAAAATGTGAGAGCCCTGAGGAGGGAAATTGCTAAGAATGCCAACTGGCATATCCCCATATGAATCAAGAGAGCCAGGAAACTGAGATCAGGGAGATTATGATCCAAGCATGCCCGGTGGAAGTTAGAAAGCACTGCATTATTCATGAAGTGAATACCACTACGGAACTCATGGAGGTCATTAAAAAGATCATGGAGGCTCGAGAAGTAAGAGAGGAAAAAGAGAAAGGGGAGGAGGAGAACCCAAACAAAGGGTATCCGAGAGACCTGATCCGATGCTTCACATGTAGACAGACCGGACACCTAGCTAGGAACTGTTCCAACCGTCCACAAGGCCCAACCCCTAGATTTGACCCCAGACCCGCACTTCCAAACGATCGACCTCTACCAAGGGGAACTGATCCAAACCAGGGAGGAATGCTTCCGGTAGAATACAGGGAGACAGAAAGCCAGCCAAAAAGTCACGATGCCAGAAGAGAGTATACATTTTCTGTTAAACCTCACATAGAAGGGCGGTATAGTGAGGTCAATATCTTAGAGAGACAAATGCCTTGTGAAACTATAGTCATAAATAGGAAATCCGCTAACATGTTAATTGATACGGGGGCAAACCGAAGTTGCCTTCTAGAGTATTTCATAAACAAAAATCAGCAAGAAATGGGCCCATTAAATCAAACCAGTATTCAGTTGTCAGGAGCTGACGATCCTAGGGAGAACTAATACGGCGGTAGTACAATGGAAAGGAATCACATTCACCACCGATTTCTGTGTGTTATCGGGAAAATCAAATAGTGGAGTCAATGGCTATCTGGGGATAGATCTTGAGTCAGTTGGGAGTAACTATCCAGCGTGGGCCGAAAGACACAACGACCACTCTCCGACCTCAAAGAGTAGCTACCGCAGGAAAACTGTCTATCCCTCCTAGATCTTGGAAAATTATAGAGATTCCTCCAACCCCAGGCATGACTGCCGGGATTTTTTAACCTGATGCACAGAATGAGGTGAGAATATCTCCCACCTTTATTACTGCCGACCAGAGGAAACTAGTTCTAGCTAATTTTGGTAATGACACGATTAATTATCAAAAAGGAAAACTGTTAGGACAAGTCACACCCGCTCAACCCACCACTGTTGGAACTGACGGACCCGTGAACTTACCTGAAATTTCGAAACAATTAACGTCAAATCAAGCCAATACCTTACATGAATTGCTCTGGACGTACCGAGATGTGTTTACTCAAAATGAAGGGGACCACGGATCGGCTCGAACCCGACACACCCATGAGATACACACTCAAGGGCCTCCTATTAGGCAACCCTATAGACGACAAAACCCTATTATGAGACAAAAAGAAAAGGCACAAGTTGAGGACATGATTAAGCAGAGGATAGTAGTGGAATCCTACAGTCCGTGGTCATCTCCAGTAGTCCTAGTAAAAAAAAAAAGATGGGTCTACTCGGTTCTGTGTAGATTATCGAAAATTAAACGATGTCACCATCAAAGACGCGCAGCCCCTACCTCGTATTGATGACTCGTTAGAATCACTCAATGGGTCAACCTGGTTCTCTACCCTAGATCTACAGAGTGGATACTGGCAACTACCAGTTAGGTCAGAGGATCAAGAGAAAACCGCATTTGCCACGAGCGAAGGCAAACTCTACCAGTTTACTGTCTTGCCGTTTGGAGTTTGCAATGGCCCCGCCAGTTTCACTATAGTCATGGACGAAGTATTGAGGGGATTAACCTGGAAAACTTGTTTGGCTTACTTGGATGATATTATAATCTTTTCCGCTAGTTGGGAGGAACATATTCACTGACTACAAGAAGTGTTAGAAATAATCAGGGGGCAGGACTTAAACTGAAGCCTTCAAAATGCCAATTAGGGGCCCGTGAGGTGGCATATCTAGGGCACGTAGTTTCCAGTAAAGGTATCCAACCGGACCCACATAAAGTGAGATCTATTGCCAAGATCTCACCTCCGTTCTCTGTCAAAAAGATTCGAGCGTTTCTGGGAATGGCATCCTACTATCGAAGGTTCATACCCAACTTCTCAAAGATTGCTTGCCCCATGACTCAGAGACTGGAAAAAGGGAGAAGATTCGACTGGGATCAGAGTTGCCAGGTAGCTTTTGATCACTTGAAACAAAAATGTACTTCTAACCCCATAGTTTGTCATCCGGATTTCACCAAGCCGTTTCAGCTATATACCGATGCTTCCGATGAAGGGCTCGGAGCCGTATTGGCCCAGAAAGTAGACGGAAAGGAAAGCATAGTGGCCTGTGCTAGCCGGACACTGAATAAGGGCGAAAAGAATTACAGCGTTACTAAAAAGGAATGTTTGGCTCTAGTGTGGGCTGTACAATATGTCCGTCCCTATCTAGCCGGGGTCCACTTTGAAGTTATTACGGACCACCATAGTTTGCAATGGCTCAGGAAAATTAAAACGGAAGGCGGACTATTTGTCAGGTCGAAGGGGATTTTGGAAGAATACTCTTTTGAAGTTAGACATAGACCAGGTAAATTGCACACTAATGCCGATGGCTTGTCTCGACTACCGGTAGCACCCGTCCAACCCACTGAACCTCACAGGGAAAAATATGACTCTAGATATGGTGACAAAGTAAAGTTTTCAAAGGGAGCCTGGAGGGATTCTAAAGATCGGGTCGTACTTGATTATTCAGAGGCTAAACACATGATTCAAATTCTCCTCGGACAAGCAGGAAGGGGGGCTCATTTGGGACAGTCTCGGGTTCTAAAACAATTTAATGAAAGGTACTGAACCAAGAGGGCCGACCAGATCGTTAAAAAGTTGTTAAAAATTGTTTGGGATGTCAGAGGGGCAAAGATGGAAGGGGATCTAGACAGTCACCCGGACATATCACAGCTGGTACACCCTGGGCCAAATTATCAGTGGACATTATGGGACCTCTGCCCAGACAGACAAATAAAAGGTACATCTTGACCTGTGTCGATATCTTTTCCAAATACACGGTTGCTTGTGCTATTCCGGACAAGAAGGCCGAAACGGTGGCTAAGTTTATCTTGGAAAAGGTAATTTTTGTATATGGCACCCCTAGAGGTATTCTGAGTGACAGGGGAAGAGAGTTTAATAACGAGATCTGGCAATACTTGGGAGAAACCTTGGGCTACACGATACAGCACACCTCCCCGTATTACCCTCAGGGAAATGCTGTATGTGAAAGGAACCATAGGGTGTTAGCCAATTGCATCCGAGCTAGTCTGAGCTCACAAGGGGAGAAAATCGCCCGAGGTTGGCCGGAACTTCTGCCAGAAATTGTCTGTGGAATAAATACCACGGTTTGTGGACCTACTGGGTATTCTCCCTACGAGATTATCTTTGGCAGTACGCCGAAATTGCCTCAAGAACGATTATTGCCCTACTCTAGTTCTTCCGCGCAATATTCCCAACCTGGAAAATATTGGAAGGAACAAGGGGAGCGACGACAGCAAGTTCATGATCATATTGCCCAGCGACAGCCTAAGAAAGTTTCTCTAAATAATCCTTATTACCGGGGGGAATATATTTTGGTGAAAAGACATGATCCCACCCGAGCTGGTAAACTGGAGGAGAAATACGAGGGTCCCTTCAGGGTTGTAGAGATAAATGGGCCATATTAAGTGTTGTACTTGCATCATAGAGATATTGTGTCAGTTACCCATATTCGTCATACCAAACGATATGAAGGTATTCTTCCCCCAGATATGAGCGAGTGGAGTAGCGAGGAAGGGAGCGAAGAGGAGATGGAATCCGGGGTGGATAACCCTGGTACTTCCTCAGCTTGGCCAGACGTTGGAGGTCCTACTCTGAACAGGAACTATTTGGAGGACTCTCCGTTCTGGTGGTCATTTAGTCGTAAAAATCACGAGAATCTCCCTGAGGTTGGGCCAGAAGGAGAGGTAGGAAGCGAAGAAATCGTACTCAGTGGGGAAGATGACTATTATGAGCTTACCAAGGATGAAAAGTCTACGGTCCCAGACAGCGAAGTTTCAGTTTCCCCGAGAGATTTCAATAAGACTTTAAGTAGTGAGGACGAGTGTTTCCGAGATGAGATAGAAACGAGAGACGTATCCCTTGAAAGCAAACGTATAAATGGCTCTCCCCCAGCTAAAGTAAATGAATCTAAAAAAAATCCCTTACCTAACGTTCAAGATAAGACTCCAGCTAGAGCGTCTAATTCCACGGGCCCCACCGAGACCCTCACTCGTAGTGGTAGGATTAGCCGCCCACCAATCAGGTACCCGGACGAGGCTATAAATAGGACCCCCGGGGCATGTGCCTGCCAGTTGCAAGGCCCCATGCCTTTCCCCTCTAACCCTCAGTACCGACTCCGTCGACTAGTAGCAATAGTCGACGGACAAGGGCAAAGAATAAATACCACTCGAGCTCTCAAACAGCTTCTCTGTCATCCCGGGGAGGTTCTAGTAGCCAAAACTGTCGTGGGGAATCAGAATCCTGCCCTCCAGCTACACAGATGTCTCTGTGAGCACAGTGGACTGGTAGAGTGGCAGCCAGATGACAATAATATCAGGAGCTCGCCTTAAGTTAGTAGGGGGTGATAAAGTAGAAAAGCCCCCCACCAATCACCGCGCCCCCTCTTACCTGCTCCCCTCGCCAGCTGATTTTGACACACCTCCCCAGCCGGCTAATCAGCGGCCTCCATTTTCGGAGCGCACAGCTAGACTTCCAACCTCACCTCTAAAATCGCTCTCGTTCTCTTCCCGGACATTTTCCTCTGGTTGCTATAGGTCCAATACCTCGGTGCCAGCCCTATACTCCCGTAAGCCACTGAAAAACAATTGCAACCAGCTTCCAGGAACTTATTTTGAAGAGAAGAGATGGAGGTGGAGAAGGCGAGAATTCAGAGCGAGCGGACTGCCGCGCACGCCGCTCAGCCAATCACAGCGTGGGAGAGCGGAGGCCAGGACTATAAAGGGAAGGGGGGGGGGGGGGGATGTTGCAAGTCATTCACCGGCCGGACTGCACTGGGTTCGTGTCTCGCAACCTACTTACTCTCTCTCTCTTGGGCACCCACGGGAATTCGGCTCCAGCCTCCCAGACCTCGCCCTTTTATTCCAGAAGGCACACCCCAGGCCTATCATCAGCTCTTCCCTACTAAGGCAGATACACCTTCAGTATCTGGCCGCCTGTCGTCACATCGCAGGCTTGCATACCTACAGCCAAGCGATTTAAGAGGACGACAGATAGTAGAGGGAGAGCAAAGAGTTCCAGTTGAGATAAAGAAAGAGAGAGACTGCAGAACTAACCCAGTGGCCACCATTTATAATATTTGATGTGTCCTTCTTGGACAAGACTAAAGGAAAAAGAATTTAGACTAATCTGTATCCATAAAATGATGCTGTGTAATAATTAGTTATTTTTGTTAGCAAAGGCGTAATGCCGAAAGTGTTATTATATAGGATCTGATAGGAAAGATTTAAGTATAAAAGTAAAGAGGGGAGGGAAGGATCAATTCTTCTAGTCTAAGAGGCAACCAATAAGTTCAAGGGGAAACAGTTTTGTTTAGTTGCCCGATAGATCAGCTATAGCTAGGAAAGGACACTTATCCATTTAAATCACGAACTATTTTGTTAATAAGGAAACTATATAGAAGGACACTAGTCCATATGAATTACGGGATTCTTATGTTTTAGAAAGGAAGTTATATCCATATAAATCGAAAGGGTCATGGAGGCTGTTTGGGAAAAGTGTTAAGGATATCACGTATAACAAAGAATTCCTCAGAAGTTATGTAAAGGAATGTAATTGTGAATCTGTTCCGTGTAGGCGTTTTGAGGCACGGTTTATCTTTTATTAGAACGGTTATTGATTAAGGTTTAATGTAAACATAGCGTATTTGTAATAGGGTTACATGAGAGTATAATCGGAAGGTGTTATTGAGGTAAATATTGTAAGCCAATGTCATCGGAGTAACTGGGTGACAGAACCCAATATTATATATGAGAGGGAACCTGTAATCCCGGTCGGTAGATTTGTGAGACTTTATATAATTGTTGAGGTACTTGTGTAGTAACGACTGTTGTGTCAGATGAGTTAATAGATTATATGAATTGAAGCCTTGGTCTCGAGAGAAGACACAGAAGGTCCAGTGGACGTGGTTAATTCTTGAGAATAGAAGAAGAATATCACTTGTGTGTAAATTAGGTAAAGAACGATTGCTTCATTAGGCCCTGGTCTCAACAGAAGACACAGCAGGGCTCATATTAAACTATTCAGGATTAGTAAATAATAACATGTTTGTAGTAGTAACCATATTTTTGTATTCCTATGTTGACATATTATGTTCCTAGTTACAATATTCTGCAGATTTCTGCTACATTCATGAGGGTTTTTTTTCCTTCACGGAGAAGGGGGATGTACGCTTGGGGGTCTTGTTTTACATTACACACGTGGAGGCTGACCAGTGAGGGTGATCATCTTGGTTTTGGGCAGGCAGGATTGGGGCTTTCCTATATTGGAGGGCCAAATACCATCCTATGAGCTTTTAACCCGGGAACGGCGAGGGGGGGGGGGGGGAATTAACTAGCTCCCCATGGGCGAGCATATGGGCTCCATTCAGGCCTATAATCGTCATTTTACGATAAATATCGTTATTACCTATTCATATGAGCCTATTTTACCTTCACTATGAAGATAGTAACCTGTAACAACAATCAAACCAGTGAAAATATCATTTTTCTGGTCAAAATCGTGAATATAGATGAACCAGCCCATTCATGAATTTTGGAGAAAATTGAGGCAACCCCTCCCTCCACGAGGCCTCAAGCCACACTGAGCCTACTCATACACACACTCGCTTGTGTAACACACCTGCTAGGCACGTGAGCACATCCCCCACACAGTTTGCTAATGTTAGCACAAAAATATACCAACAAATTAGGGGATAACAGGGAAAATAGGTGATAATTGAAGGGAGAGGGGAAAGGGAGGAAGGATGGGATGTGGAGGAGTGATATGAGGTATAGGGAATTTTTTTTTTTTTTTTTTTTTTTTAGTGCTGTTTAAATGGTATTTTTAGGCCTCCCTCTTAAGAGCTTTGCCGCCGTCTCCCAGTAAAACCTCTTAAGAGCTTTGCCGCCGTTTACGGGTTAAGTCCCTAGGGTGATTACCAGGTAAGATATTCAGTGTGTAACCAGTTAGGAGGGTTATACTATACACATGTAGGTCAGTGATTTAGTTTAGGCTACAGTGTCGGGCAAGAAGGTTAGATTACCATATATTTTGCATTACTGGTACTGGTCATAGACTGCTGATCACTGAGCCTTGTGTCCTAGTAGTCTACAGTACGGTATTTAAGGTTAGGCTAGGCTAGACTTTTGTGTTAAGTTAGGTTAAATCAGTAGGCTTTGAGATAGGCTAGGCTAGGAGTAAACAGACTATAGGCTGTGTGAATCCTTGAGTGCTTGCCTTATCATATTTCTGTACATATCATTAATAAATATAATTGCCTGTTACATGTGTATTTATTTTCAAGAGTGCCTTTATAACTATGATGATATTTATACCTTTATATACTAGGTTATAGGCTGTACACATGTTATTAGGCTAATTATCAAGCCAGTTGTCCCCATATCAGGTAACCTCTATAATAAATGTATAATTTATTAGTGGCCCCTCCATCATTGACGAACATGCCTATTACATAAGGCATCCTCTTCAAACACTAATCCGCCGTAGTTTGAATCTACCGCGCAGAGCATTTAAAAACTGAGGAGCCTTCATCATGAGCGCACGCGACCTCACTCATGGCTTCAGTCATTATGAATTGGGTTCTCACTACGAAAAAACTTCGTAAAAAATAAAAACAAAAAGAAAATAAGAATAACTATCCAATAAGCTTTCCATCATATCGTGGATGTACTTGTGTGGATTTCTGACCAGACGCTGATTCAGGCGTCATTCCTCCTTCTTTGCTCTGCGCTCAGCCTGCCCGGACGTTCCTTTCAGGCTCCGCTGGTTCCGCATTCGTGGCGTCCCTAGTGAGTTTTTTCTCATTTGTTTACTCTGGGATGTATCGAGTAAGGTTAGGATAGGCGTAGCAGGAGTGTCCTGGGCTGGTTGCCCGCAGTGCAATGTATTTTGGGTCGTATGTATGGGGCATCTATTTCGGATGTACCCTCGTGGTCCTGTTGTGGACACGTGAACTTTTCACAGTTTGGTTTAGTTGGTGATGCAGGCGGCTTTCATTACGCGTTAATTATTGCTGCCTTTTATCCTTCTGATGAGGTAAGCTGTGTGTTTGCTGACGTTCCCAGCGTATTTTTCTTCACTTAGTGAAGTTTTTTCTGGGTCCGTGTCAGGCTTCCCGGGGTTGGGAAGTTATCGCTTCGGTGGTGTGTTGGCGGTGGTTCCTGTTGTGATATTCCAGTGTGTGTTTATATTTCAACTATTTTCTTGCCGTCTACCTAGGCCTAGCCAGCCGCTCGTAGCTTTGCCACATGTCTAGTGTTATTATTTATTTTATAAATATGCCCTACTGTGTCATGTGTATCCGGGTTTTAGTTGTGTATTGGCTAATTCCTCGGACTATATTTGTTTCCTGGTTTAGTTGTGTATTGGCTAATTCCACGGATTATGTTGTGACCTTGGTTAGTCGTGCGTGTCTCTCCTCGTGTCGTATTGTTCAGATGGTGTCTGTTCAGGGTGGGGTTTGCCTTCCGGCGGGTTTTTTCTCGGTTTCACCGTGAAAAAACCTGACCGATGAGCAGTGTTAGGCCACACGTGGTTGTTAACACTGGCTGGTTCCCCGGCGAGGGGAGGTGTCTGTGGCTCTCCAGGACTGCGTATCTGTGGGTGCCTGGTTTCAGGCCTCCTTTATATTTCCCGGCGGGATGGCTGTACCCATCCTTACATATATATTTAGTTATATATAAAGAAACGATGTTCGTGAGAACACTTGTTTTTTATAGGTTTTTCTACCTGGTTTACGACAAACCACGGGGAAAACCTAGCTGTTGTTTAGGCGTTCCTCCCCGGCGATCTTTTACAAAGTAGTGGGGTCAGGAACTTGTGGGGTTAACTTTTAGACTTCTCACCCGGCGGGTGCACCTTAGCAGGGTGGGATAAAACGACTTAGGTCTCTTATAGTTAACCAATCCATGTGAGTGATACTCTGTGTATCGCCGCCTTTACTCTTACGGCATTTGAAGGATCAGTGAGGTTTAACCAAATCGATTTCCACACCCGGCGGGTGTCCCTAAGTATAGGAACTAAGGAATTTATAAACAAATTCAATTTCGATTAACCTTAATTGGGTGATACTTTCAGTATCGCCGCCTTCTATTTTTACGACGATCGTTTGGGACAATTCGTTAAAAAATCAGATCTCGTATATTCCTGCCCTGGGCTATTCTACTAAAATATTTCAAGGGCCGGCGTCTTTATGAGGGGGGCTTTGTTACAAAATTGAATCTTGAGACAGTCACCACCTCCTACAGACTATTAGTGCCATACTGGACCATTATATCAGAGGGTATTCTTCATGTTCTTAGCTAAGAAGACTTGTTTAGCCTCTTTATACCCAGCCGCGTGGCGAGATGTGTTAGCTGTGTCTTTGCATCCCGTTACCCGGCGGGTTATTAACACTTGTATGCGAACACTTGGGTTAACCTTATGAGCATTAATTCCTGGAAATTTTCTTTATTTTTCCAGAGCTGAGCTCCGGCGGACCAATACAGACCCGGCGGTAGTTCCTCTCACCAGTCTCTGTCATGGCTAATGTCACCCCAGTTTTTGCCCTGTGCATTACCCCTACTTGCGCGGGTATCCCAATTTTTGCACATACCCTTTGCATAAGGTGTGTTAGATGTCTACACCGTTCAAGGGGTCTCTGGGTTGCCAGTAATTGTTCTTTTTGCTCCCAATTAACCAATAAAGTCCTGTGTGACAATGACAAGACCGCGGCGGTAGCGTTGAGAGAGGTCAGACAACAAATGTCGGCCTACACTACCATTGTCGCACATAAGTCACTTCAATGTGACAACGTCCCACTTTGGGATAAGTTGCTGTCAGAGCACCCTCCCCCTAAACGTACCTCTAGAGTAAGGGGTTTTAAGCCGACAGAGACTAGCCAGGATTCTGTATCGTCTGTGGAGACGTTTAAACGCCCGAGAGAGCCTACTCCCCCGGCAGCCACCCTCGTCGCAGGCGAGATCGAGGTCAAGGTCTCCCCTCAGACAACGGTCTTCAAGTCGGGCCTCTTCCCCGGCTAGTAAGAAGTGCAAGACTGAAGCTTCCCCCAGGGACCATGGTGGTGATTCTTCCAAACCTAGGTCCAGTTCGCGGTCACACCGTAGCCATAAATCCTCCAAAAAGGATTCCCATAAGAAGTCCTCTCGACATTCTTCTAAGTCTAGTGCATCTCATCGTACCTCTACACCTGACAATGTTTCTGTTACAGCCTCAGAGTATAGTGAAGCGCCTGTCCCTAAACAAGATTTACCTATTGATATTTTAACCCTAGAAATGGAGAGTTCAGGATATTCAATAATTGAGAATGTTTCAGACTCTCAAGAGAGCGTAGGCCAGAGCCTCGGTGTTTGGCGTTTTGCTCAGCCAGGGTCTGTCCATCCACGTCCGACTCATACGAGTCACACAGTAGCCGATGTCCACAGGGACGCGGCGACCCCATCCTCTATCCCTGATTTATCTTGGAAACAAGGTGCCCCTGCCTCGGCGGGGTCTTCTCAGGAGGATCGGGAGGGACAAGATGAAGTGTCATTAATTTCAGATAGGGAAGGACAAGGGTCAGGCTCAGGCCTGGACGCCGCCCATGATAATACTAATTCACCTGAAAGTTCTGCACCTAACCAGTTTGTTACAGCACAAGAAATTGATGGGTTTACTCATGCTCTATCAAAATTCTTTAATCAACAACGAGAAAACCCCACAATGGACTTGGGGGCTCCCTTGACAGGTTCTGCGGTACGGCCTCTGATAACGTCAATCGATTTATCTAAGATTCCTAACCCTCCTACTCTGTCACCGGCAGGGAGCTCTAAGCCAGCTACGGCGGCATTCACTACGTCAAATGTCAGGGTCATTACGGATGTTAATCCACCCCCTCTAGACAAAGCGCCTCTTAGAAAGGTAGCTATGCCCCTGCTTTATGGGCCAGACGAGTCATGGGTCCCTTTGAACCCCTCTAAGCCAGAGCTTGCCCAGCCTACCTTGTCAGGGGAACTCCCGGTACCACGTGAGTGGTTTATCCAGGGAAATAAGTCTAAGAAATTAAGGGCATTGGATGCCTTGGGTAATGTTTTGGATGTAAATATCAAGGCTATACCTAGTTATTATTATCAGGATTATTTTGTTTATGCATCTAAGCCTGCTTTACCCCCTGCCTCAGCTTCAAAACTTTTTTCAGACTGGTCTAAGCTGGATGGGTTTAATGATATTAAGGCTCTGTTGGCTATTACTCCTGAACTAGATTTACAGACCGTCACAGACGAGACAGCTAATCCAGTGTTGAAGGTGGGACAGTTAGGACCAGGACCTTGGGTGGATTGGGAGGTAGAGGCTCAGAACTTTGCAACCACTTTCACTTCTAAATCTTCCCACCAGATCCCTCAGGATACACATTCATGGTTCTCAATGCCGGTAGGTTCTGCCGGCGGAGTTCCGTCAGCTTTATTTTCCTTTTTAGCTGCCCCTAAGATTAATCTTTGTGAACTAAAGGAACCATTCATTACCCCTACCCCTTCTCACCTAGACAGAGAATTTAGGCTTAGGGGAAAAGCTTTCCGCCTGTTTTCACAGTACATAGTTTCTCAACAGGTGGCTAAGTCTTTACTCAGGTCTACTCAGGCAATCGCAGACGCGGATGCTCGAAGATCAGTTGAATTATCCCGGCGTCTGATTCTTCAGTCGTCAATTCAATCCTTAGGTGACATACGCACAGCCTTACTTGAGGCGGTGCGAGCACGACAGGATCTTAGAATGTCATTAGTTCGCAAGCTGCCTGATCGCATTGCTAACCAGGTGGTTATGTCCCCAGTACTTACACCTTCTTTAATGTCCCCTGATGTATGGCGAACAGTGTTTAACATGGCACAGGCCGTGAAGCACAGTCCCGCACAGGCTAAGAAACCCGCATTTAACTTCCCCAAACCTAAGCCTCCTACTAAAGCTCAGCCAGGGGGTTCTAAGCCGTTTCTTCCGCCTAAGTCCTCCCAATCCCCCCTGGGTCAGTTCAGGCATAGACAGAGAGGGTTTTCAGGACAGAGGGGACGCGGCCAGTATAAGCCGGGTCAGGGCCAGTCTTCGGCCCACACCAGCCAGCCGGCGAAGCGGCCAACACCACCAAAACCACCATCAAAAAACTAAAGTCTTTCTCACTCCCAGTGCCTACCTTAGAGCCGGAGGAACCGAGGGAAGTACAGCCGGCGAACCCTTGTCGGCTAACTGGGTCGTTCCGAACGTGTCACCAAGCATGGCCGTTAAAAACCTGGGCACGGATGGTGGCACGCAAAGGCATCACTTGGCAGTGGCTCCGGCGACCTCGCTTACGTCAGCCGACAACGGCAAATTGTGTTTCATTAGAGGTGGAGCTGCTGGTCCAGGAGATGATTGCCAAGAATGTCATCATCCCGGTACCCCCAGATTACCCTGTATTCACGTCAAAACTGTTTTTGGTTCCCAAACGGGACAGTGTTCAGATGAGGCCGGTCGTAGACCTGTCGTATCTGAATCTTCACATTTACAACGAGTCTTTCAGAATGTTAACAGTTCATCAAATCAGGCTAACACTTCCGCCGGGTGGCTGGATGTGTTCCCTAGACCTGACAGACGCCTATTGGCACGTGTCGGTCAACAAAAGATTTCAAAGGTTTCTGGCCTTGAGGATCAGGCACCAAAATTTTGTTTTTCAGAGGATGCCGTTCGGTTTGAACCTAGCACCTCGATTATTCACAAAACTAGTCAGGCAAGCCCTGATGCCATTGTTAAAACAGGGAATCAGAGTGTTGTGGTATCTAGACGACTGGCTGGTGGTGGCAGAGACACAACAATTATGCATAAAACATGTCAATATCATTTTAAATCATGTCAAAACTCTAGGCTTCAAGGTAAATCTGGTAAAGTCAAACCTTGTTCCCTCAAGAGTAATTCAGTGGATAGGGCTGGTCTGGGACACCGCCGCTCTCACTCTGAGTCAGAGTGTGGACAATCGCAACAGGTTTCGCAGGAAACTGTTCAGGTTTCTTCACAGTCTGACTACGACACGAAGAGTCTGGGAGTCTCTGGTCGGCTCTCTCAACTGGATTCAGCTAACTGTCAAGTTGGGCCGGTTGAAAGTAAAACGATTAATATTGGAGGGCAACAAATATTTCCCACTCTTACCGGCGGGAAAATTATGGCCCATACCAAAATTAATCCACACCTTACTAGCGGTCTGGGCGAAGAGGGAAACATTGCACTCAATCATGTCATGGACCTCTCCTCCTCCAACGGTATGGGTAGACACGGATGCGTCAGGCACCATAGGGTGGGGATTTCAGTCAAATCAGGGGCACCAGGGTCAGGGACTTTGGTCCCACTTAGAAATCGCTCACATAAATGTCAAAGAGTTACTAGTCCCATTGTATTTCCTTCAGGCTCACGGCCCGGCGTTACGGGGCAAGTCAGTGGGCTTCAGAATGGACAATCTGAATGCAGTTCACTGTATTCAGAAACAAGGGTCAACGAGGTCAAGGAAGTTGCTACTCGTGTCGGAAGAGATTTTTGTCCTAGCCACCAGTCTAGATATTTATCTTCACGCATCTTATCTCCCAGGCGTAGCGAACGTCTGGGCAGACGCTCTGTCCCGGAGACAGAGCACGACAGTAGAATGGGAGCTCAAGCAACCCATTTTCGACCTAATGATTGCGGAGCTCTCCCATCCACAAGTGGATCTTTTTGCATCCGAGGAGACTCACAAGCTCCCTCTATACCTCACCCGCCGGACGATAACGCCGGCAGGGGGGCCAGACGCCCTAGTGACAGACTGGAACAGATGGAGCTCCATCTATCTGTTTCCACCGCCAGATGCGTCACTAATGTGCCACGTAGTGAACAAACTACGAGTTTATCGAGGCTTAGTCTCGCTAATCGCGCCCTGTGGCCGGCGCAGGTGTGGTGCCAGCAGTTAATAATGTGGTGCCCGGACCCGGTATCGCTCCCGGTCAGGTACTTCCACTTAGACACGATTGGCAACCTAGAGACCTCGCTGACTTTTGCATTATGGACATTCAGGAGGCCAAGTGGCTAGCACCATACGGTAGGGATGTGACCAATAAATTGCTCAATCAATATACTCAGTCTACTAAGCGACAATATCAATCTCATTGGAAAGCTTTTACTTCTTGGATTGTTAGAACGGAACAAACTGTACCCTCAGTGGCATTGGTTTTTAATTACTTGAACTATCTGTTTGAGCAGAAACGTTTATCTGTGGTTACTCTGAAGAATCACTTAACTGCGATTAGAGTGCCCTTTTTCGACCTTACAGGTCTATCCATACCGGTGGCGGAGGAAACAGGATTTATGAGAGCGTGTTTTAAACTCCGCCCACCTCCCCGTCAGCTCATGCCTACTTGGTCTCTGGACAAAGCTTTGTCTTTACTTCATTCTCGTCTGTATCAAAATACTGCAGACTTTGCTTTAATCTTAAAGAAGGCAGTTTTCCTTTTGGCTTTGGCCACCGGAAACAGAGTGTCTGAGCTGGCGGCGATGAGCAACACACCTAATTGTCTTAGGTTTGGTAGACTTAATGATTCAATTTCCATTGCACCCTCCCCGGCGTTTGTAGCCAAGAATGAGCATAGTGCACACGTGTTTTCTGAATTCACGGTGCCGGCGTTAAAAAGGGGAAAGGTGCATCATAATTTATGTCCAGTGCAAGCTCTAACCAAATATTTAAGAATAGCTCCTCATAACCCCCAAGGTGCTTTATGGGTAGCGAGTACGGGTAAACGCTTACTTAAACGGCGATTAGCCTCTCTTCTGGTAGAAGTCATTAAAGAGAGTAATCCCGGCGTTGTGGGTAGGGCCCACGATTTACGCAAGTGGGCGGCCTCTTTACGTTTCCTGAAAAACTTTTCAGTTGAAGATATTGCGTCCACACAGTTGTGGGCGTCTAATCATACGTTTCTCTCTAGATACTTGTCAGTTGCTCTAGACAAACCTTCCTTACCATGTATAGCTTTAAGGCAGAGGGTCTAGGTGGCCCTGCAGTCACTTATGTTTATTTTCAAGGAAGGGGGGGGGGGGGGGGGTGCAGTCAGTTGACATAGGACACCCTAGACCCCGCCGGAGTATGAGAACTGTGATACAATTTAAGGAATAAATGTGATATGAAAATTTCTCTGAGAGAATTTGTGCTAGTACAAAGTTTAGTACAAAACAACGGTGTTGTTATAGTAGTTTTAGCTGCGAAAGCAATGTAACATTAGTTCAATGGAGTTCATTAGCAATTGATCTCCACATGTATTTTGGGGTTTATGATGTGCACATATAAACTTATAACTTATTATTTGTCACCACTCGTTGAGTGGGGTGCCTTTTGTAACTACAGATCTGTGTTCAGAATCTTCAGGGTTACCTATTTTTGTCAGGCAGGCTTCTTTGAAGCACGCACCTGCCTGAACCCCCTTTTTCTTGTATATTTCCGGCCTACGCCGTATTAAATACATTTTTCAAAAGTAAGAATACTATGTGGTTGTTTTTATTATCTGCTTTTCTAGAGTTATGATATGATTACGAATGTCCCCCTCCAGTCTTAGATATCAGGCATGTTCGTCAATGATGGAGGGGCCACTAATAAATTATAGGTTTGACTCCTGTAAGGAGATTAGAAAACCTAATTTTTAGTAGTGGCCCCGTAATCTTTGACGACTGGGGCCCTCCCGACCGTCCCCTTCCCATTCGTTGATGTATTAAGGATTTTGGTTTACTTGATATGTCAGTGAAGGAGGAATGACGCCTGAATCAGCGTCTGGTCAGAAATCCACACAAGTACATCCACGATATGATGGAAAGCTTATTGGATAGTTATTCTTATTTTCTTTTTGTTTTTATTTTTTACGAAGTTTTTTCGTAGTGAGAACCCAATTCATAATGACTGAAGCCATGAGTGAGGTCGCGTGCGCTCATGATGAAGGCTCCTCAGTTTTTAAATGCTCTGCGCGGTAGATTCAAACTACGGCGGATTAGTGTTTGAAGAGGATGCCTTATGTAATAGGCATGTTCGTCAATGATTACGGGGCCACTACTAAATATTAGGTTTTCCTAATCTCCTTACAGGAGTCAAACCTATAATTCTACTGCATACAGTAGTTGTGTATTGCTCACTGAGGCATTACATAAAATACATAAGATCAGGGGAGTAGTTATATAAACGAATATAATTTCCACCCCGTGACAAGTGGCGACCAGGACCTGATCTGGACGGCTAGCTTTTAATTTGTGATTTTGTGCAGTTAGGCTAAAATAATTGTTTTTCCAGGTGATTTAGGAATTTTTGTACAATTGATAGGCCTATTTTCCCATGTGATTGTTCTATCTATCTATCTATTGCCTGACGCCGTGATCCCCGAAGGGGTGGCCACGAACGAACCGCCCCCATGCACCTCTGTCCCCAGTCAGTCGACGCCCCTCCCCCCAACCAGCACCGCCTTCGTTCATGTAGTTCCTCACTCCATCCTTCCACCTCATATTCGGTCTACCTCTCCCCCTCTGTCCCTCCACCTCGCTCTCGTACACCCTCTTAGTCATTCTCTCGCTTTCCATACGTTCCATATGGCCGAACCATCTCAAGTTGTTCCTTTTCACACTTTCCAGCACATCTACCTCCACACCACACCTCCTTCTTACTTTCTCATTAGTCTGTCTATCCCTCCATGTAACTCCGCACACACTCCTTAAGTAATTCATTTCCACTGCTCTCACTCTTGGTCTGAGTCTCTCAACCAACGTCCATGCTTCGCTTCCGTAAGTCAGTGTCGGGATTACCACACTGTCATGCAAGGACTTCTTCACTTCCATACTGACCACCCTATTTCTTGTTACTGCTTTTAGCGTTCCTACAACCCTCTTCCCCTGTTGTACCCTCTCCCGCACCTCTTCATCCATAGTCCCATCTTTACTCAACACACTGCCCAGATACTTAAAAGAGTTGACGATCTCCATAGCCTGACCGTTCAGTTCACCTCACACTCTGTGACTTCACCCCTTTCGAAGACCATAACCTTGCTCTTCCCCGTATTTACCTTCAAATTCCGTTTTTCGCACACTGTTCCAAACTCATTTACCAGACCCTGCAACTCCCATTCATTATCACTCATCAGAACTGTATCATCCGCAAACAGCAGTATAGGTAGCTTCCACTCAATTCCCTCCCTTTTCAGCGATACACCAACATCCACTGCTCTTGATAGTATTTCTTTCATAACTCCATCCATATATACAGTAAACAACCACGGGGACATCACACACCCCTGTTTCAAACCAACATTCAGGTCAAAGAACTCGCTCTGCTCACTCTCCACACGTACTGCCGCCTTTGCACCCTCATACATGCTCTTCACTGCTTTCAGCAACTTGCCCTCTACTCCGTATATTCTAAGTACTTTCCACAAACCTTCTCTATCCACTCTGTCATAGGCCTTCTCCAAGTTCATAAAGGCAACATACACCTTTTGTTTCTTCTCCAGATACTTCTCCACAACACAATTCAGGGTAAAAATCTGATCTACACATCCTCTTCCCTTCCTAAAACCTCCCTGCTCGTCGCCTATCCATTTCTCCGTTCTCACTCTCACTCTCTCAATCACTACCCTACTGTATACCTTCCCTACTACGCTTAGAAGACATATTCCTCGGTGGTTACCACACACTCCTCTTTCCCCTTTGCCCTTATATAGGGGGACTATTATGCCAGTCTTCCAGTCATCGGGTGCACTCCCCTTCTCCCATGCTAGTTTGCACATTTTCCATACCCATTCTATCACTATCTCACCACCATACCTCAACATTTCCCCACACACTCCATCTGTTCCTGGTGCTTTCCCCAACTTCACTCTTTTCATGGCTTCCCACACTTCTGACCTCCTGATCCCCACCTCCTCCTCCACTACTTCTCTTCTTCTCCCTCCCATACCATATCCAGCTATGTTTGCTGGCTCTTCATTCCTTACATTTAGCAACTCACTGAAGTACTCCCTCCATCTTTCGACTCTCTCTTGCTTCTCGGCTAGCATTCTCCCATTCTTATCTTTCACACCCTTACTGTTTCCCTTGCTACCTTCCCTAACTTTCTTGACTTCTTTCCAGAACAGTTTCTTACTCTCCCTCCATTTTACACTCAGATTCCTTCCAAATTCCTCATCTACTTTTCTCTTACTTTCCTTCACTACTCTCTTCACCACCCTCTTACTCTCCACGTACCTCGCTCGTTTCTGTCTCTCGGAATCTTCATTCCCTCTACTACCCAACCACTCTCTATATGCTTTCTTCTTTTCTTCCACAGCTATTCTTACCTCTTCTGTCCACCATGCTGTACCTTTCACTCCCCTCCCTCTTCTCCTCACTCCACACACCTCCTCACATGCTGCACAGATCTCATCCTTAAACACCTTGCTCATCTCCTCCACTTCCTCCATAACTTCCAGGTCGAACCCACCTAGTCGTCTTTCCACTGCTCTCCTGTACTCCTCCCTGACTTCCTCCTCCTGCAACCTCTCCACCCTCCTCACCATTCCACCCTCCTCTCGCCTCCCTCCCGCTCTCCTCACCCACTTCTTTTGTATCCTAACCTTAGCTACCACTACATAATGATCAGACAGACCCCCTCCAATACCCCTATACACCCTAGCATCCATCACAGATTTCTTCATTCGTTCATCCACACATACATAATCAATCAATGACTTTCGTTCCACCACTGTCTTATCCTTCATCGTCAACATCCGTTTCCACGTGTACCTGTGGATCATTCTGTGTCGGAAGAAGGTGTTGGCTATCCACAGCCTCCTCCCCACACATACGTTCACAAGTGCACTACCATTCCCATTCACCTCTGATGGTACCCCCCACCCTCCCACCACTCCCTCAACTTTCCTATCACCCACCTTACCATTCATATCCCAATCAGAAATATTCTTTCGTTCTTGTCAAACTTCTCCAGGCACGCCTCCACATTCATCCAGAACTCCTCTTTCTTTCTTTCAAGTATATCCTCTGTCGGGGCATACACGCATACAATCACCCACGTTTGTATTCCTACTTTCATTCTCACCCACACAATCCTTGAACCCACAGACCCATACTCTCTTACACATTCCTTCCATTTGCTACTTACAAACAAACATGCACCTTCTCTCGCTGTTCCTTCACTCACTCCAGCACACACACCCATTCCACACTCCCACTCTCTCACATCTGAACCTTTCCATTTGGTCTCTGTCATTCCACATACATCCAGCCTGGCATTCACTAACACTTCCAGAACCTCTCTCTCTTTTGTGCCATCATTCATGCCACTAACATTCCACGTAGCCATTCTCAGAATGTCCGAAGGCATGTCCTTAGTCGGTCGTGGTTCGTCAACGTTGGTTCCGTCCGCATCCGAGGCTGTTCGTTCGTTTTTCTTTGCTTAGATATTTTTTCCGGGTGGGGGTCGCAAGCCCACCGACCCAACCTCTTTAGTCGCCTCTTACGACACGCAGAAGGCACGTGGGGCATATTCTATTCCCCAATCATGTGATTGTTGTGCATTATATTTCTCCATGTTATTTTGTTCATTTTTGTTTCTCGAGTGAGGCCAAGCATCCTCTCGTGATTTTATTTTTAGTGCATTTCTTTTTTCTC